>VXCM01001270.1:115457-134423 GCA_014773175.1 Lucifuga dentata
AAGAGAGAGAGAGAGAGAGAGAGAGAGAGAGAGAGTGAGAGAGAGAGAGAGAAGGCTGTGGGCAGAGTGACCTATATTCATAGCAGAAAACAGACGACCTGCAGATATTCTTTGGTGGAACATCACAATCTACACACGTATAGCTCCCCTTGCTGACCTTTGATTAACTCTTTCATATCTCCAGGGGTCAGATTACGTTGAGGGAACAATGTGAAGGTATTCTGTGTAATCTGACATTTTAGACTAGAATAAGGAGCCCTAAGCCCAGCTGCAGGCCAGCAGTGCCAGAACAGTTTTGCAATATCATTGAGAAAAGTGTCTCTTTTGGACGGCTACAGGCATTCCTGACTGCATCAGACAGGTTATTGATGTGTTTACAGGTAACACATCAATAACCTGGCTCCTGCAGGTAACACACAGACCAAAAGCAAAAGTTGTGTCTTAAAAATCAATATATATCTTTAGTAGTGTATTATAAGCAATAATAGGGCCACAAACAATATCTTACAATGTAAAGACTTCAGAGAAGCTCTCAGCAATGACATACAGATTCCCACACACTGCTGTTCTAAAGTATCTTTCTAATTTCTTGGCAATGGAAAATAATGCAAAAGGTCAAACGAAGCACATTTTCCTGTAATAAAGATGGATTTTTGTTACTTTTGTCAAAACTAGCATCTCTGAAATTGTCATCCTATCTCTGAATCTGCCTTGTTTCTTATTCCACAGGGCTTGGTGAGTGGATTTGACAAAACAGAGAAATATGATGAGCTTTAACTCTATTTATACTCTGCCTGCCCTACAAATCCCATTCTGTAGTGGAGTGAAAAACAAATTTCATATGTCATCATTCTTTAAGATTCCCACCCAGGAGGAATATTGGCTCAATTCTTCATGGGCATATTTTAGAGACAGTGGAGGGAGACAGAGAAAGACTCAGAGAGAGCCACAAAAGCAAGACAGTAAGTCAGAAATGATGGGTGTGTGTATGTCATTTTGCTAGAGTAAAATTAATCTTATCATATGATACTGAGCGAATAACTATGTGGTCTCAGAAGGTTAGAAATATGAAGCCATAAAGGCAAATGTGGGTCACAGAGCCACATCAGGTTGTTTCCATGTTGAATCAGACAGAACAAGTCATTTGTGCACTTGGTGCATTTGACAAAAGTGTGTCATTTCTGTGTGTGTCCATGTCATCTAGTCAGCTATGTGTGTGTAGGGCAACCCTACAGCATGTTCTGTGCTTGTGTGAGCTCTCGCTACAGCTTTCATGCTAGCTACTGAAATCCAGGTCACATAACACACACTGTTGTTCATACTTCACCATCAACATAACCTGTGTGTGTCTGCATTGTCTTTGAGTATGTGTGCGTGTGCGTTTGTTCCTGCGCATGTGAGTCACATACCTCTGCACATTCCTATGTGGGTGTAAGTATGATGCAGGTACTGTACATGTGTGACTCCACCAGCCTATCACATAAGCACCTGTGAGGTGAACCCTGAGAGTGACTCTGTGATCGTATCCATAGCAACAAGACCATAAACAAGGTGGAAAATAGTTTTAAACTGAAACTTTAGCTCCATTTATTCTCTCTGTGTTCAGTTATAAATAGGAGGCAGGAAGTATGAACTATCTCGGCCAAAGTCTTATTGTATATAACAAATTGCAATGGGACACTCATTCATCCAAAGTACCTTACCAGGCAATGAGAACATCCATTTTTAGTGTGTGTGTGACGATACTCCTTATACCTAAAGGGATTAGGAACCCTGCTTGTAATTTTTTTTTTTTAAATCTCATGATATTAAACATAACACATTGCTAAATAATAATTCCTTTACATAAGAGTAAAAAAATTATGTAAAGGGCTGCAAACCCGCAGAAGGTTTGACTTGTGCTGATTTGACATGAAGGCTTAGAGTTTTGCAGTGATAGAACTATAACGCAGCTACGATGACCCAGCATTTGTAATGTAGCGAACTGGGTCAGGGAACCATAATGATGGAACAGCAGGAAAGCAACTACCAGCCAGTGCTCGTAAATGCATGTTTGGGCATCAATAATCATTTTTGCATTGCTTTCATACCATATCTGCTAAAAAAGCTCCTGGCTTTTTAGACAATGGAATCAAAATATTGTATAAGATTATGATCAGAATGACAAGAGGCAGAGCATCAGGGAGGCAAGAGGTCTCCTCACATGGGTCAGATCCTGTTTAACAGGGTAAACCACCCCGCCCTGCCGATTTTCTATCAAATATTCACTACATCCTGCAGAACTAACATTTAAACACCAACAGCCAACAGAGAGGAGGGCAGAGGAAGGCACAGAGCTGGATGGGGGGTTGGGAGGTNCACCAACAGCCAACAGAGAGGAGGGCAGAGGAAGGCACAGAGCTGGATGGGGGGTTGGGAGGTTAAGGACATTCATAATCCAGAGCAAACAGAATGCTTGTTCATATAACCAATCCTCTATTTTAGGAAATGCCTCTCTGTCGCTGCTGTGTCCCTGAACAGAAATGCTGACGCAAACATCACAAGATGATGCTTTTAGGGAGGAGCCGGTCCAGTTCACGTCTGAGAGGCTGTGAAACATGAATTTGCTTTTGTACATCTGTGAAAGTGAATGTGTAAGTGAGAGTGGATGTTCTTTGGGGGTATAAAGAGGGGATTGAGACTCTTGAATTGGTGCCAGAAAGCCATTTCTATTATTAGCTCAATCTTAACACTGCCAGCTGGAGCGTGTGTGTGTGTGTCCCAAAAAGTCCTTATCAGCCTCCAAAAAACGTTCAATCCAGAAAGCAATGTGTGTCTGTCTTTGCTCTGATGCAGATTACACACTTTGCTGGCCTGCCATCTGACATCCAGAAGCGAGTGTGTGTTTGCACTCCCGTAATGCTCTTTATCTCTTCTCCTCTCCTCTGGAGGCAGAATGTGTGTCAGAGATGAATTTTGCATATGCATGAGGAGGAAGAGGAGGAGGAGGAAGAATAACTGGGGCAGCAAAGTGGAACATAATGAAGGAGTTTCTATTGATCCACACAGGAGCTGATGAACCTCCACAGCTCCTTCACCTTCACTCTGACCTTCACCTGGAGACTAATCAATCCAGATGACGCATTATAAACACCTAATCAGCAGTAATCTCACACTGATACTGTATACTAAACAGTTTAAACCATTTTAATATGTTTTTCTGCAATATGGGTAACTTTTTGTTCCATTCAGACTGTTTGCTAACATTCTAACAAACATCCCCCTTTTAATGAATAATGACTTTCTGAGGGGCTTTGGAAGTTTGGTCAATAGTTCCTATGCTACTGAAAGTTTTCTCAATCCAGATCAATCAGATTGCAACTTTAATGAAAAAATTAAAGGAATAATTAAGAAAATCAGTGCAAGTTTGGAGTTTACTATTTACCTCGCATGTCTTCAGCAACACTGAATCATACAAGCCTCAACAGTGTCCCAGATAATGAACAATAATCAATGTTTAATGTTTACAGTTGTAGTTCCCTGTATGATTCAGGTCTACGTGTGTCTATGTGTCTATGTCTATGTGTGTGTGTGCGTGCGCGTGTCAAAGTCCATACCTCTCCATAGTCAATCGTGAGGACAAGCATTCCATCTCCACAGGAGTTGACAGTGGCAGGGACCAGTTGCTCCTTCTCTCTGACCCACACACGGGCCCCCTGGATAACACACACACACACACACACACACACAAACACACAAAGATTGGAGTCAGTGCAACCAGTACAAAAGAGAGATTTCTGGGGATGTAACACATTTTCTGGGTGACTTTTGAGGAAGTCTTCAGCACTATCTTCTATACAGAAACACCTTGAGGGCATTATTGTGTTTATTTCAAGCAATCCAATAAAAGAGAACATTTTAAGAATATTTCTCTTGGTGTAATATAGTCAATGCAAACATCAATAGGATTATTTCACAGATAGCCAACCAAATTAAGGATTTTCTATCATCATAGCATAAATCTGAGTAAAGGCTCTAGTATTTTCATAAAATATCAGCAAACCATGGCTTTCACATTCAACGTCCACAAATATAACTACAGAAGCTACAAAAGCAACCAGAGCAACAATTTGTAAGCTACACGTTTTCCAGCCTGCAAATAACATGAGCGTGCATGAGTTCACAGACAGATGTTACAGACGTTTAATGGAAGGCACGCAGAAAAACATCTGGACTTCTCAACAAGGTGAAGCAACAGAGGTCGAAGTGTGCGTGTGTGTGTGTGTGTATGCGTGTGTGTGTGTGTGTGTGTNGTGTGTGTGTGTGTGTGTGTGTGTGTGTGTGTGTGTGTGTGTGTGTGTATGTGGTTGATTCAGGGACAGATGAAGTTTATTCTGCCCTGACTTGTTCTCAGAAACAAAGTTCCCTTTCTCACCAAGGCACTGACCTCTGACCCGTTAAAAGAGGGCACAGTAGAGCACCCGAGGGATACAAGAAGGACAAAAAGGGAAGCCAGAGAAGAAGAGTTCAAGTCAAAATGGCTAAAGTACTGTGAAGACAGGAAAATGACCACATAAACCCCAAAGTTGTATATTTCAGTTGTATATAGTTAAAATTTGTATTAAACATTTTTTTTATTTTGCCATTTCTGAAATACTTTTACTTTAAGTTGATACAGTATGAATAATCTTGTTTATGCTAACAAATTTTCCTGAAATAGAAACTCAAGTGAGAAGGGTGAGGAGGGGTGAGGATGGGTGACTTCCCTGAAAAGTCTGTGTGGGACACCAGATGATCTGAATGATGTAACACAGAAGGGTGAAAATGAATTGTAGCATGCCCCTAAAAAAACCTTTTCTCTTTCATTTTCTTGCTCTTTTTCTGTCTTTTTTTCCACTCCGAGCACATATAGCGCACAACCTGACACACATACAGTACACATAGCTGATTAAAGGAAACTGGTCCTGCCCAAGGCTACGGAGTTAACCAGGCTGAAATCATGCAAACACACACGTACTATATATACACACAGCCTGCTGGCTCGGTGTAAGGCTTAGGGGGCAGAATGTCTGAATTAGTTTTGGATGGAGATTTTAACACCTTTGCTTTATGCCAAGCTGAAATTCTTGAAGACAAGGATTTGCACCAGTAATACAGGCAGATATTAAGGTACAAACACACATCCAAATATACCATTCTTCAGTCCTTATGTCCTTATATGAGGACCGTACCCTCAATTCTGACTATATGCCTTAACCTCAACACTTACCTTAAATAGAGCCGATTTTGATTATTTTCATTACCAGTTACTTCTATCAATGTCTCTGAGCATCCAGGTCTTTGGATATCTTGCAGTAGATTGGCTGAGTGGTGAAAGTCCAGTTGACTTATATGCTCTATCAATAGAGTATATTAATTGACTGATCATTTAGGCTATAAAATATATTGACAAGAGTCTTCAAATTATTTATTTTGTCTAAATGATAAGAAAAAGAGGGAAAAAAACTAAAAATCCTCACATTTGAGAAGCTGAAACCACCTGATTTTATTGGGGGCATTTTTACTTTATAAGTGGCCTAATTTGTTTATTTCAGTGCCTAAGCCTAATCCTAAATATGAGAAATGAGAAAATGACCTTGCCTCACAAAACATATTCTCAAACATAAGGACTTCAACTCAGATCTTTATGGTTTACAAAAGGGTATAAGAATACTGTTCAAAAGGCGAACACTTATCAAAGTCTGGAGTCTGATATACAGTAATATCAGACAGTAAGTGGGTTTATGTGCAGTAAAAGGGACTAAGTCATAACAGAAGCTTCTATAACCCACTTTCTCTTTTTAATGCATCAACATATCAGTGCTTGTCCATATTGTGTTGGTGGAACATTTTAGATGACTAATGTGCTTTTACGGTTTAATGTTTTATTATATCCATTTATGTGAGCTTCAGCCATACATCCTCTCTGTCACTTTTTACTTTTCAACCTCCNCCCCCCCCCCCAGCTCTTTATATATTGCCTCCTCAGTGCTCTTCTTGATCCTGTCTCCATACTTTGTAGGCAGTCAGACTGTCCCCGTCCCTCCTCATTCTAGCTCATCTCTGCAACAGATTCCAGCACACAGAGCCTCTATAAAGACAATGCCATGACTTGACCTGATGACCTTTTTGTCCTGAGGCTCTAAAGTGTCCCCTGTTACTCAGTCTCCTGACAGATATGCCCTCAATCCACCAGTACTTCACTACATCCTGTTTAACTGATAGACTGACCCCTGACCTCATTTTTACCACAATAACTAGACCTTTAACACAAGCTATAAAACTCATACAGGGAACAAATACAGAGTTGATATTAAAATATATCAAGCCCATTTCTTTTCTTTAATTTTCTGTCTATATTTCCCTCTCTTTCTTTCTCTCTCTCCATCTCTCTCTCAAGTAAATTGGTCTGCAGTCCCAGATCGATGTAGCCATCTTTGGAAGGGGAGACAGAGGATTATAAATGACCTGCCAGTATTACAACCTACACCCACCAACACCCTTGTACTCCTCCTCCTCCTCCTTTTTGTCTCCTCCTCCCCTCCCCCATCTATTATTGGCCCAGACAGACAGGAACTGCCATGCATGACAACAAACTCTACCACCATTTATATACGGGACTTGACTCTCACTCTTCCTCCTCTCTACGAAATACAAATTGGACAACATTCACATTCAGGCATCTAGCTATGTCCATCACATCTACTTCAAGCTCCATTAACCCTCAATCATCCTTGATTGTGACTTTACCATCAAACATGACCCCTGACCCTCACATCTCTGACCCTGACACTAGCCACTAGGATGAAAAATGCATCATGGCATCTTGCTGAAGTACTCTTCTTTAAAATGAATTGGTGCTACAGCATATACAATTTATAAGGAAAATAATAAAGTATCTCAAACATATCTCAAAGGCTTTGCTTGATTACTGAAGTGCAACGTTTCTAATGCAAGAAACAACACGTTCACATTATCTTTTTCACAGTGACCATATTTGCTTATCGGCTGCAATTGTCTCAAATTTTAGGTGTAGAATCGTCTTTGAAAACACCAACAAGGAGAGTTTTCAATGCAGCTTGTTTGCAATCGCATTACTGCATAAAATTAATGTTATAATAGTAATAACTTCTGTAAAAATAAAGGACTGTCTATCTCAAGCACACTTCAAGTCTCAGGAAGTAGATTTTCATGCTGTATAAGCATTAACTGACTAAAAGTAGAAAATCCATAGACACTTATGGATACTACACTTATAATTAGCACTAATGTGAAGAATATGCAATTTGCAGTTGATAGGTTAAAACATGCAAATCCTTCCATCTGTCCCTTTGCATATAATCCATAGGATTAACCATGTGGTTCAAAAATGTATTTTCATTGCATCATATGATTTGATCCATGAACCATTCCTGCCACTTGAAGGAATGGATTATGCTAAGAAGTAAAAGGGAACCATGAAGAAAATCATTTAACATGGTCCACAAAGGACAGCATTCCTAAAACATTTGGGGAAGACACCCAAACGGCAGCAAGTACAGCATATATATGTGTGTGTGTGTGTGTGTGTGTGTGTGTGTGTGTGTGTGTGTGTGTGTGTCTGTGTCTGTGTGTGTATATATATGTATGTGTGTGTCTGATAAAGGTCTCATTTTCACTCAGGCGATCACATAGAAGCAAGTGCCATTTCACTAAGGCATCTTCCTGAAGACAGCTTCCGATGACTATGAATGATCGTCACGCTCCAACAAACACTGACAAATCCCCGCTCCAAACATATGACCAACATCTGCACACATATACACACTAATGACACACAGCTGAGCATCAACAAACACGCATACAGTACATACAGATGCACACGATGACACAGCGTCTGTAAAGTCAGTCAAGATATGATCCACTACAGTGCCTAATACTTATCTAAAGACACAAAAAAGGGAATGTGTCCCTGAAAAAAAAAAAAAAAAAAAAAAAAAACTGGATTCAGACGAACAGTACAGACAGAAAAGGTGAAAAGGAATGACTTGTGATCATAGCAATTACATTAAATTGGAAAGCTGGTACTAAAAGTAGAGAGGGTTGAGGCAGACTCAAAGGGCAGAAAGAGACACAGATGAATAAATGATGACAGAAACAGCTGAACCAGTCACCAGCTAATGGCAGAAAACATAAAAAACATCAAGGAAAAAGTAGGAGGCAAGGACACAGCAGGATCTCTAGAGACTAAAGGTCGGGAGGCAGAGATGACTTTGAGTGTGTGTTTTTCTCTCTGTCATTCCTCTTTAACAAATTTGTTAACTACAGCTACTCTACACGGAGCTAAAACAGCACCTGAAACACATCCAAGACTCACAAAACACAACCATCCATCAATAATTCAACACAATCAAATCTTTCAAGTCTGACTGCCTTTGTAACATCTCTCTCTCTCTTTCTTTCTGCTTCTCTCTATTTTAGCAATTCTTAACCCAGAATGTCTCAAAATGCAAACTTTTCCATTTTTATATTCGTTTCTACCTTCCACCTACCATAATCATCCACCTATACATATATGTGGATGTGGCTGTAGGTTTTGCTGTCAGTGCTGATGATAATGATGATGATTATAATGATGATGATGATGATGATGACGAAGATGTTAAATTATGCGAAGAGGAAAGGGTTCTCCTCCTAAATTGGTCCATTCAGCCCTGGATGGAGAGTTGATGTTTTAGGATCATGGAGCGTGGGAAAGATGTGTGCATGTAAAAATACATGGATTTACATGAGGAAGGTGAGTGTGTGTACGTATTGATGTGACACTAAGTTACACCCACGGCCTGTTGCAGGGATGTGGATGCCAAATGTGTCAGTAATATTCCATAAAAGGTGATAATGCAATCAGGACAGCGAGGATTTCAGCAGATTATGGAAGCTGGAAGGAGAGCAACAGAAAGTGTTTATGTGCTTATGTGGTAGTGTGTGTGCATGTGTGTGTGTGTGTGTGTGTGTGTGTGTGTGGGTGTGTGTCACCTGTCAGTAAAAGGGATTGCAACTGAAATTCAACACTACGCACAAACATCTGGTGGCAAAAGCAAATAGATTGGACAATATATATCAAACAAAACAAAAACACACAAATATCTTTGATTAAAAGTCTTATAAGATGACTCACAAAAACTTAGTGTGAATAGTGTGAACTCTAATTTATTAATTTATTCAAGAATCAGAGTTGTAAATTAAGTTGTGGTAACAGATTAAATTATTCGTTGATTTGTGAACAAGTGTGTGCCAATGTGGGCCTGTCTGTCCATTGTGGGCATCTGCATATCTCTTTCCTGCTGTGGGCATCTCTCCTCTTCTTTGGGCATCCGTACCATGTCTCTGCTAATGTGGGCTCTCTCTCTCTCTCTCTCTCTCTCTCTCTCTCTCTCTCTCTCTCTCTCTCTCATCTCTTCTCTCCTCTACTGTGGCCGTGTCCCTCCCATTGTGGATGGATGTGTCTCTGCTAGTGTGAGCATATCTGTCAGGTGGGCATCTGTCCATTCTCCTCTCCTTTAAGTGTCTCTTCTGATGTGGATGTAGCTATCCATTGTAGGCGAGTGTCTTCCATTGTGGGTCAATGCCCCCCNCACACACACACACACACAGAAGCCATTGGGTTCAATGCTCTCTGTACATAGAAGTGTGGCTAGAATTTTAAGTGCATACTGTAAATGCATTATGTGTGTCTCTCTTTAGGTACTTTAGTGTTAGCCTGTAATATCTGAAGAAATAAGTATATAAGGCTTTTACTATTCTAGACTACATAATAAATGCATGAATGATTTATCCAGTGGAAACCAGACTAAAGAATACTCCAACCCTGGCATACAGAGATAAAGGCAGCAGATAGAAGCAGCTGTTAATGTTATTTTGCGTGTGTGTGGTTGTGTGCACACATGTGCATGCGTGTTTTTATACAGTGCAAATCCTCTTTGAGAAGACTGTTTTAAGCAGTCCGCTAATTATCACATTCTCTCATCTTGGATTAAACTACAGTCACACACCCCCATCCCCTGCAACACCCTAGCAACAAGACTCCACGGCAATGCCATAGAAGCGGGGCACCATGGAAACAACCTCTCTATCCACAGCATCGGTGGATTATGTTTGGGGCAAGGAATTGTGGACAAAGTGGGGTAAAGCTTCCGTTTTCGGGGNGGGGGGGGGGGGAGGGGGTTCTGGGATGTGTAGTTTTAATCACATACGGTGGGGTCCAAAAGTCTGAGACCACATTGAAAATTTGTGATGTTTTCCACGTAAATCTGAAAATAATCACTAAGTCTGACATCACAAGAAGCTCTCTGGAACATTGTCAAATCATGCTGGGATAACTTGGCTCATCAGGTTTTNGGGGGGGGGGGGGCAGGCATACCAAATACTGAAATTCAGGTACATTTTTCAAAGATTCAACTTTTTGCTCAAATTGTTAAGATGTTATTATTATTTCTAGTGAAAAATCTTGTATTAACTTCAAAAAGAATGCAAAACAGAAGCATTTTCACAGTGGTCTCAGACTTTTGGACCCCACTGTATGCTGGACTGTGAAGTAGCTTTAATGGGATTCAACTGAGGCAGAGCTTTAGTCAAACACCTACACATGCAGAACAAGCAAGAGTGAGATGGAAGTGGGGGGAAGGAGAAGAAAGAGCTGGAGAAATGCCAAGAGAAGGAGCCAGAACGCAGCAGTAAAAGTGGATGGTTGATGGAGGGAGGGAGGGAGGGAGGNAGAGAGAGAGAGAGAGAGAGAGAGAGAGAGAGAGAGAGAAAGAGAGAGAGAGAGAGAGAGAGCAGAGCTGATGCAGCTCCTAAGCAGAACAAATGTGTGAGGAGTTGCTGAATATAGGTCACACATCTCCAGTGACTGTTCCTCCAATGAAACAGCTTCCTACAACACCAAACCCTGATATGGACTACATTATATGGACATGGACTCTGCTAAATGTACCCCTAAGCTGTTGACGTCAGAAAGACTTAAATATGCATTGTACCAAAAGAAACGTTTGAAGCCTCATATAGTTCAAGCTGCAAAATTTCACAAAACTGAAAACTGCTTTGATTTTCTTGTTGGTTTGATTGCATGAATGTTTCACAGCTGACGTGCATGTAGCCACACAGAATACATACAGATAATTAATATTTTACTGGAAGTGCAAGTTCTTTGCATGACAAATCAACCTCGGTGTATGCAGACTTTCATTGCTCTATAAGCATATATCGCAGCATGGAAAGCATTTCCTGAGTATGCTCAACAAATTACAGCAGTAAGTAATGAGTAGTAAATAATGATTTATTTTCATTCAATAAAGAAGAGAGAGGGACAGATAAGGAATATTAAAAAATTTGTGAACACAGAGTCCTGCATTTGAGGGTTGGAAGAAGAATTGGTTTATTTCTATTGGATTGAGTAATGACAATGTCAGACCCGTCTTTTGAAATAGATGTGATTTTTTTGAATTGTCGTTGATTTTTTTGTTGATTAAAGTGCTAGATTGTGCTTAGAGGTATTTTATTGATGGATCTGAAGGATGTCCAGGAGACCAATGTGTGTGTTTTTTGTTTTTTTGTTATTGTAAAATTAATCCAATAAATTGGATGTTTTTTTTTTTTTATAATGTATCGTGTTGTTTAATTATTTCATATTGTATAATATTATAATATTATAATCTTGGCAAGGGACTACGGATGAAAATTAGTCAAATTTGGCTAAATATGGCATATTTACATTTTGACAGTATATTAATGTGTATTGTCCCAATGTAAATAAAAATTATATATAGATATATATTAAAAAAAAAGTAGGTGAGGTTTCATTAATCTGATCAAGCACAAATTCTTGACTTTTGGTACTTAGTATTTTTTCTACTCAGTGCTATCAATGTTTTGGAAATTGGTTGTCAGTAATGTAACATGTATGCAGGTTGTATATAAAACAGGTGCTGAAACTTGCAAACTCACCAGTATGGTTCTTTAAGTTTGACATCCAAACTAGTAGTCCTAAGCAGAACAACTGACATGCAGGCCTGAGAAATTATGTCACTTCATCTATTCAGATCTATTTGTTTCGCATTCACACCTGTCTGTGTCTCCTGGTTATCATTTATGGTGGCTCTACACCTGCAGCCACCTCCAGAACTCTCACATAAACATACCAACACACACACACACACACACACACACACACACACACAAACAAACAGATCCAGGTGTAGAGAATATGCAGTGAGTCGTCTCAATGCACAGTTCTATGGTTAATTTGTTAATTGGATGCACATCACTCTATTCTGAAAACAGAGATGTGCAGCTTCATTTCTGGTAAAAGGTGTCACATAAATGACAGTGAAACAAAGTAACATCTTAAACTTAAATTAATGAGAATTCCAGCATTCCACAATTAACCAGCCCACCCTGAATATGACGGGATTATTCCGTTTTTTGATGCCACCTGATATTTCATGTTAGCGGGCTGGTCGGCTTTCATTTCTGCCTGGATTGAGAGAGAGGGGGGTCAGCTTTCTCTTTTTGGTGTAGGTATGGATGGATGGATNTGCCTGGATTGAGAGAGAGGGGGGTCAGCTTTCTCTTTTTGGTGTAGGTATGGATGGATGGATGGATGGATGGATGGATGAATGCACAGATAGACGTTTGAGAGTGATGATGAGTGATAAAGACAGCAAAGGAATGAAACTAACTGGATGTATGACAGACAGTGCCCTGGGGGTTTGACTGCTGAGCATCCCTATATGAAGTCATGTTTCTGGATATCAGATGTGCAGCATATGCAGAACTGCAACTCTGAACATCATAACTCAATAAGTCACTCCATTTTCACGTTCTCACGTGGCTTTTAAATTCTGCGCTGGGGCTACAGGGTGGGGTATGGGTGGTCTGTGAATTGATGCTGTGATCAATTCTTACAGAGAGAGAGAGAGAGAGAGAGAGAGAGAGAGAGAGAGAGAGAGAGGGCATGGATGAAGGAATTTTTTAATTTTGCTTTTGCTGTATTATTGCAGAATCTATAAAATTATGAGAATTGCTGAGAATGATAACCTGTTTCATGGTTGTGGCATATATTCATTTGTTTCACTGTTAACGTGACACACACACATACAAGCACAGTGGTCCATGTTCCTTATGTCCTGTCACTATATCACACTTATCCATCAGCCTTGGACAGAGATCAACATGGTCCACCATCTCACGCAGACACATACACACACACACCAATAAATGGCATGACATCATTACCAATGTGAGAGACATTTAAACCCATATCAGATTAATGTAAGAGGGAGGACGATAAGTAGCTTGGAGAGGACGGATATTGGCATCAAAGTCAGTGAACAAGACAATTCATGTGATAGGCGAATGTGCGTGTGAATGTGAGCCATCAAAGGCATGTTTGGATCACACACAAATGAAATGACAGACAGTAACAGAAGGAGGGACAAAAAGAAGCTGGGATCTCCTGGGGGGGGGATAACAGGAGGCAGCCTAAAGGGTCAATATGAAAGGAGAGGAATTATGAAGTAGAGGAAAGAAAGAAATGTGATGCAAATGGCAATGTGTGAGGGCAGCTCAAGCCAAACCCTAAAACAAATTTTGGGCTAAACACTGTGTTAATGAGGTTGGTTTGTCAAATAAATGCATATTGGAAGTGAAACTCTAACAGGCCAATGAGGAGGTCTGTCCTGTATTCCCAGCAGGCAATGGAAGGATGAGCTGGAGGCTAAATTAACCACTGATCACCTAAACCTCTTTTTTTTATTATCATATATTACTGTATAATGCAAATCTCTTATATTCTATTTTATATTCTAGCCAATTCTTACACATTCCTCTCTTTCCTGTCTCACCAAGTCCATTCATACACAACACACATACAGAGTTGGGCCTCCTCCTCCTCCTCCTCCTCCTCCTCCTCCTTCTTCTTCTTTAGGGATAGCCACCCTCCTCTTTCACCCCCTCCTCAATTCCTGCAGCCATACCGGCCCATATCCACCCATGGATCCCTGCTCCATCCCCTTCACAGCGCAATAAAGCGAGGAAATGCTCTCTGTAACAGCCAACACATTTACCCTCAGTCGACAGATTGGTTTTAATCTGAGATCCAGCTTTACAGATGCAAAAGCCAATGCCAGCTCTCGTTTGGCCAATTTATTAATCTTCTTTTCTCATCCGAATTAATTTAGTCAGCGGACAGGCAGGCCTTGCTGCTCTGCGGTGTCATAAAATTCAACAGGGAATGATGGCTGGGTTTTTTAATCAATCTCAAGCATGAATCCTTATTCACACATTCAGGCCTATTCGTTGTGATTTTTGCAGGGAAAGCAGCAAAACACCTGCCATAACCAAACCCGATGTGATTCGATGGACAACGCGAGTCTGAAAATCGTAAAAGCATATAGGCCATATATCGCTGCAAATCTAGAGTATATATCACACCTGGGTGGTTACATCTGTCATTATTGTTTAGCCCGATAACGGTGACACACATCCATGGCTTACCTCTGCAAAAAACGCCTCCATCCTCCCTACTCCTCCCAGATGCGCGCCCGGTCCCACGGAGCGCAGCAGATACCGGCTCCGGTCTCTTGTGCGCAAATGTCGCCTATGGAAGCCTGTTCGTCAAGATGGGAGGAATGGTAGCGACGCCTCTGTGGTGATGTTTCCCATTCACCAAGCGTTTATCTTCATCGTCCCAGCACGGTTTGGTTTGTGCAAACACACCTCACCAGCGTGTAAGATCTATGCTCATAAACCACATGAGGAAATCCAACGAGGCCGGAATGAAGAATTAAAATGCCCACGCCGGTATCCCGGTTCTCCTGGTCCGTTTCGTTGCACTGTTCCAATGTGTGAGTGGCTCAATTTGTGTATGAGTGTATAGGATACGTGTGTAGGATGTGTATGTGTTGTGTGTGGGGACCAGTCCGGGGGCAGAATGAGCTTGACGCTTCCTACCGCGTACACCGACGGGGCGGTGCAGACGGGGCGCGCGCACACACACACACACACACACACACACACATCTGGGGTTTTTGGTTCTTGAATGTGAAAAAGGTAAAAAAAAAATAAAATAAAATTAAATTAAATTAAAAAAAAATAAACAAATAAAAACAATAAAATAAAAAAAAAAAACAGTTCTTGCATTCACATCGTCCACCAAACTCATAGAATCCACTTTGGTTGTTGGCTGTTGACACATGAAAGAGAAAGATAGTCTGTCCCACTCAACATAATTACAGGTGTTGATCCTGAAAAGAACCAGATTGTCCAACAGCACCAGCCTATTTGGACAATGACTCCAAAACAGGGAAAAGAGGAAAAAATCTTGAAGAATGGTTCATCTAATCCTAAAGCTAGGGCAGTGTTATAAATTTCAGGATGTATTTTTCATGATCCCTTGTATTTTTTATGTACTTCTTTTACTTTATGCCTATTTTAATACATGTACTAGAAAGTGTAAAATTATATTAAAATAATAAATCTCAAAAATCAGACACAAAGAGAGAGTGGGAGGAGGAAAAGAGAGTTAATATTTCTGATCTTTCTGAAAAAGCCCCCTCATCATAGGAGGAGGCTTGGTTACAGGGTTAGTCAGAACCCCTGTGGGGTGAAAAATGATATGTGAGGACCCATGCGCACATACATATCACACGTGCACGCACATGTTCACAGGACCTGAAACAGCAGGGGACATCCCAAAATCAAGAAGGATAACATATGATTCCCCAAAGTCACCAGTTAATTAAGATTTGGATAGACAGCTGTAATGTGGGTCGTGTGTGGCTCTATTTTTCTCTTGAAATGCCCAGGGTGAGGGGCCAGGTGCAGCCATCAGCAGCCCAGCAGAGGGAGGACTCTCTGGGGTTTGGTATTGTGAAGCTCAGCCTATTCCCTCTGGAGCCCTAAAGGTATAGAGGGGCCTCTTGTATGCATGTGTGCACATAGTAGTATTATTTAGCTGTGCCCTCCATCTTTGAGATGGTCACTTATCACTGAGACAGTTCAAAAGCTATAACCAGCACCAGGGCCTCCCTTTTTGTTAGAAGTGGGAGATGCAGACACACACATGGAGAAACACACATGCACACACACAAACACTCAGGAAATGAGACCTGAACTGCATAATCTTTAATCTAAACCGACTTAAGGGAGCAAAAAAATGTTGCTGTGAACCTGAGATGGCAGCAACACAGACCATGAAAACAATCACACACACACACACACACACACACACACACACATACACAGACACACACACTNAAAAAAAAAAAAAAGTTAAGTGTTTCTGTGCATATCACATGGTTCCATTCCTGCTGCAACTGCTGCTGATGTTGATAGTGACAAAAATAATGATTATGACAATGATGATAATGACAATGATGATGATCTTTGTGTTTTAGTATATGACAGAAGATTACTGTAAGCAGTTCAGTTGTAACTTCTCCAATATTATGCTGAGATGATGCATTCAGGTGTCTGTACTTGTTTGCTAATACAAAAACTGTGGATCCAGATTTTTCAGGTAAATTACCTGTCCCACAGCAGTGCTTACAAATCATAATGGACTGTTCTATTATCTCAACTGTTTTCTCTGGAGCTTTTCTCTAAATATTTAATGAGGCCATCTGTCGTGGACACACACTTAACTGACAACCTTTACCACTTTGTAAGAGTCTAAAGTGGCAATTCATATTCCTGGAATTACTTATTTAAAAGCAGGACAAATAAATGTGGTTTCATACTTGAACTAGGCCATCATTTTGCCTCTGTTTTGAGCTTTCAATGAAACTTGGAGATGCATCTTGCACTCAGTGAACAGATATACCATACAAAAATTCACCTAGCAAATACACCTAAATATGCTGAGGTTTAGCACCTCAGGACAACTCAATGTCATGTAAAAATAAAAACTATATACGCACATACTTTACTCATTGAAAGATCTCTGGCTAAATTTTCTATTTCTCTCCATATCTGTTCTAAACCCTACATGCACAGTGCTGCAGGCAGTTAAAACAAATGCTGTGAAATCATTTGTGAACTAGTTCTGCAAGGAAGTGAATAACTACATGCAACAGCCACAACTTTGCATAGAAAATCTTTGGAGCTAAAAAGTCTGTGATTACATAGCAAATAGCCATCGACCCAAAAGACAATTTATATGCACATATACACAGGAATACACCTGGAAATTGAAACATGGACAGATTTCTGCGCACACAGACACATATATGCACACATACTGTACATTCAAGTTCAAACACACTGAAACACAAAGGCAAGAAGTCTGTGTTATTAAATTCTCATTGCTATGACAACACCGGGACTGAGTGACCCTCAGTGATGAATTGTGGGATAGAATTTGTTAAGTCAGAAACAGAACTTTGCTTACTCATCTGACCACAGCTTCCTTTCTGTCTCTTTCTCCATGATGTATCCTTCTCCTCTTACTGTTACACACTGTATGTCTGTGTCTGTGTGTGCGTGTGTGTGTGTGTGTAAATCAGAGAAAAGTGTGTTGTGGACAGATCAATAGGTCCTCTGGTTCTATGGGTTAGAGCACAGACAAATTCCTGAGTCCAGTCATGCTAGAAATCCTGTAAATATACTAACAAACAGTACACAACATACTATTAAACCTGCTGTGTGTTTATGTGTATGTGCGCTTTCCTGTCCGCTCAATGTCATATGTTGCATGTGCTAATCGGCATCACTCACAATGTCACAGCCAATCAGTTTTATGACCCGAGCACCCATAAATCTCTCTTCACTTATTACCCTCTTTCTCTTTCATTCGTTCTTCTGGAGCGACTCTCTCGCTCATCTGTTTATGACTGCCTGAGAGGAGACATGGAATGAAAGAGAGACAGAGACAGAAAGTAGACATTTTAGTTTGAGCTGTCCTAACCAATTAAAATCAACCCCACTTTGTGCAGATTAACTGGTGAAATGGGAGAGTCCAAAATTGGGCCTTGGGGCTAAATGTGGTCCTCAACAAGGTTCTTTGTGGCCCCTTAAATGACATCAACAACCAGTCTTACTGTTTACCATTATGAAATTGTGAGCAGTTACAAGAAGACAGAATAACAAACATGCAAATCATCTCATCTGGTATTACATGACCAAGCTGTTATTACAATCATTTCAGCAGTTTTAATAAACCTTGCTTTCATCAATCTAAATTATGTCATTTTTGGTATATCCCTGAAATATATAGACACAAATAGACACACACCCAATGAAATTCAATATTGAGCAGACAAGGTTACTTACTATCTCAAATTTGATTTACTTTGCATTATTGTCAATATTAAACCTCGAGCACTGGAGGGCAAACACTCCTGTCTACATCTGTAACATTTCAGCATTACTCACTCAAACACTCCTCAGCAGCACTTGTAACTTTCATTCACACGGGCATTTCTTTCTTCATATGTCCTATCTTGTGTATCCTCTTTTATCCTATGATTCTGTTGAATACATCCTTTGTTTGGCATAAAAAAAAAACCTCTATATAAATAAACTTAAATTCCATTACTCCTTGGTATTACGTTTTATTAATTATTTCCATTATTTTGTCCACTCCCACTTTGTATCCGTCCTCACATGGTTTTGCTTTTCCATATGTCTCTTCCTCTGTATTGATCACAAGCTACAACTAACCACTGACCTTTCTGTCTGATGAGCAAATGGGAAGGACATTTACATGTCTGGATGCACAACATTAATGCATTTCCATAGACAGCAGAAAGGACTGAAAGAATAGACAGCTGCTGGATAAAAAGTGATAAACACATTTTCCTAAAATTACAAGTAAAATGGTACACAATAAACAGTACCTGTCTCTCTCTCTCTCTCTCTCTCTCTCTCTCATACAGATATATATATATATATATATATATATATATATATATA
>VXCM01001270.1:134683-153537 GCA_014773175.1 Lucifuga dentata
ACACACACACACACACACACACACACACACACACACACACACACAGCTGTATCTCTCCATAATAAGAAGGCGATCAGAGGGGCTAAGTGGAGAGAATGAAAACAAAGAAACTGACATGTACTGAATCTGGTGTCACAATTCACTCTCTGGAGGCAAACTCGTTAGATGATACAATGATTCATGCATTCATATCTAATGCAGATAAGCACAGAAACACACACACACACACACACACACACACACACAGTCATGCTCCCTGAGAGTAACATACAGTATATGATGTCATTTGATCTATGTGACTCATGCAGAACGCAGACACACACACACACACACACACACACACACACACACACACACACACACACACTTTTGGTGGGCATGGATTTATAATGGAATCACAGTGGATTTCATTACAAATCACAGAGGCTTTCATTACAAAGTAAAGAAAGACTGTTGAAGGTTATTTTGGATGGAAGTTAATGACCTCAAGGTGTTTGAGTTATAATTACTATCAGCAAACCATATAATGTATTACTACTGATATCCAGAGCCGCTATGGACTATTTTAGAAAAACTTATTAGGCCAGAGCCATATCAGCAAATCATGAGTTAGAGTACAAATTTAACCTCCTTCTCCTCTCCTCTCCTCTCCTCTCCTCTCCTCCATTTTAATTTTGGTGAGATTAACATTTTTGCAGAAATCAGTCATTTCTTTATTCAAGGTTCAATATCTCCCCAGCTTCTGTTATCTTCATCACATGCATGTATCTCATACACACCCAATTTCCACTTGAAACATACACATGCAGGAAACTGATGTCAAACTAACCTATTGTGAGTGTTGTGTGTGTGTTCTCAGGTGTCTGAAGGTTCTGACAAGGGAAATGGCAGGGGCAAACTGGCGATATGGGAAACAATATTACCATAATAACCAGTAGACCTAACAACCTAACCAGCAGACTTAATGTTTAAAAGGAAGATGTACGTGTCTCATACACCCTGTGTAGTCTCTCTCTCTCCCTCCCTCTCTCTCTCTGCGTGCGTGTGTGTATACCTGTCTATATGGGTACATAATCAGGAAGGGGCTTGATCTAATTAAAGAGATGACTTCATCTTGATCCCTCCCCCCAACCCAGACCTCCTATCTGAAGCATCCACACTCCACCCTGCCACCCCCCACCCCCACCTCTTGCTTACCCTACACCACCCGTGGGCTTCAGGGCAGCACGAGATCACGTGTTCAGACCAATCAGATCAATTGAGCTGTCACTACAACCCCCTAATTCTTGACAGACGAGAGTGCAGCCAACATACACACCAACACACACAAAAATACTCATGCTATTAATTTTTACCATAATACAGTAGATACTAATTCATGAGAAGATCAGGATGAAAAAGTTCACACACTAAAATTCAGGATTCATCCATTAATCTAATGGAGAAAAACATGAGATGATCTCTAGCAGCTTACTATCAACTTTGAAAAGATTTTATATATCTTCTTAAGTTTGACACAAATCTACATCCTAGCTTAACAGCTCCAATTTTACATCTCAGCCTTTAACCTGCTCCAATACTGTGTCCACTGTGTATCTATTTTAGCGTGCTGTGGAACAGAAACCCAATAAATTAAAAACAGTTTTGACTGTTTCAGGGCAATATTTTTAATACCAGAAATCTCAATCTTAGATGCACAAATAAAAAATATTTATTTAAAAATGATTAAATAAATAGATTAAAAGTCAGACTTGTGTTTTCTGTTGATTAATTGATCATAATCAGAAATACAGACCTGTTTTACAGTTGTAATTACATTAGTGATGTAAACAAAACATTTAACAGCATCAGAAACATCCATTTCTTAGATTTAGTTGTTGTCTAATGTTAGTCTGTGTTATAATTAAATGTTGATAGATTTGAGAGTGACCGTAGATTCCAGTCTTGTGTTTTGAATTTTAAAATAAATTAAATTAAAACATGGTGCAATGTAATAGCGATACATCAACAGTTTAATAAGAGAAATTGTGTGATTTAAATTTTGAAAATTATAATACATAAAGTTAATGTTTACCAATTGGAGGCTTCACTGTAACAGACCTTTTATGTTGGATTAAGATGAACAAAGGATAATCCCAATCAGAATAGATTAAATTATCCAGATCACTAACTGGATTACAGAGTTTGTGTCTGTGAGCGTGTTTTGTCATTATCAACTCATTCACAGACACAAAACAGGGGTTACATAATGTGGACAATGTGATAACTAAGGATAGAGGATGAAAATATGATGCAGCATAGGGCAAAAACAAAACTGACAAAGATGGTAGGCAAACATCATTATATCAAATTAACACTGAAAAACAAATCCAACACATGATCAGATGTAAACCCTTATGATTCTGCATGTGTGTGTGTGTATGTGTGTGTGTGTGTGTGTGTGTGTGTGTGTGTGTGTGTGTGTGTGTGTGTGTGTGTCACACAGTCATTGCTGTTAGAACAAAAGCCCAGCTGGCACTTCTGAAGTTTAACAATCACATATGAATATTCATTATAGTAAAGAGTGACAGAAGGTGAGCCTGGTATTGCCAAATCCTCATCTTGTCACCTCACTAACCGAAACAGTTGAAAAAGGTATGATATGCTACTCTTTGGATGAAATTGTGTGTTTTGTCCAAGGAGTTAACAGGATTTTGCATCGATTGTGTCCTGCAGGCAACATCTAACTTAAAAACAACAAAAACAATTTTTAAAAAGCAAAATTTAAAAGCTATAGTTTTTCATAAAGTATACAAAGAAAGCAACATATGTAAAAATTTATAACTTTTATAACTAAAAATATAATATGAATATATTCTGACATATTCACAACAAAATGTGATGTTCCAGCTAACTTCAACCTGTTAAAATGTCTAATTAGCCAGAATTGAGGTGTGTTACTATTACAGCGTTAATATGCAAAAATATATCTGGGGTAGCTCTATAACAATGATATTTTTAACATAAAAATATAAATAATGTAAATTATTAGTATTAGTAATAATAGTAGTAGTAGCTGTAGTGGATGTTGTTACCATTTGTATTATACAATATGGTAAATGGCAGCACCTCTTATACTTTATTATTGTAGTACTAAAATTGACCAGATGGTGGCAGTACGTCCTTATACGCCAGAATGACAACCATCATGGTGGTTCATGCAGGGCGTGTCCCGGGCTGCCCAAATTTACACAACAGCGTACAACCCGCCTTTGATTAGATCTGATTGGCTGAAATATTTAGTGTCATGAAACTCTTTTTTCTGATTGGATAATAATTCCCGTCCTTCCGCTGTGACTGACGCCTCACAGCTAGCTGTTTCGAAAACGAAACTGGCTGGTGTCTGACTCCGAGAGAAGACAAACAAAAACGAAAACAGGGTACTTATTAAATAAAAACCCGGCTGATTTACCATTTGAACGACACACCGTGAAGGTAGAGGAACACATCGGTAAGGAGTCCATGCGGCGTGATGTGAGAGGTGACATATTTTTTGTATTAGAGATAGGCCTGTGCTGTCAAACCACGACAACACCTGAAGCAGTTTCTCTGTTGTTTTGGCTGATATATCACTGCTAGTCATTATTAGCAGCAAGTCATTAGCATTCTGTTATATCTGACAGCATGTGGACCCATAGCATAAAAAACTTTGCATTAAATCATCATTCTGCAATGTGGTGGTAGAGTAAACAATACAGATCTGAAGACAAGCTTTCTTCCTTTTTTTCAGCTGGGAATGACGAGTAAACATCAATGGATAGGACGTACTTTACTGGAATGGAGGTAAGCACATTTATGATATAAACCATAAACCAGAGGTTGCTAAGGGACAGTGTGTTTATGGGTAAGAACAGTGGATAAACCAGATCAGATAATTAGTTTAAGTTCACCAGTATTTCACTCTTCAGGGACTGAGACTCCTGTTATACCTACAGTTTACATCTCAAAGCAAAGACCTTTGTCCTCCTTGTGGGTTGTGGATTTGTTAATATTAAGAAAAAAAAAAGACCTCCCACTGATATTATTAGCTGCATGATGATTTTTACATTTCATGGTTGAATAGATGATTTCATTAGTAACAGCACAGACAATCCAGAGACCGAATCAAGATCTTTGCTAATTTGTAATTGTTAATATGGGTTTAATGTGGGTTTAGTTTTCAACATGAGTCTAACTGAATCAGGTGCAGTTGCATTATTCTTCTGCTGCTTTCATATTCACAATGCCCATTTTATTTGTGCAACATAAAATGTGACATTTTGTGAACAGATCGTGTCTAACAACCAGAACATTAACAGCATTTTCAGTGTCTATTATAGTTGAAACTCAGTTCTTTGTGACGCTAACAGTTGCAGATTTACATGGTGAATAAGGAGGGTGTCTAGTTTGGGACCCTCTTAGTCAGCAAACATCTAACTCCAGGCACTGTCACTGATCCTGACCTCTGACCTCCCCTCAGAAAGGGCAAGCAGCAGAAGAATTTTCCTACAGAATCATGGTATAAATAATGGAAAAAAAAAACAAACAATAAAGAATAGCATTTATAGCACACTATATTAGAAGGAGGGTTACACTGTTCATGGTTAGTGCTCACACTATAGCTTGTAGTTGCTATTTTCCATAAGTTAAAGTGTAATTGTATCAGGGCTGAGTTGATGATTAACAATTTGTCCAATAACATATGCAGTTATTGTCATTTTAGCTTTTCTCTTCTCCCTTGTTTTTCCCGTCACATCTTCCATTTGTCTATATCCTAAATCCCCTTTCTTTCTGCTAATCATGTCTCCCTGTCTTTCTTCGTGCTGCAGTCTGTAGCATTAGGCTGGGCTACTTAGCAAGACTGAAACTGCTGTCACTATGGCGCACTTTGAGACAGAGTACCAGCGTCTGGAGGCGTCCTACAGCGACTCTCCCCCTGGGGAGGAGAACCTGCTGATGCATGTGCCTGAAGGAGCCAAATGTAAGACACATGCATACAAATACCACATCGAAACTACACACAGAAATACTCTCATACCTTCTACAGCTCTGCTTTTACTAAACTGTAATTAATCTTTTGTAGCCCAATGGCACCACATAGAAAACCTGGACCTGTTTTTCCAGAGGATATCCTTTTTTTTTTTCTTTTTTTGCTCATGTTCCTTCTGTGCTACCCTGCAATTCATAGGTGCAAAATGTTAACTCAAATAAGATTTCTTTACTCAGATGTGTGTTTGCAATAGTCCTTAACTTTCCTCACGTCTATAATCTGCACCAGAAGAATGGATTCACCTGTATGCTGCTAGGAGAGATCTTTGAGCTGGTGTATGTATCCTAGCATATATTATGGTTTTAGGGATTTCAGTATCTGCCTGTGGTATGGAGTTTGATGTGCCTCTCTCATTTTCTGTTTCTGCCTTACTGTGTTTCCATCTACCTTTCTTTCTCCCTGCAGTCAGTTGCTGTTTGTGGTTGGCTTTACAGTATTCCTAGCTAACTGTGTAGACTATGACATCCTCTTTGCCAACAAGTTTGTCAACCACACTGATTCCTCTAAAGTCACCTTGCCTGATGCCTTCCTGCCAGTTGACGTCTGCAGTGCTCGGTAAGTATGACTTGTTTTTGTTTGTTTTGTTCATTTTCTAGATTCAATCAAGATCTAGATCAAGATCAACAGATTTCTACATAATTGTATGATGTAAATCATCGTATTTTCTCCCCCCAGAATTCGAGACAATGCATTTGTGATTTTTGTGCTGATAATCTCTGGGGTGTTTTGGCTCCATCGTCTGGTTAAATTCATCTACAACGTGTGCTGCTACTGGGAGATCCGATCCTTCTACATCAGTGCCCTTAAGATGACCATGGTGAGAGAGACAGATGATGTCAGGGTATTGTTTTACAGGGATATTGGTCACATTAAGATTTATTCTACTGGTATTTAATACATCCATTAAGATTGATTTAATCATAGAGAATGGACCCTTTAATCTTAATTGTGCTTTTCCTTTTCAGTCAGAGCTACCCTATGCAACGTGGCAGGAGGTCCAAGCTAGAATAGTGGAGATTCAAAAGGAACACCAGATCTGCATTCATAAGAAAGAACTGACAGAGCTTGACATTTACCACCGGATCCTCCGCTTTAAAAATTATATGGTGTGTACATTTGTGATAAAATGTCATTAGAGCTGTTTAACTTCTGATTTAATTACCTGCAGACATAATGAAACACTAACCTCAAACGAAAGCTCTCTTCCTTACTTTGTTAGGTTGCCATGGTGAATAAGTCTCTGCTTCCTGTGAAACTTCGACTGCCATTACTTGGAGAGAGTGTGTTCTACACTCGTGGTCTTAAGTACAACTTTGAGCTCATCTTCTTTTGGGGGCCAGGTGTGTGTGTGTGTGTGTGTGTGTGTGTGTGCGTGTGTGCGCTGTGTTTCATTTCTCTATTTGTGTGTTTGAACGTGTTTAGTATCCAGTTGATAAAATGATGCATCGGTTTGCTTATGTACCCATCATATTTGCCTGTATTTGTATCTGAGTGTTTGAGTCGAGCCCCATAAAAGATGATTAAGATGTCCTCTGTTTGCCTCCCCTTTTTTTCTTGTTGATCTTCTGTAGGCTCTCTGTTTGAGAATGAGTGGAGCCTGAAGCCAGAGTATAAGAGAGGAGGCAACAGACTGGAGCTGGCAGACAGGCTAGCATCTCGTATCCTGTGGATTGGCATTGCCAATCTGCTGCTGTGTCCAGTCATTCTGGTGTGGCAGATTCTCTATGCCTTCTTTAGTTATACTGAGGTAATTACAATCTGTCTTTCCCACTTAACATATGAGCTCTAAGTATATTTCTTATTTGTACAATGAGGCATTTGTGTTCTACACGTGTGTGTGTGTGTGTGTGTGTGTGTGTAGGTAATTAAGCGAGAGCCTGGNCATTTGTGTTCTACACGTGTGTGTGTGTGTGTGTGTGTGTGTGTAGGTAATTAAGCGAGAGCCTGGTTCTCTGGGAGCAAGATGCTGGTCTCTCTATGGTCGATGTTACTTGCGTCACTTTAATGAGCTAGACCATGAGCTCATGTCTCGGCTAAGCAAAGGCTATAAGGTCAGCATTACATTAGGCTATTCCTGCCAAGAGCTGGTCTTATGCTGGTTTTGCACTTGGAAACCTGTCCATAGCAATTTTTGTTTTGCTTATATCATGGTATCTTTACATGGCAGTGCTGAATTTTTTTCTTTAAGTGGTCTGATTAGCTGTTGCTAGTAGTACAGTGAGGTTAAAGTTGTCTAACGTCTCACTCAGCACACCCAATAAAGTAAAAGACGAATTTTCACAACCAGGAACTTGTTTTTGTAGTTTTAGCCACCACTTATGATAACATTTTAACATTTTATATATTAATTTCTGACTCTGTGGGATGCAGCAAATGAAGTAGACACAGTTTTACAATGGACCATGAGCAATTGGACAACTAGACACGTTGTAACAAATTCCAGTTTTACCCAATTACATAAACCGCATATTTTGAAATGAAAGTGAACACAACTTTTAATTGTCCTTCCAGATAAGTAGTCGAGACATCTAGACGATTGGATTAAATTGAACTTATTTAAAATGTGTCTCACCACTCACAAAGTTGTCTCATGCACTCAGTTATAAAGCAGTGAAGTAGAATTGCATTAATTTGGCAATAAAGTGAGTGAAATGCTATCACAACTGATAAGGCAGAGATTGTAAAACACAACATTTTCCTTTAAAATGATCTTTTGCCAATATATACTCTTTTAACACTCACAGTTACTATAGCATTATAAATGAAGTCTGTGTGTTCCTTTTTATATTCCTCTCATTCCTCTCTTGTTCCTCTTTCATTCAGGCTGCATCCAAGTATATGAACTGTTTCCTCTCACCTCTGCTGACTGTGGTGGCAAAAAATGTTGCCTTTTTTGCTGGATCTCTCCTGGCCGTCCTCATCGCCCTGACCATCTATGACGAGGATGTTCTGGCAGTGGAACATGTTCTCTCATCAATCACACTGCTTGGAGTTTGTGTCACAGTCTGCAGGTAGGGATAATCTGTCTGCTGTTCTGATCTATGTAAATACAGATATGATTAATTGGCTGAATGCATTCTATGAAAGCATTTTAAAGGGTAAAGACACATTGATGAGTCTTGCTCGGCATCTTTAAATAATTAGTCAGAACAACATAAAAGCCCAGCATTAGTTTTTCCCCACACACAAACAGCCTGCAGCAGCTAATCATTGCAACTATATAAACAACTAAAGTATTAGTTCCTGATTAATTTCTTATCAGTACATTTTATCACACCAAGACTACTTTAAAATGACAAACATGAAATATACAATGCCACAAAAATTACACACAATTTTAACTAAATCACTACAGTCCACAACCCCAAAAAGCCATTTCGTTATTGACCTGTAAAGCTAAAACAAAAAAGCTACCTAGAGTTGTAATCGCTTTGCTACTCTATGGCAGCTTATTTTACTACAAAACTGATGACCATAACCTGCGCTAAAATCCCGTCCATCTCGATTCTCGGAGTTGATGCACTAACAGTGAATAAACTATTTGGGATCACCTATGTGCTGTGCTGTTTGAAAAGAACAGCTATTTGTAACTATATGTTGTACCATCAGCCATCCAAGGTACTCAAGCATCCATAAGCAGCCTCACAGGTAGATTCAGAAGTCCAGCACATAGGACTCCGCTCATGAGACAACCCACAAAACATTACCTTTGCTTGAGATAAAATGCCAATAATAAAGACTATTACTGTCTATTCCATGTAAACATACTTACATAGATATATATATATATATCATATAATCCCAACCTAACATATACCTGTTTACTGTATGCCATCTTCAGTCTTATCCATTATCTCTTCCTTTTACATTTCCAGTCACTCTGCTGAAACTCTCATGTTGCCTGTGTCTCTTAAACTCATCTCCCTCCCCACCTCTTTCTGTCCTCAGGTCCTTTATTCCTGATAAGCACATGGTGTTTTGTCCTGAGCAGCTGTTACGAGTTATCCTGGCTCACATCCACTACATGCCAGACCACTGGCAGGGCAACGCACACCGATATGAGACCCGTGACCAGTTCTCCCAGCTCTTCCAGTACAAGGCGGTGAGTACTAACACTAACACTGAACTGGTAATAAATAGGAAGACTCCAAATAAATACACTGGTGTATAAAGTGTTCATTGATGATATTGTCACATCCTCTCAAGCCATTTGTTGTTGAGAAAACACCAACTGGGTACACACAACCCAGCTTTACATTCACAATCACTCGCATTTGCAGCTTATAACTCACCAGCAAAAGAATGTTTTTTTTTTCATCCACTGAGGAAATCTGAAGCAAAAGGGATTTTCAGTGCCATAGTGAGAGGCACTCTGATGGTACTTGTTAAAGGAAAGGAATTTGCTTTCAGATTTTCCCAGCTGGTGGTGAATTTGAATTGCATTCCTCTTTTATCTTCTTCAATACTGAAACCATTGATCTGGTAAAATGACATCACATGACTACATCTCCTCTGTTTGCCTGCAGGTGTTCATCCTGGAGGAGCTGCTTAGTCCAGTAGTGACTCCCATCATCCTCATCTTCTCTCTGAGGAGGAAGTCCCTGGAGATCATTGATTTCTTTAGGAATTTTACAGTGGAGGTGGTTGGGGTGGGAGACACTTGCTCGTTTGCCCAGATGGACATTCGGCAGCATGGACATCCGGCGGTGAGGGACTGCCTCATAAAGTGCATGAAGATAACTTTTTAAAATGTTTACCTATAGCCTCAATGTCATATATTAGATTCATTCATCCAAAAGTGTTTTGTAGGGAAGAATCCAAGTCCAGAATATGCCACATCATGTAGCCTTAACATTAAAGGAAAAGCAGACTTTTTTTGAGAACCCTGTAACATTCAACATGTATAGAACAAAGTAACTCAATGAGAGAGTTGTGCATGTGTGCGTTGACTCTTTCTCCTCCTTCCACAGTGGATGTCAGCAGGAAAGACAGAGGCATCTATCTACCAACAGGCAGAGGATGGAAAGACAGAGTTATCTCTGATGCACTTTGCCATCACCAACCCCCAGTGGCAGCCTCCCCAAGAGACCACACACTTTATCACCCAGCTGAAAGAGAGAGTTCACAGAGAGGCTACGGGGGCTCCTAACACACACCCTCTCTCACATTCAGAGTCTGAGGTATGCCCATAAGCTCATGATACAAATTACATGTCCTGATATCCTCAGAGGTATTTACTCCTTTGTTTTTCTGTCTTTGCTTGATTTTAGCCAAGGAGCCTCATTGCAAACCTTTTGGTCGGTCCATCTACACTGGGCTCTGTTCATTTTGGCCGGAAGAGCTCTTTAACCAACCATGCAGTGGTTGGCATAAGTGATGGGGCTTCTGCCTTGCGTTCCCTTTCTCCAATCAGTAGTAGTCTGCACTTGAGAGGCAGCCTGAGTGCAGCTCACAGGGCTGTTGGCCACACCTCAGCCATGAGCAGGGCAATGGCAGGCTCTGGGTAGGAAGTGTTCCTTCAAACATAAAATGCTTTTCAGGTTACATATTTTAACTCGATCTTCTGCCACTCTCCTCTCTTGTTGTGCTCTCAGCCCTCCGCCCTGGTTCGTAAATCTTCACTCCTTCCACATTCTTGTTTCCTGTTTCTGTAGGACTGATGCCAGGACTGTGAGCTCAGGCAGCAGTGCATGGGAAGGCCAGCTTACCAGTATGGTACTATCAGAGTATGCCTCCACTGAGATGAGCATCCATGCACTTTACATGCATGAGGTGAGTATGTGCGATGTGTAACCCTGATAGGACGAAAGTGTAGAATATCTGAAGGGATTACAAAATACAGTGCATTCCCACATCTGTCCTCTTGTTCTGAATATCTTTGACCTTCTTCATCTCGAGTCCCACCCATCCATCTTCCTCCTATCTGTTTTTCCCGGTAGCTCCATAAGCAGCAATCCCGCGGCCAGCTTTCCCGTCACACGTGGCACAGGCAGGAGAGTGACGAAAGCAGTGACAGCATTCCAGATGAGGTGAGGAGTGACCCCAATCCTCACTCCAGAAACTTCCCCCGCTCTCACACTTTCCCCATCTCAGTTCCCAGTCCCAGTGCCATTCCCACCTCAACCCCAGCCACCAGCAGTACCACCCTGGGCCAGGAGAGGGCTCCACTACAGAGCAGCCAGCACCGCCCCAGTGGAAGCACCACAGGTAGCTAAATAATGTGATTATGACTCCATGTAGAACAGTATTTTATGATCCAGTCAGGCTCTAAACAACAGGAAATTATTGTCAGTTGCTCTTTATCTTTATATTGTCATGATTATTGCAGTAAGAAAATGTTTCCTCTTGAGACATTGTCATACTCATGCTAAACCTGCATATTTAAGTGATAAGTATGAGCATGTCTTCAAAATAAACATGGTATAAGAAAGAATGGTATATTGAAGGAATATGTACAAAACATATGTGATTCTTAATCATGGTTATAGAGAAAGTAATTATGTATCTGTGTACTGAGATAGTATAAGACCTATATGCTTTCAAGCTGTTTTATTATTTGTTTGAGGCAATAGAGGACAATACACAGACACTGTATATGGCACTGTGCAGGTCAGTGATGATGTTTTTTTTTTTTTTTTTTTTTTTATTAAGGTAAGCCTAGCACTTCCTGTTTACACCTTTCATGTCTCTCTGTCTTACAGACTATTTGGGTGCTGGAGGAAAGGCGGTGAGGTCAGTCCGTGTGCCCATGGGAGGATGGGCAGAGCAAGGTCATGCAGCACCACGGCAGCATGACCCACTACCAGAGGAGAGCTCTGAAGATGAGATGCCTCCCCACGTGCACAAGGTGAATGCAGTTGTGTGTGTGTGTTTTTAGAGTGAATGGTATGGCATTAGTTTATCAATGTATGCATATTTCAAATAACAAACTCAATTTATTGTTTTTGTTTCTCACTTTAGGTGACATAACCCATAAGCCATGTGAATGAGCATCAGCCTCCTGTCCCCCAATACACATCCTGATCCTTGAAAAACCTCTCCTCCAGGACACATTATCTGATACGGATGAAGATGAAGATGTGCAAAAGTGGCATCTCTTCATCCATGCAAACATTCAGCCGCTGAAATATTCACACAAGTTTGGATGGATGAAACATTAGCCGTTCACAGAGACATTTGGCCAACAGATCTGTTACTTTCTATATGACGTACTACTTTCCTCAGCAGGCAAACAGGGTGACTGAACCCATGTATCAGAATAGGAAATACAGGATCAAGTTCTCATAGCCATTAATACCATCAGATTACACTACACTCTGTTAAAATGCTAAAGAGACTACACAATGAAAAAGCATGTGGATGTAAACAATGATTGTGAACACTCAACAAGGCTGGAGGCATTTTTGGCCTTTGTTGTCACTCGCCGAAAAATCAGATTCAGTTTGCTCAAAGTATGATCACTTGATCACAACAATAGAAATTTTACTGTCTTGTTATTTTCCTCAGATGAAATGCTGAAGAACAGTGAGATTTCCAGAATGGTTTGTCTATTTAATAATGACATCATTCACCAGAATGTGTTTAGAAATTTCTGAACTGGCTTTAGTTGTGTGTTCCTGTCACTGTAACAGTAGCAAACACACTGTTTATCTTACCCACTTCTTTGTCTTTCAGCTTGTAGTCTGCCTCTGTGCAAAACATACAAGGGCCTCAAATAGGAAAAAAAAACTGCATTTGACATTTTTAAGTAACCTATTTTACTCCTTTAGTACTTTTTCAGATTATTTTCTGTATGTACTGAACTTCCATGTTCAAACAAATGTTCCAAAACTTCTCCCAAAGTCTGACTATGTTTGCATGGATACAAGCTTGTTTTTAAAAATGTACAAATTAGCCAGGTGTACTGCACTGCACTGCACATACATGAGCTCGGTGTAAAGAAATTTTATCAGGTATCAGCAACCATGAACGTAACATTGGATTATCAAATGTAAAATATAAGGCCAACATTTTGCATTGTGTACGTAACCACAGATGGTTTACCTGTCACTGATGTGCTTGCCCTGCACAGTCTTGCAGACAGAAAGCCTTTCCCTCTGTGTGCTCTGAAAAGCTGCAGTAAGCAAACAAGGCTATTTTAAGCGTGTTAACTTGACTTAGCCACAAAAGAAAGCCCTCAAGCACAACTGCATGGTCACACACACACTCCTTAAAACATTAAATTAGACTTCTGTGACCAGATCCTCCACAGCAGACATACTGTATGCAGACTACCCTCCTGTACATTCTTAAAGTCTAGGCATTCAGTCACAGCATGCATGCCTCTTCCATTTCCGATCCCACACAAGAATGCACTTTAATTCAGATGTTTTTTTACTTCTTTGTTTTGTATTCATTTATGTATCAAAGGGAGGTGCCATGATGATTAGCAGCTGACATTGTGAATTACAGTTGTATTATACTGTTGTGTTTTTGGATCAGGAGAAGCATTGTCAGTTGGAGTAATAATTGTCCTTTGTAAAGGAAGAAGTTTTTAAGTGGTATACCTTAAAATTAATGCCTGTTATTTTTCTGTTTTATAGATCCTGTAAAGCACCATTTTGTACAGTTGTAAATTCATCTATTAAAGTCAAATCAATGATTGTACTGTATGTGTTGCTTTAAAAACAACAAATGCTGAGGGAGGCTGGATGATGAATGCAGCCTGCTGTCTTGCATTACATCGGGCTGCATTTTTACAGTCACGTTAGTCTACATTTTATAGTGTCATTCAGACTGCAGCAAGAAAACTTGCAGTAGCACATTAATAAAAGCACTTAAGGTAGCTAAGTGTAAAGTCAGCTGCATACTCACAGTCTGCAATGATCACAGTTGGATTCTAAACCATTACACTTTTAGGTAAACTAGGAAGTGCTATGTCACTAAATTAAACGTAATTCAGGTTGAAGACATAGAAAGAAAATCTAAGAACTCGCAAAACGCTGTAATCTTGCCACGCTGCAGCAACGTTTATCACGGAGCCAAACTATGAGCATGTTGTTTTTGCGATTTGAGGGAAGCAGAAGATACTGCCCTCAGAGCCCGGATAGCTCAGTCGGTAGAGCATCAGACTTTTAATCTGAGGGTCCAGGGTTCAAGTCCCTGTTCGGGCGAATGTGTTTTACTTCCGCGAACTGTAGCTGCACTTCGTATGGATACAAATCGTGGATGGTAAGTGCCAGAAAACAGCATGAGCACTCTGTTCACTTAGCCTTAAAAGTCACTAGTTATTAGCAATCTCTTTTCATTTGATTAATTTAGCGGAACTGTGACAGGATTGCTAGTAGAACTAAGGCCCCCATATAGCGTTAACTTGACAGTAAACATAAATGTTAAAATAATTATGTTATTCAGATTTATAGTAATTTATTAGAGATGTAGTAAGCGATATTTCCTATTTACAATCACGTTCCGTTTGGAAAGACGCATGGAGAAAAATTAAAGAGAATCTTCATTTTCTTTTGAGACAAAACGCACATTATCCACAAACTACTAGCATAGATTAGCAAGTGTGGAAACCATCATAGACGCACGCATGTACGCATTACTTTTTTGTTTTTTTAAATTCTATCAATAATTCCATTTCAGTTAAGCCAGCCTGACACAATGACGGCGTAAAGGTCACACTTACCTTTATAAACTAATCCTTATGGTGGAAACCTATGTGCTGGATTTTCAGACGCTCTGACTGGTTTCTTCCTTAAATTAAACTTTTTGTTGTCTGTTAACGTGCACGTGCGTCTGTTGTCTGTGTTAATTACGTGCAGTCACCGCTAGAGGGCAGCACCTGCAAATCTCACCTGAAATCCAAATTGTCTGAACGCTTTAAATTCACCAGATATAGAAACTGGAACTACAGATTAAGCACGTTTATTGACATACACTGGTGCAAAAAAAAATAAATACACAACACACAAACAAATGTATTTACTGAATTTACAAGAGAATGCTGTGTGTGTGTGTCTGCAAATATGCTCCTATGAAGCTTACTCGTTAAGTGGTGGGAGTGTAATAGGTGCTGTCACGGGGTGTATGGATGGTAGGTGTCCCCCTGCTGGTACTGCTGAGATAGGTGATATCAAAGGCATCCATGTAGGGTAGCTGATAGGAGGCAAGTGTGGAGGCGCAGAGGTGGGACCATAGTGATGATGATGATGAACAGCACTTCCTTTTGGTTTAACATCTGGCCTTACAACAATAGGGTTTCCCTGGTAGTTGTCCTGGAAAAACCGGATTGGATCTTTGGTTAGAGATTTGTAAAGTGGTCACAGCCAAGACTTGATGAGACCTGGATGTGCTTTGTGTGTGTGTGTGTGTGTGTGTGTGTGTGTGTGTGTGTGTGTGCGAGTGTGAGTGTGTGTGTGTGTGTGTGTGTACTGACCTGTGCAGGGCATAAAGTGTGACTAATAGAATGACTGGGCCCTCCAAGTGGCGACACTGCCATAGGAGGGATGGCTTTCAACATCATATTGTGCATGATGATCTGATGCATCTGGGCATTTTGCATTAGCATCAGTTCCACCATGTCTAATCCATACAAAAAGAAATATAAATAATAGGACACTTGACTAAGATATTTTGATCTCACTACATCTTTTCCATAGCATATACCCTCTTTGATGCTGCCTGTGCGTGGTGCAGGGTAGGGCTGAGGAGGGGGAATTTGCGTGATCAGAGGCTGCTGTTGGGGTAGCTGTTGAATGATGGTGGCAGGCTGCTGGGGGAGCTGCAGAAAGATACTGTTAAAAATCTAATATAGTTAAAAACACAAATCCTGAAAAATCTGTTGCAATGTCTAGTTATTCACTGGTATTATCATAAATGAAGATGTTGATTATTCATTTCTGTTTGATAATCCTACTAATATTTACTTAATCCTGACTACACAGATGAAGACCCAAAGTCAGCTTGTTCTTGTGCTAATGATTATGGAAATCATTAGCACAAGAAATGTTGAAATGAGAAGTAACCCATATGGCCTAAGGTGATTTAGGTAACTAGATAAAATGTAGTACTGGGCTTTGTTTGAGGTTTAGTGCTGAGGGTCTTACAGTCTGTTGGATGATGCGTGGGGCCTGAGGTGGAGGATGCAGGCAAGGCATAGAAGGGGCTTGCTGTTGGATGTGGTGCAGTCCTAAAGGTGGAGGTAGTGGAGGAGGCTGAGGGGCAGTAAGGAAATCAGACTGATGTTGTCTGCGTGTCCCTCCCCAGGTGTGAGGTCTGTTGATGTCCTCCAACATTTGCTGCTCCTATAGATCACAATGCAGGAATTTTGTTTTCCTTCAGTTGCATTTATTTTATAGTCTCCATACTAAGTAATACAAGATTGATATATTACTTGCCACTTGCTACAATTAATATTACTTATGCAAGAGCATTTTGCATTTTATGATCAGATGAATTGGTAATGATAAAGATTTCTTACTAACCCTCAGTCTTTGCAGTAGGTCTCGCTTTCTCCTCAAAGCACGGCTCAGTGCGTAAATCTGTTCATCATAACTCCCTGAACAAATAAAATCATCAATCACAACCTAAACACTGAACCCATATCTATGTTTCATGTACTCTCTCTAATATCCTCTATCAATTGATGGCAGTCAGTTTATTATCAAGCTGATCATCATTTGACTTTTTCTTGAGCCAGCATTAATAATTTATTCTTACCAACCTCAGTCTTCAAGCCAACTCAATAATAAAAACTCAGTGTTTTTATAGTATTTTTTTCCCAAGCTTGCCCACAATGATAGATGTTTATAATGTCAAGCTGTAACGCTAATACTTTCCACAGTTCATAACACCTTCACTACAATGACTGCTTGGGTAACTGAGCAGCAGGAAATGTGAAGAGAGAGAGGAACAACATAAAATAAAGGTCCGCAGCAGGAACTGAAACAGCCATGGTATGCATCCTTATCCACGAACCACCAGGACTACAGAATATACTTTATCTTACTTGCAGACTGGGCAGACTCTGCTCTGTCATCCATATTGTCCTTTTCATTTTCCAGTCTCTATGAATGTCAATAAAGCATATTTATTAAAGATTTACTGTATTATTTTCAGCATTAGAAACTAAGGTGAAATATTTAATCTGAGAATAATGACTAAAGTAAAGCTCAAAACAATCTTCCCACCTCTGAATAAGATAAGATCTATATTGATATGCAATCTGTACGTATTGAATTCCATCCTCCCACCTACCTTCTCTAACAGTCTGAGTCTGAGTCGTGTCATCTGATTAACCATAGGATCTGTCATGCTAAACATGAGAAAAAGGAAGTGTATTATTGTGGCATTTGCTCATTGCTGAAATCAATATACAGTAGGTCAGAACGTTAGACAAGCATACAAACACAAAGATCGTTGTTTTAAATAAGGCAGACTGATTAATCATTATTAATTAAAATTGTGATTTAAAGGAAGACATTTTCAAATCACATGATCTGCACAACAATGTCAATGTTTGAGAATCAAAATGGCCAAGAAAGGCTCAAAATGACAGATGTACATCAAAAGCAGAAATGACATGTATAGAAATGCCAAAAACACATTTTTTAAATAAAAATCACAATTAAACAATATCATTCAGTCCTAGGTTTTGACATAATTTACCTGAAATTATGACATTTGGAGTCCACCTACGTGTTAGTCTCAGTGTAAATCCACAGTGTGGTTGCCATGAGACACACCTGTTTACCACCAGCACTCAACAATGATTTGCCTAATGCTTGGTTTCTATGTTGCTTCTTATGAGAGAGAGAGAGAGAGAGAGAAAGAGAGAGAGAGAGAGAGAGATTAAAATCACACCAAGCNTTATGAGAGAGAGAGAGAGAGAGAGAAAGAGAGAGAGAGAGAGAGAGATTAAAATCACACCAAGCAAATCAATTATGCAACCTCCTGGTAAACTCTACAAACAAACTCTCAAGGTACTGGATGGGAAACATAAGTCTGAACATTACTGCATTATCATCAAAAATAATTTCGTGGCATTTGAAAATTTCCTGTTCATGACCAATGGCTGTTTGCCACATTAGATTCTGCACAGGTTAGCAATAATTATTACAAGACCTTCCATCAGAGGGAACTGTTATATAAAGTTCTACTCCACAAAATTTGGACAAATTGCATTTTTAGGTGAATTGTCAAAACTATGGAACATAGCAACTAGAATCAGAGAGTGCTTTAGTTTTAACCAGTTCAAATCACGTTTTAAAGAATGGCTGAAAGATAAGCAGTCTTGGAGTCATGAATCCCATTGTTTTCAAATGTTTATTATAAATGGTGTAATGTTTTGTTTTTTATGTGTTACAAGCCACTATTTTTATGCCATATATAACTACAGATGAAAATTAGCAATTTTCTATCTCTGGTGCAATATATTTATTGTATATTGTCCCTGTTAAATAAACAAATGGGCTCCACAAATTGTCATTTGACAATTAATGCAAATAAACCTGGTGAGACTTAAAATATGGTAGCCAATATATTTATTTTATTGAATTTTTATATTGTATTTAACCTTACAATGTGAGGTACAATATAACAGTGTGACGGGTGGGGTTTGGACCCAAATGCAGCACACAGTACAACTTTGACAAGTTAAGTTCTTTAATGGAGTTCTCAGTCCAACACAGAAGCAGGCAGAACAACAGGCACGACAAAGCGCCTACACAGAACTGTCAGACGGGGAACCCAGTCGCAGGAACCAGAATCAGAGTCGGGGACAGAAGGCAGAGGTGGTTTCCAG
>VXCM01001270.1:153869-242989 GCA_014773175.1 Lucifuga dentata
AAAAAAAAAAAAAAAAAAAAAAAAAAAAAAAAAAAAAAAAAAAAAAAAAGTGGAGACTATACAAAGACATGAATACAGTTAAAGTTTCACAAACTTATCACAATAAATCAAGTTATACACAAGCTGGGGAAGATTTGACTTGAAATGTTAATTTTCTTCATTATTATTTCAACCATTACCAACAAAAAATTTAAAGTTCAGTTAAAAGGTATTCAACTTATTCGCTCGTGCCTTTGTGTTTAACACTACAACACTCTGCTACACAAGTAGCCTAGCAATTAGCATAGCATAGCAATTATACCATTTTCCCCACAACTCCCACACAAAAGTTCAGAATATTGGTACTTTATTATGCTGCGAGCATAGCATAGCAATTATACTGTTTGTTTTTTTTTTCTACAGTTCTCACACAAATTTTTTAAGCAACAGTGCAGAATATTGAGTGTTAAGAGGAACTGGCATCGCTGTAATAACTGTGTTACTGTTTTGCAGGCTACTATAACATCTAATAAATGTTTTCTGACATATCCAAATATACAAAGCTAAATATGCATGCAATTGTATACATAGCATGTGGCTAGCACTCTCAAGTTAGCATGCAGAGCACAAATTCTTTGTGAAGTCAAGAGAAAAATGAATAAGTACCTGACAACAAGAGATTTCAGATATAGCAGTTTTTTGTTTTTGTTGTTTTTTTGTTTGTTTGTTTGTTTGTTTTTTGTTTGTTTGTTTTGTTTTTGTTTTGTTTTGGGTATTTTGTGCTCAGCAGTAGAATACTGTATGTAGTTAATCTTTTTTTCAAAGAATACATTGGGAACAAAACATATTACTATGGCCTGTCAGTGTGGATGAATGATGTTGCATAATTGGAGAGATCTGTGGTATAAAGTTAAAGTGGGGATCGAGGCGTTATCTTATTTTGAATCCATTATTTGTGCAGGATAAAACACAATCTGATAGCGCTGTTTAACTATTCAGTATTACTACTATAGTGTGCTAAATCCACAAGTGTCTTTGTTGAAACAACAGTTTGGACAGGAGTACTAGGTGCCATATTCTGTAACTGGAGTCTGTTTGTATACTATGGAATTTTATAAGCTAAACTATAAGAGCAGCTTTTGTAGGTTTCAATTAAAACAAATAATTAAAATTCAGAATTAAATTTACAGATGCAATGTGAAATAGTCACATCTCACCCTTTAAAAATGACCACAGGCTTGATTGTTTTGGTGTCTTGAAACTGGTAACAGAGCATTTGTCATCTAATCTTATCTATGCTCAGACGTGATGACTTCTCTTTCTGTAGATGTAGCACTCCTACCGGACCATTGATGCTCCTGCAGACCAGTGTGGCACATCCCTCCCTTAAATAATTCGCACACTTTTTCCTGGAAGTTCTTTCCTACGATGACGTAGAGGATGGGATTGAGTACACTGTTAAAATAGGCTAGGTATGTGAAGATCTGCATGCAAATATATAGGCTGTTCCTGAAATCACACCCTTCCAGGATTGCATCTAGCTGTAGCATTTCCAACACAGTAACCAGGTGATAAGGCACCCAGCAGATGAGGAAGGCCAGGAGGACCGCCAGCACCAGGAGAGTGGCTTTATTCTCTGTTTTCTCAATATTTAATCTCTTTATTGTTTGATTCCTCACAACCTGAATAATCTTCACAGTGCAGTAAGAAATAATAGAAATAGGGATGATAAAGCTGAAAATTATCAATATTACATCACAGATCAGCTGTACAGTGTTGTTTGGGTAATCCAAAGAGCAATAGGTTTTATTTGTGCCATGGTCATACTTCACTTTCCTGTAGATGAGTGTGGGGACACTCATGAGCAGGCCAAAACTCCACACCAGCAGAGAACTTAGTTTGGCATATTTTGGTCTGCGCATTCTGCCGTGGGACATTGGGTGCACAAGTGCCACATAACGATCTATGCTAACCAGAACCAGGAAGTAAATACTACAGTAGGTGTTCATCTTGATGGCCGTGTTCACCAGTCGACACAAGACTGAACCAAAGATCCAGTCGTATGCTTTGGCAACATAAACAGCCCAGAAGGGCAAACAAGATGTCAGGATAAGGTCAGCAGCAGCCAGGTTACTCAGGTAGATCTCAGCCACAGTGCAAGCCTTCTTGTGGAGACAGAAAACCAGCAGGACAAACACATTGCCCACAATGCCCAGCACACTGATGACCAGGATATACACAGATTCTGTGTAAAGCCAGTCTGGATGTATATTACAAGACTGGTTGTTCGATGGATTTGCTTCTCCACTTAAGTTTGCAGAGAAGTTAACTGGAACACTGTGAAGAGAAAAAAAAAACAGAATCATGCAGTTTTTCTTGTATCAGCTGTGATGATAGTAAATTGTCATATTTCACTAGATATTTAATACTAACACCAATATTAATCTAATCTAATGTAGTCTAATCATATGTAATGATGTTGATAGAAATTAATTGAAAGAAAGTTACCAGATCCTTGTCATTAAGCATTGGCATGAATAGAAAATGACTATAAACCACAAAAAACTGAGTGGTGACAGTTGCTGCTCATTGTTACTGAGCTCTTTGCTAAAAAATGCAGTAAAAAAAAAAAAAAGATAGTGAAGAAAATAGATATTTTAGAATTTATAAAATAGATGAATCATAACTGGTAAGAATAAACCAAATGTACCTTACATACCTTGTAGGCTGAATAGCCATTCTTGTAATCCAGATGTTAAATGTCCAGATGTCCAGCTAAATTATATGAGGAGCTTCCTCTATTCTCCTGTCTCCAACTCGTTCTGTTAAAGGAGAAAGAAAACTCTAGTTTGTAGTTGCTGTGATGTCACACTAAATAAAACCCACTTCTCTCTCTCTCTCTCTCTCTCTCTCTCTCTCTCTCTCTTTTCTGCAAGCCAGAATGCCTTGTGTGTTTGCAAGCTTACAGTTTGTGTCTGCACAACTGATATGATGTTTTAGATTTCAAAGGTTTGCTGTTAAAGCATTCATCATCATAGTTGGTTGATTTTTTTTTGTTTTGTTTTGTTTTTTGTACCAGCTGGAAGATTTTTCCATGTCTTTTCCATATTTTTGTGTGTTTTTTTTTTTTTTTTTNTTTTTTTTTTTTTTGTTTAGTTTTTTTTGGGGGGGGAGGGACAGTGAGCTACTTGAGATGGGAGTTGATGTTCCCTAAATAGAATCAGAAGGGATTTCATTTTTATTTCTGTAAACACAGTAATATATTTTATTAATACTGAGAAATTCAGTGGAAAGAATCATTTAAATACAGCAAATTGTGGAGCAGTGTCACTATGTAGAAAAAGGCATATTTTGTTGAAAGCAATACAACTACTGCTACTACTACACCTAATCATAATAATAAACAGTAATTTTTTAAATTGCCATTTCATATAATTCTTTTGTAACCTGTGGTTTGGACCTTGCTTGATTAGAATATATCGACTGAATATCTAGGTTCTGTGAGAAGAACTGCCATATATTAAACAAGCATGACATCCCAATTAAACAAGTTAATCCACCCCTTGATTGACTCACACTGACACTTAATACCTTTTTGTATAGTGATGTAATGTTTAGCAACTCTCCATGATTTGATTTACAGAAGTATAACTTATTTCCCTGCAATGTTTTCTTTAGTCAACCATGTTGAACCAGGACATGAATTATATTGTCACACACAACCAATGTTAAGTAACTATAACTTTGTAAATGTAAAAATGACAGATTTATGATAACTTAATGAATTACCAAAATATGACTAAACAAGCTTATCCAGTGTATTCATCAACTCAGTTTCAAGTTCCTTTGTTCTAAAGCCTGAGATCTGAGACCGTGAGATCTCAATAAACAAAAAAGTTGAGAAAAGAACAACATGAACTTAATTTCTTTTCTGTGGTTAAATTTCCTGTTGGGACAGTGCACTCAAGGTCTTACCACCTACATTAGCAAAGAACTGTCCATTTGGGAATGCTAATAGTGATGATGATGATGATGATGTTGAAACAAAAACAAATGTGACGATGATGATGAGTAGCAGGATGATGGTAATGAGGATGGAGACCTGATAGCAACGAGAAGATGGACAAAAATGTGCGCTTTACTAAGTCGTCCATATTTTTCTTTTTTGTTCAGTGAATTTTTACTGGAACAGTAAATAAATGAATGTAAAAAACAAAATGAAAAAGAAATTCTTATAAATGTTCTTGCAAAACAAAATTCTCAATAACTATGTAACCTAAGCACAATTCACATAATCAATTTTAAAGTCAGAAATGACCAACGTTTGTCCAGTGGAACACTAAACTGAATCAAAAATACAGTTATTAAGCGACAGTTCAAAATAGCTGTTAAAATCCTGTTAAAGTCAATTTATAATTTCTAATAGGCTATACATTTATCCAAACTATATTTATGGAAAATAGTCAAACGTGATCTTTTCTATGTTTACATGGATAGCCAGAGGTTCACTCACCCAGATGTTCAATAAACACACAGGTTCTAATTAAATCTGCAGCTCTGTGACTGTGGTGACACCTTACTGCTTCTTCAATCTTGGATATCCTCCTTTTTCTCCTCTTTTTTCTGTGTTAAGTTTTACTTTACATTTTCTGTTTAAAAGTTATCCAGATATTCCGCCCTTCCTGACTTTTACAGAGTTGAGCTACGCATACGCTGGAATTGTGCAACTCCACAAATGAATTTAAGAATCACCTGAGGGACAGAGGTGTGTCTGCAGATGGTATCCAGCAAACAGCTGTAGTAAATCACTGTAACTGTAACATATGTCAGAAAACACTTTGTACTGTCTGACTTTCATGTTTGCTAACAGATGCAACAGCACATAAAGTATGGCAAAAATAACTTTTTTGCTTTGATATTATGGATGAACACAGTCAAAAAAAAATCCTAGTTTGTCTTTCTCATATGTCATTGCTGATGGTGCAGAACAAAACGACACTCCACGGTTGCATGATCACTTCTGGATTTTGATTTAGCTACTTAATATTAGCCTTAGAGCTTTAACCTGCACAATTATAATAACTGTGGATCACAGAAATTATAGGCAGCAACAGAGAAATAACTTTTACAATGCTAATGGAATTGCTTGCTTATGGATTATCTGTGATCATATTTGCTAATTATAATTCCATTCCATAAAAGGCTCATATGTTTATTTATATGTAGTTTTATTCTTATTATGAGAAAAGACCCAGTTATTTTTGTCAGAAGTTGGCAGAGAGTTTAGCTCCAAAATGGAGCTAAAAGGAGAATGATTATTAGATTCATGTGAAACATATGATTCCAGTATTAATGTTTATCCATGTCTGTTGAATGTCTAAGTACCATAGTTGTTGTCAATATGACAGCCATAACAGCATTATAAGGCAACACCATGTCAAGTTTGTGTTTCAGTCAGCTCATGTTGGAGTGCTTATGCACATAAACAATACGCCGATTTACCGTATCAGATAATATTCATTTAGATTCATTAGATTTTCTTCATTAGATTTTCTTTTATACAACACTGAGTAAATGAGCCATAATGGTTTCAATAATGACTTTTAATGGTTTCATAAACAGGGCATTTAGGCCAGAGTTGATGTATAATCTTCATTTCTAAAACACGTGAATGGGACCCATGAGATTTACTATATTTCCAAGAGTGTTTCTTTGTGCATGGGTGAGTATACAGAAAGATGGACTGGTTGCATATTACCAACATGATGGAACAATATGCAGTAGAGTTTTGAGTTTTAGTGTTTGATTTATCTCATTGACAACTTTTGGATGTACAACATGGCAATCTGAGACCCATTAAGATTTCACAGTGCAACCAGTTAGGAAGAACTCTGAAAAACTTAGGAAGTCTTTCGTGCCTCTTCTGGGAAAAAGGAACGCTGGCGTTTAGTTTGATTAGAACAGAAAAGAACTTAATATCAGACAATAATGTGTGAAAGCTGATCTGAAGTGTCGTATTTATTTTGTGATTAACACTTTATCTACTGTACCTTTTTAAGTGCAAGATTGTGACCTTCCTTCAAATAATGTTGCATTGATGCATTCAGCACAGTTTACCATTGAGACAATTGTCGAGCTGAACTAAAAACACTTCTTACTGATTTAATGATACTGAAGGATCTCCTCAAAATAATCTTTAACATATCAGAAGTGTAATAATCAGATCAAATGAATGCTTCCTATGAATACTGAATGAAAACCTGAGAATAACAATATATTTGATAATATTACATGGAATATCTGTTGAACTTCAGAACAATCTAGTGCTTTTTTTTAATATTACATTTTGTTTGGTAGCAAGACAAAGTTATAAAGCTCTAGATACCATGAACCGAAGCACCTATGATTTGTGATAAAAGCCCCAAATCTATCACACTTAGGTGATTTGTTGTTAATTCCCTTGTTTCCTAATTAAGCTACAGCAATACTAGAAAAATGATCTTATCTTTAAACCATCTCAAAAACATCCTCTATGATTAGATATCACCCAACTCAGTCATAGCCATAACCATGATTTCCTGAAAGCCTCAGAGCTCCCCCTGCCTCTCTGGAACTGTTACTGCAGCTGCTGGTTCCAGGACGTTCCAGATACAGTGATCTTGACAAACAGGTTTGCATATAATTTTTCAATTGCATATAAATATGCATGTTTCATATTAATAATGATCCCATATACGCTGATTTATCATAGTAGCTCAACACGTGTTTATTATTTTGATTGTTGTATATTGATTACTTTCCCTGCTACTTATTTATCGATCTGTTTCATTTTTCATTTTTATAGCCATATGAAATATTTTGAATATTTTATAGAATGTAAAACATGTTTTCAGCTCTCTCTCTCTCTCTCTCTCTTCACTGTTGTACATTGTCTTGTTGCAACTTTATAAAAAAAAAAAAAGGTGTAAACATTGATCGGGACAATGCCAACTCTCTAAGTAAGATGACTGAGTGATTAAGTAAGATGACTTTCAGAAATCAGAAAGAAGAAACACTTGATGAGATTTTAAATATTAGAGGTTGTGTTTTTGGGTTTTCAGCATTAAAACATCTCAGATCAGTCAGAGAAGGCTATGTCATTATAGAGATACTTATTCAGATACAATATCCACAGATACACAAATAAAGTGAGGGACTTTATACCATTAAAGTATTGCATGTGCTCTTACACAGAGATATAAAGCTTGTTTATGTCTGTCTTAGAAATTACATCTCATCGGGTCTTTATTTCTGCAACCACATTCTAAAATGCTATCTGATAGTGCTGTTTAATTAGATTAAATAGTGTTCATGTGCTGAAACATCTCTAATGAAACATGGGAGAGTGCTATATAATTTGTGTCTCAGGTCTTGAATATTACTACTTCAACCAAATCTTCACCAGAAGTAATCCAGTGTGATGGTTGGATGTGTGATGAGAAATCATCACATTTGATCCTGTGCATTAAAAATGTCCACTAACTTGATTTGTTCTGGTCTGTTGATGTAAGTTGAAATAACTGAGCGTTGATATGTAGTCATATCTGATCCTCTGCGATTATGTCTCTGTCTCCGGTAGATGGCGCTAACTTTCCTCCTGAAGTATTGCCCAGAGAAGACGTACAGCAGCGGGTTGAGGGCACTGTTGAGAAAAGCCAGATACACAGAAACCTGGCCACCTATATCGAGAGTGTGGGACCACAGCTTCTCATCCAGCACTTTGACATCACAGAGTGTGTCGAGGAAAGTGAAGACCTGGAATGGACTCCAACACAGTAGGAACAGGAGTGTCACGGCATACACCAAAGCTATGGCCTTTGTGTCATTAGCCTCATAGAAACCAATACTGTCCTTCCTCTTAGCTAAAGTCTTGATTATGTTCCTACTGCTGAAAGCAATTACCAGAACAGGGAGTACAAAACCAATCATATTCAGGAGAATCTGATGGGCCAACTTCCAGGAGCTCTCATGGCTATAATCCAGTATACAGGCGAATATTTGGTAATCCTTGATAAATTTCACCTTTCTGTGAACCATGGTTAGCACGCTCAATAAAATCCCAAACACCCACAAGATGAAACAGATCACCTTTGAATAAAATGTCCGTCTGAGCCACCTGGACTTCATTGTCTTTACAAGTGCCAGGTAGCGATCAATGCTAATCATGACCAGAGTGTAGATGCTGGTGTAAAAATTGACAATGATGACAGAGTTGATTATTTTGCATAAGACATCTCCATATGGCCAGTTGAAGTGGTTGAGGATGTTCATCGCCCAGAAAGGGAGGCCACACAGAAGAATAAAATCAGCCAGAGCCAGATTGCTGAGGTAGATCTCTGGCACAGTCAGTCGATCTTTATGGATGAAGAACACAACAAGGACAAAGCTGTTAAAGAGAAGGCCTAAAAGACACAAGGTGAAGATGTATGGGGGAATGACAGCATGGACAACGTCCCATTCTGTAGAGGAAGCAGAGTCATTTGGGCTAGCTGTCAGGGAGATACAGCAGTTGTCAGACCACAGCGCTGTTATGGAAACAAGCTTTGCTGGCTCCATTTGCTATACAAACAAACAAAAAAAAAAAAAAATTAAACAGGACTCATCAATAAAGTAATCACATTCCAGTAAAATTTTATAAAATGACAAGCACTACATCAGTTTAAAAAAAAAACAAAAAAACACAAAATAGAAATTAAAATGAGACACATGAAATTTCCTCATCATTTTTGATATATATCCAATAAAATAAATACAAAACATCATTAGGATTGTATTATATTTCTATCAGCTGTGGACCTGTGGATTAAAGTGGACAAATTATGGAATTCATATGTTATTCATATGTTATGCAATTTTATGGCATTGTTGCATCTAAGTGAGGTGTGTGTATTGCAGTCTGTATTGCTATATGTACATAAGTATGGGATTATGGTTGTATACAAAGAAATAGGAATCTAATGTTACTACATAAGTATGAAGGATTCATAGCTACAGCTCTGCCTGTGAGCCTCCTGTTGTCAACTGTAAAAACTTAAATATTGCTTTAAATTTTTAAAAAGTTTATCAATTTTATATACATTTATATAAAGTATATCGATTTTATATACAGTACATGCACTTCAGTAAGATTATTGAATTCTACACCCTTTAAATCTATTAAGGGCTGCTTCATGTCTCATACAGAAGTTGCTGTATATATTTGTAACATTTTAGGTGCTATACTATGATATAGTTTTCATGAATCCTGAAATAATTTTCCTTGCATTTCAACAGCTGATCAAATGACTGTACTAACTTTTTATCAAGCTGTTATAACAGAAAAGCAATTAGTATTGTAAGTCTTTTCTTTAGCATACTTAATGCTCTAAACACAATAGCATGTAACATGAAAATGTCTTACCTTAAGTTTTGTAAAATGTTCCTTTTATATCAAAATGCTAATGATTATACACACTTTTGGAGCAGGTTCATGTGTGTGCAATGAGCTTCTGGGCAGAATACAGAGTGAATTACAGGAGAGATCCACTGCATAGAGGACTTTTGTATATAAAGTTGCATTCCTCCACACCCTTGGCCAGAACAGTTCAATATATCAACTTGTTTATGAAAGAGTCAAAATTAGCTCCCTGCACATTTTGGAGACAAACTAAAAAATACAGATGGTGCTGAAGCAAAGGTGTTAAATTTATTAGCAGGACTGCAGCTGATTCACTAATGAAAGAAGAAAGGAAGTATAGATTCTTACATGAAAAGTGAAATTGTCCATTTATGTCGTGCTAATACACAGAATGTTCATATAATCATAACAAAGTCCTTGAGGACCACAGGGGAAGTTACCTCACTGCACCACCTGCAGCATATTTGGCAAACATCAGTATGATAAAATCTAAATTAACTGGACTGTTTGCTGATATATACAACAGCTCTCACTATGCATTCATCCTGACACGTAAATAATTTATTAGTTGCTTTATAATGGTTAGTGTCGCACATATTTATCAAAGCCACAAGTAAGAATTTGACATATACTTGAAGAAATCATGCGTATTCTTAAGTCATTATAATCATATACTACTGTTTCATACAAACTCAAACTAAGTAGCATAAACATCCCAGCAATGAAATTACATATCTATTCTCTTTCAGCATGTAATGGAGAGCATTTTCTAAACATTACAATGTCTGAAAATGTAGATTACCTTTTATGGTGAGAATAGAATAAGGAAACACACATGATTTATGCATTCCATTATGATCTTCTGGGAGAAAAGCCACTCAAAGTCTGTCTCATTGTAATCCAATGTGTAAACAATTCTTTCTTATCAAAACACAGCCACTCCATCCATCTAATTTTCATGAATGATACTTTATTGAAACAATAATCCTCAGACATTGGTTTATTATATAACATTAAGATTATGTTTTTAATCTTGAGGGAGGCTTTTCTTTTTGTGTTTCAAATCTTTCAGTGGGCCTTTATATTTGCTTGACACTGTTTCACATGTACTCGTATTAACTGCAGTTAATCACCACTAAATGTCACTTGGTTCATAGTACAGTACATATTGCAGTACTACTAATATCCAAACGATGGTATCACTTAACATAATTTTGTTATGTTACATCTGAGTAAAAAAGAGAATAACAAAACAAATTCCTTTTACTCAGAAAAACAATCAGTCTTCCTGATAATGATTGTGAAAATAGAAACTTTGGTGCTTAATGACTTTTATCAACCAAATTCCCAAAGATAACACCCATGAAAACTACCATCACATATTAGGTTTTGTTATAATTTGTAAAGACATTTGGGAAAGAAAAAGGAAAGGATTGAAAGGAAAATACTGTTTAAAATCCTAAAACCTGGCATGAAGTCTGATAAATGTATAATTGCAAACACTGAGCAAGTTAAAAACCTGAAAGTAATTTATCCCAAACAAAGCAATTAAGCTGTATAATTACACATTAATTACTTTCATGGTTGTACATCTAGAACTCATTTTTCACATCAAAAAAAAAAAAAAAAAAAAAGATTATTCTGCAGAAATCCTAATTTTACAGTTTTACAGAGGCCCTGAAGTCCTAATTAATGTTTTTTATCTTGTGCACACAAGATAACAACTTGGTCTCACAAGATAAAAGTGTGTTCCTACCAGATAATTATTTTGTGTGTACAGGATAATAACTTGTGTGCACAGGATTTAAAACAAACAAAACAAAACATTATTTAGACCTTTAGGGGCTCAGTATAATCCAAATATCCAAATAGAGACTGAAATTATTTTGCAACACAACAGAGTAGCTGAAATAGTCAAGGATTAATGGATGAATGAGTGACTGTGTGATTATAGGCCAGTATTCTTTAGCAGTCATTTTGGATCCAAATCAAACAAGTGGATTAAATTTTGGTACACTCAGATTGTTTAGTACTTAGGTTGAGATTGGCATTGTAATGATTTGATTGCTTCTGTTTCCACTTCCTCCTGCACAAAACTAGTCCAAACACTTCTCTAGCCCGCTGCTTAAAGTGTGTCCCTACAATCACATACAGGAAAGGATTCAATGAACTGTTGCTATAGCCAAGATAAGTGGCTAACTGAGTCCCAATGTCCAACACGTATGTCCATGTGCATCCAGAGATGAGCTCATAATAATCCAGGGTATCCAAGAAGATCAGGATCTGGTAAGGCAGCCAGCAGATAATGAACGTAGCGAGGACAACGAGGACCAAGTAGGCTGCTTTCCTCTCTGTGCTCCCTCTGCTGCCTTTTCTCATTTCCCGGCTACTCTGAAGGACTTTAATGATGTGGTAACTACAGAAGGATACAACAGGAACAGGGATAAGGAAGCCTATTAAGATGACGGTCATGTTGTAGCGCAGTCTCCAGCCTTCATTTGGGTATGCTAGATAGCATGCATCCACACCCAAATCAGGGAAGAACTGGACAGAGCGAAAAAGGAGAGCAGGGAAACTGAATAAGACCCCAGCAATCCAGATAATGAAACAGATCCCACGTGCCCAGATGGCCCTTCTCTTCCTTCCCTTGGACAGAGGTCTGGTCAGTGCCAGGTACCTGTCCACGCTCACCAGCACAAGGAACAACATACTACAGTAATAATTCATCCCAATGATAATGTTAATAAACTGGCACATGGGCTTGCCAAATTTCCAGTGAAACTTGTGGATAATGGTTGCCACCCAGAAAGGGAGGCAAGAAACCATGAGGAGGTCAGCCGCTGCCAGGTTGCTCAGATAGATGTCGGCAACAGAGCTCCGCTGCTTCTGGAGACAGAATACGCAAAGCACGAAAGAGTTGCCAATCACTCCAAGAATGCAGATAATGGACATGTAGGCAGGCTGCATTGTGTGGACCCAGTCCCATGCGTCTGTGTGGTTGCAGTCAACTTCAGCTATAACAGCGCTCTCCATGACTTTCTCACCTGCTGAGCTGGAAATCACTGTGAGAGCTGCTGCACAGTAAAAATCATTTTAGAGCTAGAGAGGCAGGAAGAGATGGGTGTGTTCAAAAGCATGTGGCAAGACATAAAAAAAAACCTTTTAACTGTGTCAACACAGGTTCTACATATGTGCTGCTATCTTCATGACATGGTTTGAGCTCCAAGTGTGAGGCGATAATGGATTTAATGGAGAGTCACTGGAAAAAAAAAAAAAAAAAAAAAAAGGCCAACTGCAATTTATCAGTCAGAGCACACAGCCGGAGGCATGCCGTTGTGAAAGAGTGGAATCTTAGTAACAGATGGAAGGCCTCTGTGACTGAAAAAGCCCAGGCCTTCACATTTACACGAATACAGTTGTAACTACATATACCCACAAACACAGTATGATCACACACAGATAAATAATTTTGAATACACTGTAGGCTCAAATAAAACTGATGAAAACAATAATATTTATTCCCATTTGAAAGACAAGGGTGAGAAGTATAAGGGAGTGTAACCCTAAAAGGCAGATAAAAACACATGGAATGAGGAGTAACTTTTTTATTTTGCCCTTTGAGCTAACTGTGTCTGCCTGAATGTTTTTTCTTCCATAACAAGTTTCTGCCCCAGCCTGACTCAAAACAAAGATTTCCTGTTTGGCATGGCATGCCTTCATTTTGGGGAAATCTAAGGGTGTACCCTTGCCCACAAACCTCACTGACTCAACATCTGGCCAATAAATGGTAGTGTGGAGAAAAATGTATAATAAGAAAACTGATGTCCATGCAGCCCACACAAAGAAACACAATTTGTGCCACCCCTGGAAAATCTTTGACATATTCCTGTTTTTTTTTTTTTTTAGACATGCAGACACTGAGTCAGAAAACACCTAGCCAGCAGTTGTCTGGATTCAATTTTCTTCTACTTTATACGTGCACTTCCCATTTAAATGGGTCATAAAGATTCTAAAAGATTCCTCCAAAACAAGGACATGTACCCTTTTTATTTGATGATCATGCTTTAAGGAAACCAAACAAATTCTGTATTGTACTATTTACAGACAATCAAAACGCAAACAAGTAAGCTATATTTACAGAAATTATTTTACAGAAAATAATTATAATTTACAATATTATAAAAGTATCCAGGAAGAGCTGGATTGCACCTCATTTATGACAGTTGTAATATGTTTGCCAATAAATGTGCAGTAAGGGGCCACAGGCAGCTTACAATAGCTTATACTAAAAGACTGTTATTATATTTATTCTGTCATTATTGGATTATGTTGCTGTATATCACACAGAACCATAACTGTGGTAGAAATCTCTCAATAGCCAGCAGAAAGCAGACTTATTCAACCATAGTTTATCACTGTACTAACTTTTAATGATTTACATTTGGCCATTAGGAGGCAAACATTCAAATAAGTTGACATGCAGCCCTGATGGACCTTCAGCTGAAAATTAAATTGAGGTGAGCCATTTCCTTCAATGCTAATATCAAAAATATTGATTTATCCAGGTATTAAATTAAAATTCAAGCTAGAATTAATCTTAGTGAGAAGAAATTTTCTTCTTATTTTGATTCCTTCAGAATGATTTGAGAACCAGTGATTTGGTCCTGCTGCAACATAATTATACTTACTGCATCTCAATGTCAGAGTAAATGACCATCCACCACAGTCTACTTTTAGGTGAACAACACTGATGTACACGATTCCTTTCGGCAGTATTTCATACTGAGGTTTTAAGCGTAGAGGAAAGGTGTGAATGTGTGGACTCATTCACCACTGTTCTTGTAATGGCAAATTGTTGAAACAGTTCACAAACTTTTTTCCGGAAGTTCTTTCCTACAATGACGTAGAGGATGGGGTTGAGTACGCTGTTGAAAAAGGCAAGGTAGGTGAAAATCTGGTTGCAGATTTCTAAGATGGCAGTGAGGTGACACCCTTCAAGAACTTCAGCCCTTAGGAACACATCCAGCATGGTGACCAGGTGGAAAGGCACCCAGCAAATGAAGAAGGCCAGGAGGACCGCCAGCACCAGGAGGGTGGCTTTATTCTCTGTTTTCTCAGCATGGAACCTCTCCATTGCCTGGGTCTTCAGAGCCTGAATAATCCTGACTGTGCAGTAGGAAATAATGGAAACAGGGATGACAAAGCCAAAAAATATCAAAATCCCATCACAGAGCAGCTCCACAGTGATATTTGGGTATTTCAGGTAGCAAGCAGTGACATCATATTCAGGGAAATACTTCAGTGACCTGAACAGGAGTGCAGGAACACTCATGAGCAGGCTGAAGCTCCACACCAACAGACAGCTTAGTTTGGCATATTTTGGCCTGCGCAATCTGCCATGGGACATTGTGTGCACTAGTGCAATGAAACGATCTATGCTAACCAGAACCAATAAGTAAATGCTGCAGTAGGTGTTCATCTTGATACCCAAGTTGACCAGTTGACACAGGAGCAAACCAAAGGGCCAGTCAAATCCGTTGGCTATATTAACAGCCCAGAAGGGCAAACAGGAGACCAGGATAAGGTCAGCAGCAGCCAGGTTACTCAGGTAGATCTCAGCCATGGTGCAAGCCTTCTTGTGGAGGCAGAAAACCAGCAGGACAAACATATTACCCACAATTCCCAGCACGCTGATGACCAGGATATACACAGGCTGCATGGTGTAAAGCCAATCCCAGGTTTCTGTATGAGGACACTCGCTACCATTTGTGTTGTTTTGGTCTCCATATGGAGCTGTGACAGTGAAGTCAACAGGGATGCTGTGGAAACATGTCAGAAGTCAAACTTGAAGAAACATCAAAACAAAGACAATATTTGAAGGTGATGCACATCTTTATAACTTTAAAAGAAAAATGATTCAAAACAAGCAGTAAAACAAATGAAATATTGTCATTTCAGTTTATGAATGATAAACAATAAATGACTTTATTTTTGCAGTGCCCAATATGAGATGTCATATTTCTGTTTTGCACATTACACTAAGAAGATCCTGTCTTCAAACTCTTGTGCCAGCCTTGGTCCTTTCTGTGTGGACATGTTCTGCCCACATCTGCATGGGTTTCCTCCATTTACTCTGATTTCCCCCACCATCAAAACATATCTGTTAGGTTAACGCTTGTGCCATTGCCCTTAACCAAGGCACTAAGCTGTAGAACTGGAGTTGATCCCAGGGCACTGCACTGTGTGGCTGCCCGCTTCTAGTGTGGTTCAAATGCAGAGGAGGAATTTTCCCACTGGGATCAATAAAGTTTAAACGTAAAGCTAAAGCTAACTGTATTTACCATGATAAACTATGACAGTTAAGTTTTTGATTGAATCAAGAATCAGTTACTGGTGGAGCTGTAATATATAAGATGCCATATTGAATAAGTAGTCCAAAAATACGTGTGGTGTATTTTTGTAACAAAGAATTTTACCAATTTGTATTTCATGTGAATCTGTTGACAGAAACATCTTAAAAAGTGCAGCAAAGTTTCTTAGAAGATGTTAACACGTGTACTGGCACTGACAATCTCAACCTTTATGCTTGAACAAGTTTTGGCTTTGAAGTCCAGATTTAACCTTTTTCTCTTTTAGACATCTCTCATCATGCAGCTTATACCAGTACACACATTTTAGAAAGTTTGATTATAAAGAAAAATTTGAATTTCTGTACTCATTGGTCAGTAATGAAGTTTAACTAGGAATACAACACAGGGAATCATGAAAAATAGACACAGTTATTGTAGCTTATACATACCTCGTAGGCTGAAGAGTCATTCTTGCGAGTAGAGCCAGATGTGAAATGTCCAGATGCCCAGCTATGCTACACGAGTAGCTTCCTCTCCTCTCATCTGTATGCCTCTGACTCGTTCTCTTAAAGGAGAAAGAAATGTCAAATTATAGGGATGTCACCAAAAGCTCCAGAATACATCTCTCTCTCTCTCTCTCTCTCTCTCTCTCTCTCTCTCTCTCTCTCTCTNCTTTTTGTTTTAAATGTTTTTTTTTTTTTAATGATTGGCTTAAATATTCATGAGGTTTTTACACAGTATACAGATGTCTAGGAATCCATTACCATTACCATTAATTGCTGTTCTTAAAGATATGGTGGTAAGGATGACAAATACTTAATGCAGTGAGCTATTGCTGATGTTTCTGGAAGAGGTTACCAGAGTTTTCCTGTAATCATCACTGCATTTGAAAATATATGATGACAGTAATTTAAAATTTGCCAGTACATACAAGCACAGGTTCTTTGCCAGGTTAGGGTAGAGTTAAGGTTATATTTAGATTTAGGGTTATTTTTTTCGCCTCATGGTCACATGACCTAAGCAGTGACACAAAAATAAAGTATGGGTGTCTCACAGGGCACAGATATATTCCATATACTCTCAGAAAATAATCATGTCAAAAGAGCTTACTTTAGCAGCCAGAGCAAAAGGGTAAATATTGTATGTGCCTGTAAAGATGAGATGTAGATAAAGATTACAATTAAAACCCACTTATAACCCACCTAAAACTCAAGATGTTGTTATATCAGTGTGTGTGTGTGTGTGTGTGTGTGTGTGTGTGTTATTAAAAGTACAAGAAGATATACCAGTAATATTTTGTGTGGCTTTACTCATCACTTAAATAAGTGCATAGCTACAGAATGTCAAAAAAAATCTAATTCATTATTATTATTTTGTACTTTTAGAATTTCCAACATAATTTTAATGATTATCTGGTGTGTCTTTGCCATTTTGGGCTGATGAAGATGTGTTGTACCCTTGTCTCTGCTGGTGTGGGCGTGTCTCTATTGATGGAGGCGTGTCTGTCCAGTCTCCTCTTCTGTGGGCATGTCCCTCCCTTTATGGGGATGTGGGTGTGTTTGTCCATTAGTCGTGTCTCAGCTGAAGCTGGCATGTGTATTCATCGAAGGTGTGTCTCTTCAGATGTGGCCGTGCCTATTTCAGTCCATTCTCCTTTTATATCCCTCATGTTCTAGAACAATATAGTTTTATTTGTCCTGTGAGCATGTCTCTTCCGAGTCTGGAGGAAGAAATTATTATCTTACACAATATGGTTTGTTGAGTTTAGTTAATTTTATGAGATGTTAACATCATGCAAAAGGCTTGATGCAAATTGTTGTGTTGATTTTCTTTATTGGGGATGCACTTTTTTTTTTTTTTTTTTTTTTTTTTTTAGAGTGTCTTTGGCTCAGTTTCACTATGTAACCTGATTATCAGATATGGCATTAATGCTGTTGTACAAAAGGGTAATTTTACAGTGTTTCATTAATCATGGTTACCATTTGGATACACAACATGGTAAATTGAGATTCATTAAGATCGCACAGCGAGGCCAATCAGGTAGAATGTAATTCACAGAACCTCCGGGAAAAGGCCATTGTCAAGTTAGCATTGACTAGAATTGACGAAAGGCTTACAGGCAGCCAATAATGTGTGGAAACTGATCCGCTGTGTCATACTCACATGGTAAACACGCAGCAAATACATGACCATGAGGAAGTAAGTACTCTGAGTGGCTCACAATAATAAGATTTAGAGCTTCCTTGAAATATGTTGCAATAATGCATTTCAGCACAATTTATTTAAGTACTTCACTAAATTACACACTTCCTGGTGGTTTTAGGAAAAACAATCAGCAGCAACCCCTCCACCTTCAGGATATTTCTAGTGCATACATTAAAAGTATGAGTATTTTAACACGTTAATACTCCATTTTCCCTCCGTATTTTTGGAAAAGGATTGTTTGTTGGAAACAGTGAATAGTTCTCGGACCCTTTGACCCTCAGCAGGGGAGTGGCAGCCTTATTGTGGCCAAACTGAAGCTGATAACATTGAGTTTTAGCTCTACATGGGTTCTGGCACCAGCCTCTCACACATCGTCTGTTCTGATAATAGATCTTTGGTGCACAGCAGCTGTCTGTCATATAATCTAATAACAGTGATATAATGAGATTTCCTGGTTTTGCAGTGGATAGATTTCCTCCTTTTCTCATCCACCCGTTCCTTGCTTTTTGAAAAGATAAGAATCAGAATTACTGTTTGATGGATGGTTTCATTCAGTTGTATGTTTGATTGATCTTTTCATCTCTGAGCATGTTGAATTGTTCTTTACAGGGCTGACTTCCCAGTGCAAAAAGACACTTGATATTCTTTTCCAAGAGGCAACAAGTGTATTGGAAGGGAAATGGAATAATTATACATAGTCAAACAATAGGACAAAAGAACAGAAGTTATATAATGCATTTTTCCAAACAGTGGAAGTTCTCTAAAGGCCAGACTACATGTCTAAATATTTACTTATTAATTATCAACAGAATATGTTTCTCAATCTGTTGATTTCAGATCATATTGTTCAGTCTTTCACATTAGATTACAGTATGCTTGCTGTGCCTGTTTACCAAACTGTTATGATTTCTGCAATATTTGGCGTTCTCCCGGTGCTTATCCCGACCTTGTTTTTTCTTTCTTTTTTTTTTTTTTTTNTTTTTTTTTTTTTTTTGCAAGTCCTATACTGCTCCATATATTTTGTCAAGACTGATCCATGTTTTAGGGATATGAACAAATGTTTGATATAGAAAACAAGCAGTGCCTCATTTCCAATTTGATAGATAACCTTTTTTTTAATGCACACAGCAAAACAACAAATTCACAGCAATTAAACCATCACTTTCTGACATATGTTAGTCACTTTGCAGAAAAAAGACGCAAAAACAAGTCATTTCTTATCACTTTACCTCAGGGAGTTAAGTTTTATCTCAATCTGCTATTTCAGTAATAATTTGGTGGGCTTTTTTGATGTAAAATTACTTTTTGTTTATACGTGTTGGGGCATTTTTGCTGTTTTCTCATATAACTAATATACTCACGTGAATGAACCAAATGTTTATCTGTTTCTACATTTCCTGTTATTAAAATAACAATTCTTCAGGATTGTGCAGCCTTAGTGAGTATAAGTACTTTCTGATTTTTAATATGTGTTAATGATCTTTGTGCTTCCTTATGGTTTTTTACAATTCATACACAGAACTGCAGTGTCCTCTGCATATAGTAAGCTTTTTTTCAAAACTAGCTACCAGTCATTTAGTCACATTAAACTCAATTTGCTCCGTTTTCTTCCAGATTTTTAGATTTTAATCATGTTAACTAATTTTACATTGTTTCTGATTTAATTAGCTGTTTTGTTGTATCCAGTTGAACTGTTCTTAGCATCAATTTCATTTAAAGTACATCAAGTCAAATTAGACTCATTTGGTCCCATTTACATTCAACTAGGCAGTTTCTTCTCATTAAGCAACATTAAGTCATTGCTAAATTAGTAAAATATTTTAACTAATATAGTATTTGTCATGTTGTCTTGCATATGATGACAAAATATTGTGGCTTCCAGTATCTATCATCTATCAGTGCATAAGAGTTTCATTTTAACGGTTGATTTAATTCAGTCTTTTTTTTAAAAATTGCAAATAGTTTTAATTCTTTTTCTCTATAAGTTAGATGATTTTTGTAACATTAAGACTTTTTCTCATTTATCTTACGCCCATGTTAGATTTGCTCTAGTTTAAAGGAATTTAAAGATAAACTTAGATAGCAGGCAAATCCATATGGTCCAAGTATGCCAATTGTCACTCTGGCGCATGAAACTACCAATTACTGCACTTTTGCTCATTGTTAGAGTCATGACTTAATTGCACAAACTGGCAGGTGAAAGTATATATTTACGCTCTCATTTTTAATCCACAGCAGACTGACATGAAAACTCTAACACAGTTTAATTTATTTCTATGTGTTTACGGAACAATCTGCACTGATGCATCCAGAAATAACTCCTGTCTTGTGGCCCACCATGAAGTTCTCATCTGCTTTAATAACAGTTTGGTAAAGTAGCAAATCACTGGTAAGCCATGACTGTGGAACTGCTGGAAACATTTTTAATTTGGTGCATGTTCTTTTCTCCTGCTGCAGTGAATCATATTTGCAGAACTGAACTTAAATTTGCACTGCAAGCTATGTGTGAAGTGGCTAAATCTGTGTCGAAACACAATGCTTATCAAAGTTGTGATTTGTTGGAATATTATATGCATGCTACCACACTAGACAGGCCTTGACTTGCTTGCTTTAGTCTGTGATTTATACTTCTGTGCAACACATTCCTCTATTCCAAGATCTGTCAAGACTCTCTCTCAAAACCAGACAATAAATTCTCATCAGCTTCATTACTCTGACAGACACATAGTAGACTCTAAAGTATATGACCAGGGCAGCACAAGCTCTTCATGCTCCTATGGTTAGTTATGTCTGTGTTGATGTCTGTAATGGGGTGTGTAACATAATGTCTGGACGAGGGGGCGACAGTCTCAGGCTCCTCTTTGCAAACACTCAACCCGTTTCCTGTCTCCTTCTCGGTATGTCTCAACTTTTCTTCCAGGTTTTGCTCTGAGCTGTTCCCTCCCACGTGTTTCTTTCCTATCACCTCACATATGTGACGCAACAGTACTCACGCAGTTTATACACTTTAAAATCATGCCGTTGAAAAATAATGAACACAACAGCTCATTACAGAGAATTTTGATGGAACGAAACTCACCTCAGGGTATGAGTATGGGAGTGGCCCAAAACCTCAGCTGCACTCATAACATTGGTTTGTGTGTTTGTGTGAAACCACTAATGCAGCCAAACAACACAAAGCCATTTTTCCACAAATCAAAGTAAACTTGAATCTCCTGCTCTTAGAGTTGTCTGTCTACTCTAATGTCCCTGGTTGAAATCCCTCAGGTGCCTAATGTTGTTGTTGTGTGTGAGAGAGACGGATTTTAGTGAGCGATCGCTGCCGCCGCTTATCTGTAATTAATCCTTTCAAGAAAGTCTCACAATCTTGTTTTAATATATTGAATATTATATTTTTACGCCAAGGAAAATGATCTTATAAAACACTACATGTGCAAGATTATGAGACTGTTTTTCAAGATTATTGATTTTGATATGATTTAGCTGGCTATTCACTCTATTTTAAGTCAGAATTGGCTAGAAATATTTCTAAAAAAAAAAAAGTGGATTTCATGGTTGACATGAACATGTTATTTAAAAAAATAAGATGGCTTTACTTATTTAAAAAAAAAAATCAGACCAATCATAGGAATTCTTACTGTCATTTTTGGCTGATACTGGACCCTGAAAACCTAATTGTTTTAAAAAGTAAAACAATATGCCAATACAGTGAGATTATCTTAGTCTCTTTGTACTAGAAATTTGTTTATTTCAGGAATTTTCTAGAAATTAATTTGAGATAAAACAAAATAAGCAGATCACTGCACTAGAATTTAGACACGGACACTCATTCTAGAAAATGTCTTGGCATTTGATTGCCATGTGATCTATTTTAGGATGTCATTCACATTCACTCTATAAACAACAACTAAGACCTTAAGAAACATCATTTGTTTGTATAGACTTTTGGCAGAAATAGAAAAAAAAATCATAAGCAAACATTCACATTAACTCCTAAACTGAGCAGAATAAAAGGACAAATAATTTGCTTGGAACAGTTTTAATTTGACTTTCTAAAGTTTTGATGCTTATATGACACTAAACATGCTTAAATCAAATTCTATTACAAGTTTTAAGAATAGATACTGTTTTTTTTTGTGTGTGTGTGTGTGTGTATAGCCTGGCTAGAATTATAAAATATTGCATTTGTTTTTCTTATAGAGGAATTTTTGTCATCCAAATGCCTGATGCATAATTTCCATCCTGCTCTCTCCCAAAGACAACATTAAGAAAGAGAATAAATGAATCATCTGTGAGGTAATAAAATAAAGTTGAGACTTTGAGTCAGTTACCAGTGTGATGTCCACAATTTATATTACCAGTTTTGTTTTAAGTCTACATTTTCAGCATCAGAAGGTAAAAATGTTTTTCTTCCCACATCATTTTGGGTGAAAAACAGAAAATGTGCCCTTTAAGGTGAAATGAAAGTGTGTTTTTAAGCGTAAAGGTGGCTGAAAGTCTGCACTTCTGGCTGTGGCAGTGTTTACAGCTTACAGAGGCCCTGTGAGTGAGAGGTAAACAATGTGTATGGAAAGGAATATTTGATCATTCAGCCACTTGTAGAATGGAAGTGGAATGTAATGTGTCTGGTAATCACGGTTATGACTCAGTGACTAATCATGCAAAGACAAGATCCACTTCAAAAGCATCTGCCTGCGTAAACCATGATGCTTTTCATTAGAATCTTGAATATTTGCAACTGTGGTTTACGTCAGACCATGTATGGCAAGTTTATATGTGCTGTAAAGTTATCTTAACAAATCAGTTTTTAAAACATCTGAGATAAAGTCCATGTGCAGAATGACAGAAGTTAAAGCTGTTCAAGACACAACACAGACCTGTACAGAAAGGGTTCATTTGATTTTTTTTTTTTTTTANATTTTTTTTTTTTTTTAATCATTTCAACCTTATTAAAGGGTAGAAAAGAAAGTTTGAAGCAGCAACAATTCAAGGAATCTTAAAGGTAAACTCAGATTAACAGATTAGACATCTGAATTTTTTATTTTTTATTTTTTTCTGATGCAGACTACGTAATGCAGCGTGGGTCAAAGCTGTATGCTCCTTTTAAAAAAGAAAAACAAAAACATTGTGATCTTAGAAACATTTATGATCTTTGATTGACCACATCTTCTCATCATCATCATCCTCTATTTATATTGTCTTCTATTGTAAATTCTTTGCTGTCTCTTTGTAATTTGCATAATTCTACACCTGGCTGTTTGAGGGGTGGAGATGTTTCTCTCTCTGAACTGCCTCTTGTGAGGTTTCTTCAATTTTTTTTTTTTTTTTTTTTTTTGTATATGCAAAGGTTTTGAGGTAGTTTTACTCAACTTCTTAGAGAGCTTGGGCAGGATCAGGAACCACTGAAGCCCTTTGAGACACTGTACTGTATGTGATAATGAGCTGTACAAATAAACATGCTTCACATTACATTAAGATAGAAATAATAAAATGCAATGAAAATTAATTTTATGAATGGTTTAAATGAATATTTTGTTTAAGCCTTCACTCTTTCACCTTGATTTCAGTTTGCATTGTTTCATATCTGTGAAATCCAAATACTACTTACTATAATTAAAGTACTCAATGGTATTGCATACATAATTTTTTTGTTTGTTTGGTCAGAAAAACATTATTAAAAAAATATTAAATGTCATGGAGAGACTCACCCTGTTATTAACAATTCTATTTTTTGAAAATCAATCTTGAAAAGTATTGACCAATATAATGAAATGTATATGTAGTTCATCTGTTCTGTGGTCAACTTATAATGGGAGCTTTTGAAATATTTGATATGCAGAGCCCTCTGCTGGACAATGTGGGAATTGGTTCATGTCTGGAGGAAGTCCCTGAAAATTAAACAAAATTCTATAAAAAGACAACCCACCTTTTTCACACATGCGCATACAGTACACACACACACACACACACTTGTTTAGGTGTTAGACATGAAATTTCTGAAGTTTCTGACCTCTCTAAAATTTGGTTGCATACACAGACTAGCACTTAGGACTCCTTTATGTAAAAACAAAACAAAACAAAACAAAAAAAAAAAAAAATATATATATATATACACATATATATATATCTTACAGATGTCCTAAATCATAAATAATGTGATATACAGAAAACTCTCTCTCTCTGGAAGACTCAAGTTTCAGAGTGAGCTAGAAACTAAAATCAGCACTGATCGATCTCTGAGAGAACACCTGTCAGACATTCATCACAACAGAGAAATGGACAGAGGCTTCCACCGTTAATCCTGATCCTTTTCCTCCTGTTCTCTTACATTTCTGCTCTTCTCAATCATTCTGTCATTTACTGTCAACCTATGCATCCATCTATCTTTCTCTTTCTCTCTCTCTCTCCATTCGTTGGATCCTCCATTAGAGTGGGCTCCACTTTAATTTTAGCTGGTGGCTGTGTAAGTGACTCCTCTGAACTGAGCCTGCATGTGTCTGCCAGTGGGCTCATCAGACAAACGGAGTGATACATGTCAGTCTCCATGGTGACAGGCTGCATGTTCTGCATGCTGATGGCCAGTCACGTTCTGTGGAGTGACAGAGGAAGGACTCTGCGGAGAGATGGGCAGCTGATTCCCAGTACTCCAACTCTTTTACCCATTAGAAATCCATTTGCTTTACATTATTACAAGTTCACATAATTCCTGTTTATAGATAGATTGACAGTTTGCTGGTGACTTGCATATGAACAGGTGAATTCTGAGTGTACGATTCAAGGTTCGTGTGGTTGAAAATAATCCACCTTCCCCTCACACATTTAATGTCCCATGATTCCCATTTCCAATTTTACTGTGCCATTTAATAACACCACATTAAAAATAAATAAATAAATAAAAAGTTTCACAGCTCATTTTGAGATAAAATCCTCTGCTGGTGGCATTTATTGAAAGGTATGGTCCAGATATATTATACATATATATTATATATTTCTCAGCTGATCCTAATAAGTGATATTACAATGCTGTGCCAGGAAAAAAAAATCAAACCTTTAAACACACCAAAAAAACATAAATAACTTATTTTGGCTGTTTTCTAGCTGCAGTTTCTAATTAACTTTTGGTGGTAGGGCAATTTTGTTACATTTGGATAACAAATTGTGTACCTTTAACAAATGGCTTAACCTTTAGAGAGAGAAATGCATAACTGTAGTTTGGCTTCAAGTCACGTTGTTAAATTTCCAAAAGATAAATGGGGCAAATGTGTTTGAAAAAATAAAGGGGAGTCACTCTCCAGAGTCACTCTCCCTTCCATATACTTTAAAATACTGTAGGAACCAGCCAACATATTGATAAAGTGAAGGTCACATAAAAGAATAACAATAATAAGCTTTATCATTCAGAGATTTGGCTCTGGGCACAGGAAGGACAATATCCATCGCTGTTCTAAAAGGGCAGCGTCCTCATAAATTTCCTTCTCCTTCTCAGGGGATTTGAGATGACAGGTAGAGAGTGATACTTGTTCTGTCCTCTGCTTCACAGGAGACAGAGACAGAAAGAAAAAGAGAAAGAAAGACCCAGCCATCCACTCAACAGAGATACTAAATCAAAAGAATATGGCTCTTGCCTTTTGGATGACGGCTGATGCTGAGCTCCCATCACGGAGGAACAGTAATGAAGCATTTTCAGTGAGGCTGCTGCAGCATCAGGGGGTGGTGGAGCCCACAGGATTGCATTAAAGACTCTGTGTTCCCTGTCACACTTGGCACACTATTTACCATCTCAGGCAATTAAATGTAGAAAGGAGAGCTTAATGCAGAGATGGATTACATGTGACTTCTTCTAAATTTCGCCTGCTTCTTGTGGCAAACAAATTCTAGCATTCATGTCTCCTACTTAGAGGGAAAATTAAACTGAATTGCAAATCATAAGTAGGTACTGCTATGTGGTCGTCATCGCTGTATATTAGCTGGATTGGCAAGCATCTGTAATGACAGTATCAATTAGAGAGTATGCATAGGTTTGTGAGAAGAGAACTCAAGAAGCAAAGAACAAACAAAATAGAGGTTCAGAAATGGCTGCCAGTAGCCAAAGGTGCTGTCCAAATCCATTAAAGCTCGCTGTTGCCATGGTAGCAGCCCACCTAAAAGTCCTTTTCTCACATCCTGTCTCCTCTCTTCTGTGTTATCAAGAAGCAATCACACTGTGCCACTTTGTGAAATCTCAGTAAAACCTCCATGAATGTGATGACAGCTGGTTGTCAGTTAGTCACATATCATCGGACCACAGAGCAAAACACTGAGTCCTGTTGTTTCCTCAAATCGTTTTCTTTAAAGACATTTATCACTCCAATGTCAGGGTCAAACAGCACAACACAATTAATGCTGTGTTTTATAGTTTAGATCATATGTGTCTGTTTAAATCAGTTCAAGAATTAAATATACCCTATCCAAGGTAAAAACTCTGGTAACAATCTGCAGCAATGTAAGGTATCTCAATGAATCTCTCTATGTTGTGACCTGCTGTAAACTTAGTGAACTAAACTTCTGACTTCTCTATGCTCTTCTGACATCTTTATGCTCAGGTGGATGCCAGTGTCACCATAAAGGCTTTCAAAAATCTGATTTTAGGGGAGCAAGTACAGATCATGTGATATTTGGACCAATTAAAGCCAGGGGAGGGTATGAGATGTAGAGAAAAAAAAAAAAAAGTTCTCCTTGCACAAAAACCACCAAAAGAGGTCGAATCACCACATCTTGAGCTTTACAAGCTGTCTTTTCTCCCTGAAAGTTTTATTTCTCATGAAGTTTAATGGGGCATTTACTCTTGCAGATCTGCAGCTGACTCCATTTGTCTGTCCATGCCAAACCTGTAGGATATAGTATGTCAGCATTGGAACATGACCTTGTAATCCAAAGGTTTTGTTTTTTGTTTTTTTTTTTCATGACATCTAACTAATAATCTTAATAATCTTTTTTGGTTTGTTTCACCAGGAGCTGCCATCTAAACCATCTAAGCAAGGTCTCATTTTTTACATTTTAGGATGATGAAACTCTTATCAGATATTGACAAGCCAGCAAGTGTGTAGTCAGTTAAAATCAATGTTATTGTAAAATAGGAGCCGGAAACCTAAGACACCCAGTAAAAATGAATGAAGTGTGTAACCAGGTGTGTGTGCGTGTGTGTGTGTGTGTGTGTGTGTGTGTGTGTGTGTGTGTGAAGACACTGATTAATCATGTTTGCAAGAGTGTGTCTTTGCAAATGAACTGGAGTGTGTTGAAACTGCATTTTAGAGAAAAAGTCTCTTAATATTTGCTGTAAAGCTCCAGTGTTCCTCATGCACTCATCCATTCACATACTGTAGGCATACCTGAATAGATTTCCTTCCATTATTCAGCCTCTCCGCTTTCTTCTCAGGCTGTCGCAGTTGTTGTGAGCATATTTATGTGACACACCATATAGGAGATGAAGTATAGCCTTTGTCATGGTATGGGATAAGTATAGACACACACTGTATGTTCCCATGTGTCTCTCTTTGACAAGATGTGTCCGAGCAGCCTGGTGTGTATTAGCATAGCACCTCATCACTGAGCTGTCAGTCGCCACTGGACAGGAGCTGAGCTGAAGCGTTACATCCTGCGAGACTCAGGAGGAGCAAGTCAACTTCTTCACTTCTCGTTTTTCACACTCTCCTCTCCTCTTTTGACTTATTCCATCTCTCCTCTGCTCTCCTATCTGACTGATTATCTCACCCTGAGTTTAAATTAACCACATTATCTATTATTCACAGCAAAGCCATCATCTTGCACAAACCACAGAAATGAAATCTTATCCACTGTGGATTTCCATCATACCACCACCTTGAAGAATAATTACCATCCATTAAAACAGATTAGCCCAGGCAAGGTCAGTGGTTGTCCATTTCATCTTACTCCTTCTGAGGGATTTTTTTGAGGCTCCTTTGCTTTTGGGAGTTGGCAGCTGTACCGAGGCCTCTGGGGCTTTTTCACAATTGACTCACTTGAGCGGATACAGAACCAAAGCACAACAAGCAGCGGAAGCAATGTGAAGGTTCCTGGAAGATCATCCGCAGTGGGTCTCACTTCCAGCTCAGACGGAAGAGAGATGATTCTTTTTCACCTATGGAAAGGCTGACTCTGTTGTAAGGTGAGGAAGAGGTTGACAGGTGCAGTTGCATGGAAGTATGAATGTGATCACTTCATGCTTCAACATCGGTTCTCAATATTACCCTTAGGTGACAGCGAATTGCAATAGGACTCTCAGCCACAAACTGCTGGGAATGAAACATATAGTTTACAATTATAAAGGAAGGCACCTGCAACACTGTGGATCTCAGTATAGGTATATACTCAAAATCCTTACCACAGTAAAAAGTTATTTCACTGAAATGGTTATCAAGTAAAAATAACTTTGGTTACTGTTCTATTTCAAACTTTGGACAAATATATCAACTGCATCCAACAAAAAATATAGACAGACATGTCTTTGTTTAGACAGTGGTGGAAAAAGTAAAAGTAATAAAACTACAGTGGAAAAATAGTTAATTACATGTAAAAGTCATGGTTTCAAAATTGTATTAAAGTAAAATTAAATTTGCAGTCAAATGTATTTAAGTATCACAAGTGAAAATACTTTGTGAAGAATTCTGTCAGAGTATTAAGATTTGAAGCATCAGCACATATTACCGGTAACTAAAACCCCAAAACTTAAAGATACAAAGTTTTTCAAATGACAATATGTCCAGTGTTAGTATAGTTTGAAATTAAAAACCGAAAAATTTGAAATGGAATATCCAAAAAAAAAAACAAAACAAAACAAAACAAAAAAAAGAACAAAAAAGAAAAAAACCCAAAATCAAATTAAGGTTTTCCTCTGAATTAATGATTTTTAGATTAAATTGTCTGATGTAGCTTTTAATGTCTGAAATGTATTGTGCCATTAAACTAAAAGCTGAAACACAACTTATCAGCAATATTTTGAATCTAAATCTGCAAAGTAATGAGCAACTACAGGCATTAGAAGTAAAAAAAAAAAAAAAAAAAAAAAAAAGCACAAAAAAGTGATAATATAATTATCAATTATATATAATAATCGAAAATATCTCTTGATATTTGAGTATATGTATTTAGTTACTTTCCACCTAGGCAACTACAGAAGGGCAATCCTATATTGTTAACATTGTGAGTTTTTTTTTTGGTTTTGTTTTTTGTTTTTACAGTCTCAGCAAAACGTGTAAGAAGACAGAGACTTTGATAGAAGGGTTCAGTGAGTCCACAGAGGAGAGAATCTAGGTGGGACCAAACTTTGACTGTGTCAAAATGACTAATGATGTCACCACAGCTCAGCATCAGGCTCACCTGTTGGCTCAGCAGCGACTGGTGATGCCTGCCAATTGTTTGGCTTCAGCAGGAGCAAAACCAGGAGCTCCAGGCAGAGAAAAGACAAAGCGAAAACACCTCCTCGCACGATCAGCCAGTGCATAAAAATCAAAGCCAAAAGTTTGCATTTAGTTACCAAGGACTCCGCTCTTTATCACTACACTGATACTTTCAGATGAACAGAGGAAAAGAATATACATTAATACTGAAATTTTAATAGCAGTATATATCTTTACAAAAGGAGCATTTGTGTATGTGGTTTACAACATGTCTAAATATTTCCACATCAACCATTTCATAAAAATAACAGGCTTATAAAGTCCTTCTTTAAACATCGTAGAAGCACAATATAATAACAGATTATCATGAGTGTACATTTCTCCTTTTATTACAGTCAGTACAGTTAGCCAGTGTTGTAAAATAATAACCCAGTATTGTATAGTATTTGCACTCTATGAACATGTGAATATGTATTGTAGTATTGTATGTGTGTGTGTGTGTGTGTGTGTGTCTTCCTCAAGCTCCAAGAGGCCTGGGAGTTTGAGGGTTCTGCACAATATCTTAGCTGCTGCTAGGACTGCACTCTTCTGAACCTCAGATGTTGTTCCTGGAATCTGCTGGAGCCACTCTCCCATTTTGGGGGTCATAGCCCCTAGTGCTCCTATTATTACTGGGACCACTGTGGACTTCACCTTCCACATTCAATCCAATTCTTCTGTTCAGCCCTTGCTCTTTCTTCTTGATGTTACCATCACTTGGGATTGCTACATTGATCATTACTGCTCTCTTCTGCTCCTTGATAACCACCACCATGTCTGGTTGGTTAGCCAGCACCTGCTTGTTGGTCTGGAACTTGAAGTTCCACAGGATCTTAGCTCTGCCATTCTCAATCACCTTTGACGGTATCTTCCATTTGGACTTAGGGACTTCCAGTCCAAATTCAGACATTCCTCTACACTATTCCAGCCACTTGGTTATGCCTCTCAGTGTACCCTTTCCCAGCTAGCATCTTATACCTTGCTACCAAGTGCTGTACTGTCTCTGGGGCATCTTTGCACAGCCTGCACCTTGGGCCTTGTCTGGTGTGGTAGCTCCCTTATGGATCTGGTGCTGAGTGCCTGTTCTTGTGCTGCCAAGATTGGTGCTGTCCTTCAGACCAGTCTTTTCTAGCCCGGTATGATTTCTCAATATCAGCCACTTCTTCTATCTGTTGGTGGTACATCCCATGGAAAGGCTGAGTCGTCCACAATGTCTCATCTTCTTCCTCTTCCTCACCATTCTCTGTCTTCTGCTGTCTGAGGTACTTAGCAGTTTGTCCTGGGGAGCCATCTTCCTGATGTACTCGTGGATGCTCCTTGTTTCATCCTGGCTAGTGGTTCTGACACTCACTAGCCCTAGGCCCCTGTCTTTTCGCAGACTGTACAGTCTCAGGCTGCTGGACTTTGTGTATTGTGAGGAGTTTTCATGTTCTGATATCTCTGGCCTCTATCTCCTCCTTTGGCCAACTTATTATTCCAGCTGGGTATCTGATAACTGGTACACTCATGTGTTGATGGCTTGGATCTTATTCCTACCTTTGAGCTGGCTTCCCAGGACTTGCCTTACTGTCTTGGAGGTACTTGTCTGTAGTTGACTTTCTTGCTGCCTCCTTATGGTTCCATTTACCTGTGGGATACCCAGGTACATGTAATTGTCCTGTATGTCTGTTATCCTTCCTTCTCGAAATTCAACGCCTTCAGTTTTGACCACCTTCCCTCTTTTTGCCACCATTTATCCAGTCGGAATGACATCCCGATGTCATCGCTGTAGATCCTGGTGAGGTGGATCAGTTAATCGATGTCTTGCTCATTCCTGGGATACAGCTTGATGTCATCCATGGAGAGGAGGTGGCTGGTGGTAACTCCACTTCTGTATCCATATGCGCTCTTTGTGATAATCTGGCTGAGGGGGTTCAGGCCTATGCAGAACAGCAGGGGGGATAGTGCATCACCTTGGTATATGTCACATTTGATGATCACCTGTGATTGTTTTTGAGTTGGCCTCTAGTGTTGTTTTCTAAGTTCTTGTTCAAGGTTAGAAAGTGTTCTGTTGGCCTTATATAGTACCAAGCACTCTAGTATCCATGTATGGGGCACTGACTTTCTTGTAGTCAATCCAGGTGGTGCTCAGGTAGTCTGCCTGGTCTTAGAGTCTTGGGTGACTGCTCTACCAACCAGTAGCTGGTGCTTTGACCCTCTGGTGTTGTTTCCAGTTCCTGTACTGACTTGTGTCCATTCAGCTTAGTTGATATGATGCCTGACAGGAGTTTCCAGGAGAGGCAGGTTATTGGCCAGTAATTTGAAGGTGCTGTACCCTTGGGGAAATCCTTCATGATAATTATTGTTCTGCCCTGTGTTAGTCAGTCAGGGTAAGACCCTGAAGTTAGCAGCTGATTCATCTGTACCGCCATGTTTTCTTGGAGTGCTGTTAGCTTCTTCAGCCAGTAGGCATGGATCAAGTGGGGCCTGGTCCAGTCCAGCTCTTCATAGCTGAGGCTCGCTGTTGGATGTCGGTGGTGAAGACCACAATAACCCCCGAAAGAGGAACACATACCAGTATAAGATATTTTGTATTTTCAACCTAAAGCTTATTGGTATTATCTATTGATATTTTCCTATAGGAGAATTGTTAGTTTAATGAATCTCTCTCTCTCTCTCTCTCTCTCTCTCTCTCTCAGTCTAAAACATATGAATTAGTGAGCTTATCAGCTTATAAAAAACAGGTGATTATACAAAGCAATACTTGCTGGTACTGCTACAAGTGGTAATATTTGTGTAAATGCAGTACACTTTCTTTTGTTTGAGTCTCAGGCTGAGTATAATTATTGTTCCTACTTAGAATTAGGATTAATTAGGATTAATTACCATGGAAACGGCTGCAACTAGATTCTATAGTGACACAAAAATAATGCACTGAACATCTACAACTTTAAAGAGGCAGTTTGATATATAAGCACTTTTCCTATCACATTTACCACAAAGCTGGTAATAATACATTTTTCATGTAAATCTATATCTTCCCACATTCCTCTAATACTTCTGTTATACTAGCGACTTCTGCAGTAAGTTAAGTGTGTACTGGGCTTCCTGTCATCTGGGATTCAATTTGTGCTTCTGTGTAAACAACTGAACATAACAAAACTCATAATCCTTGATAGATATTTAGTATATTAGAATATTATCATTGAGAGGAAATGACAGTTTCACATGAAATTAAATTATGAAAGTGTTAACAGAGCAGAAAAGAGATATTTGGTTTGTGTGAGATTCCACGTGACTTTAAATTAATGTTTTTCCCCTGTGCGAGGGAAGACCTGAAGTATGTGTGTGTATGTGTGCTAATGTCTTTGTGCATTAGCCTGTGTACATCTGTCAGCAAAGTGTTTTAGAAACTCAACATATACAGTGATGATTAGTGTGGCTAACACACAAATAATCCCAGTTCTTTTGAACATTCACCATCTCCATTCAGCCACATAATTAAGCAGCATGCCCTAAACTGCCTCGAAACTTCTAAGGGATGCTTAACATGGCCTGGACCAACTGGAATGCTTAAACCTCATTGAATCTCAATTCTCAGCTCTGCATTACAAGTGATTGTGTTGTCTGAGGAGAAACATGGAAATAAACTTGGTTTAATTGATTCTTGGTGGGGAGTGCTGTTTGGTCTATTGTTTCTACATTTTAACTACAGAGTTGTTGGACACAAATGCGTCTTCTAAAACTTCCAGTTGTACTGTAGAATCCAAACTTGAGGCCAAATCCTAGTTGTTACCTCAGATGAAGAAATATAACACTCTATATGTAATTGTCTGTCATAATTTCCACATCCTCAGGGGGTCATACTGACCCAAAAGCCAACATAAAGGAAGAGAGAGAAAGAGAGATACAGAGAGAGAAAGAGAAAGAATATGTGTGCATTTGTCTACAAAGCACGGCCTCACGCAAAGGTCCATAGATCCAGAAAAGCACAATGCGTGTGTGTGCGTGCGTGCATGTGTGTCATTTAGGCTGATGCAAGTATATGTTCATCAGAAAGTAAAGGCGTACACAACGCCCACCACCACAATGTTTCCAATGGTGGCTACGATGGCGATCCAGAGCCAGATGGCATCGCTGGACATGGACTGCGGCTCATCCTGCTGGCCATGTACCGAGGCGGCAGAGGCGGCGGCATGGACGCTAGCCGAAGAGTTGAAGAGCGAATGGTCACCACTGTAGTCATCGTTAGGCGAGGAATCCATGAAAGCTCCCGTCATAACTGGGATCTACAATACGTGGAGGAAAAGAAAGGTGAAAGGTTTAAAATGTATTTCAATCACAGCATTTCCACTCAACCGTGCTTGAATAAAAGAGAAAATGAGTAGAGAAGCGGAGATAGTTGACATCCTTTGCTATTCCACTCAGGTTTTGCTTTTCCAATCACTGATTAATTGCTTTTAATTTAACAAGCAGAGCAATCATGTTTTCAGTGACTTTGCATTTTTTGACAGTTTTTCATTTAAAAAAAGGAAAACTTTGAGAACAAACTTTACATTTCCTCTACGAGTCAGACCTCCATACAAAATCTTGCCTTTCCTGAGAATTACACACCAGGTTTTATTGGTCATGCATTATCAAGTCTGAGTGCTATATTTAAAGAAATGAGAGGTTAGTGCATCACGGCATCATTAGTAAATGGTTGCAGTGTTTCCCACACATGCATACTCATGCTTTCTCACACACTTGTGTGTGCATCTGTATATGTGAGTATGTTCAGGAATTAGCATTGGATCAATGAATATTTCAGACTGGCAAGTATAAGGGATTTATTGCTTGGGACAATTAGAGTCCTACGAAGATTAGTTATAAGAGCAGCATTTGAATGCTCTCTTGTGTGTGTGTGTGTGTGTGTGTCTGTAGGAAGGTATATGATTAAGAAATGCTTGAGAGACCCTTACCACGCTCAGACTGGAAAATAAACGCTGCAGATTATGTTGAAAACAAAGCTAAAAATACCTTGGAGGGATGTTGGGAACTCAGAAACACAGAAATTGTCTCTTGCTTGCTCATTTGCTCCCTTTCTCTCTCTCTCTCTCTCTCTCTCTCTCTCTCNTCTCTCTCTCTCACACACACACACACACACATACACTCCCTCCCTCTCTCTCTCACATGTACACAGGCTAATGCACAAAGACATTAGCACACATACACACACATACTTCAGGTCTTCCCTTGCACAGGGGAAAAGCATTCTGTTGCTCTCTGCTCATTGGCCCCTGGTGGTGAATAATGACATGACACATCCTGTGGAGTGCCTGCTGTTCACATGAGCATGATGAAAGCAGACAGGCATGTATGAAGTCCAGTAACCTGGGCCTCCCAACCCCCACACAGTCAAACTGCTGATTTCTCTTCTAACATCACTCAGCATCGCTCTCTCTTTTCATCATTTTAATATTAATTTTTCTATACTAATATGTAAGTGTTTTAGTGGTCACAGACATGCAATTTTCACAAACTGGACTAGAACAAAGGTTTTGATAAAGAGCTCTCTGTCCTCTGGTTGTGTCCCTTTTAAATCTATTTAGCTTCTTCGACAAAAGCAACCATCATCTCATTTTTGTCGACCCACTTCAAAATTACCCTTATGTTCCAAGGTGCACTGAGCTACTATAAGAAATATTAGAAAGTAATAACATATATAGAACCTGTGTGGAAAAACTCAGGCTGGCAGAATCAGTTTCATCACTGAAATCTATTTATAACATTTGGCTCTGTCTGTTGGTTTATTTATATTGTTGCATCATCTGTTACTTAATTCAAGATGCCTATTTTGTGTGTTTGTCAACTGTAGCTGTCATCACAGATGCTCACTCTTATGCAGCTACAGCACAGTCCTGTTCATTAGAAGCCTTAACCTCTGACCTCTCTCATTCATGTGGCCTTTTTACAGCTGATTGGTTATTTTTTCTTTGAATCACACCTCTGTACATTGTTGAAAATCCCATATCAAATTCAGAGATGCATTTTGCCCAATCTGACATTCAACAGCTGAAGCTCTTCACCCTGTCTGCATTCTTTATATTTATGTTATATTTATAAGGGAATCATTGTCTGGAAGTACAGAAAAAAAATTAAGTAGATACAGAGAGCGTGTGACAATATTCCAGAAGCAGGCATATATATTTAAATATTTGATGGATCAGGTTTACTATTTTTGACAGAGATGGTATGCCTATATACTGTAAAAACATCAGTGTTTTGATGACATGCCAGTATATCGTCACTTTTCATGGAACTGCTTCACAATCCATTCATCCAAGCCCACAATTCCCATGTGGATCATACACGAGGTTAGTACAGCAAGTGGCTAAGCATTAATGGAATAGAGAGAAATAGAGACCCCAGAAGGGGCATTCCAAAGCATCTGATCACTTAAGCAAGCAATGAAGGTCATCTCACCAGAATTACTGCCAGGAAACCAATGCTTGGAATAAGGATGAGTGGTCTCAGTAACTGACCAAAGCTTCCTGGAAACCATGAAGAGGCCTAAAGTTCATGTTTACATCTCCGGTATGATAATCTACTTACTAAATGCAATTTCAAGCATGAGTTTGTGTTTCTCAGGTGTATTAGGCTATATTTACCCTCCTGAATAAGGGTAGGCGATATAGTCTACAGTAATAATATATCTAATATATGTAATATCTCAAAGTATTGTGTGATAACGATATTCAAGACAATATGAACAATGTAACGCTGAACAATGCAAAAACTGCAAACTGAACTGAACTGCAAAAGTAAACTGCAAACTGTAGCATGAGCAAAAATTAAAGAGTAAAATTAGGCATAGTGTTTAATAACTAAATCCTGTGATACTGTATTGTTATAAACAATGACTCAAATTAGGGCAGCATGGTGGCTCAGTGGTTAGCACTGTTGCCTCACAGCAAGAAGGTCGAGGTTCGAATCTGATGGGGTCCTTTCTGTATGGAGTTTGCATGTTCTCTCGTGTCTGCGTGGGTTCCCTCCAGTTTCTCCGGCTTCCTCCCACCTCCAAAGACATGCAGGTCAGGTGAACTGGAAACTCTAAATTGCCTGTAGGTGTGAATGAGTTTGTCTGTCTGTGTGTCAGCCCTGCGATAGACTGGTGACCTGTCCAGGGTGTACCCCAATGACCTCGCCCAATGACCGCTGGGATAGGCTCCAGCCTCCCCTGTGACCCTTAACAGGAAAACAGGTATAGAAAATGGATGGATGGATGGATGACTCAAATTAACTTAACCTCAAGTGCTAAATAGCCTTGATGATGCTGCACTTAAATGTGGCTCAGAAGTCTGGCTCCACCACAAAGTAATAAAACTTGAGACAAAGTAATAAAGTGAAGTGAACATAGCAGCTAAGCTATCACTGCTCCTATATCGCAACAAGTCACTGCTAACAAAATGTCAACTTTGCTGATTTCACTCCACTGTTTGCTTTTTCTGTCACAGGGAGTACGACTAGCTAACGCTCCAAGCTAGTCACTGAGTTGCTGTCATTTTCCTGCTTTCCTGTTTTGATTCACAAATCAGCTGCTTGGCTCACCTCCTCACGCAACTTGTGACTTTCTTGGTATTCACCCTGGTGTTTCTGCTTCAGGTGGTTCAACTAATTTGTAGTTCAAACCTTTGGCAGTGGAGTCATTCCTACGTTCCCAGGGTCCTATGTTCCCCAGCTCTATATAGCACAATAGAGCACATAATGGGTTAACAGAATATTGAATTGTGGAACATAGGACTCTGGGAACATAGATATGCTCCCTTGTCAGTTAGCCAGCTTCATTCTGTCACTATTGAAATTTTGAAAATGGACTGAGCTAGTTGATACTATCAAACTGTGAAACAACAATGCTAGCTAAAGCCACAGACATTTGAACAGCATCTCCAAAGTGAATAAGGGTTCATTTAAGCCAACTGTGTGATACTGCTAATGGCCTTAAACAACACTCGTGAAATCCCTTAGTTTATCCCTATCCCTATACAATGCCACCTGCTCCATTTTCACATCTTTGATTTATGTATCCCAGCTGTTGCAAGGCCTGTGTCATCCAAATACAGATGATCACAGTAATGGTGAACTTGAATGGACTGTAATTGCCTCCTGTGGGATGTTGCTAGTAAATGCTCAGTGAAATGGCTTTGGAAGGAACAAAAAACCCTCCAAATCCAGGTTCTTTGATGGTGGGGAACCAACAAATACACCAAACCACAAAAGCACTCCAGTCTAGCTGTAAAGATCAGACAGAACAATTTATTAGGTTAGAGATTCACCTCATATCATTTCTGAGTGCAGACAAGATGTGTGTCCTTGTGGAAAACAATCTTGCCAAGGTGTACCGAAGAGAACAAACTGAACAGGAGAAAATAAGCACAACGGCGGGCCCCTACAGTGAGAAAAATGGAGTGTGTGCTTGACATCACAGAAAGACAGTTGTTCACTTTCTCAGCTTTACAACCATCTCTGCACCATTGACCACTGCACTGCTTGGACAGTTATGATTCTTGGAGAGAATCTTAGGACTTCCCATTTGTCTCCATACAGTCTTGGTTGACATGACAAATTTGCAGGATTTTTATCTGTTTTTTTGTTGTTGTTGTTTTTTTTTTTTTTTTNTTTTTTTTTTTTTTTGAATCATACTTCAGCAGATACATCAACTGCATGAAGGACACAACAACATACTGATTTTTGAGACACATGAGTTGGAGACTTAAGGGTTTACTTTTGAAGGGCATTCTGGTTCTGTCCAGGTTTCTTTAGCAAATGAACAACATTCAATTGCAAATGTTAATACATACCCATAGGTCTTGTTGCCCAATTTTGATTCAATTGCCTATAACCTCTTTACATCTTTATTAAATGGCACATATCCTATCATCGTTGACACAGTTTAGACCTAATAACATGAGTATGCAAACAAGGGTTTACTTTCCAAGACAGGGGTACATAAAATTCTGCAAATGAGATAAGGAATAGCTATACAATCTATTGGTCTCTGAAGGTGGAGAATAAGGATCAGAGCACCTGTAGTGTGGGCATGTGCATCAATGATTTCTGCTACACATGCAAACAAAGTTGGAGTGTTGTACTTTATGACCTGCATATCAGAATGGCAGGGAAATTTTCATCTGTATGTTTAGATGACATTCATATTGGCAAATTTCAGACGTGTATCAGATTAACGTCCACAAAACAGATCTGAAAATATCGGATTCTATGTGTTTCTTTACTGTTTGCATGTTCACAACAGATATCTGATATATGCACATGTGAACAAAAGATCTGAATTAGGTAACTTGTACCTGGTGGTGTAAATGAAGCATTCAAAACATGAGTGCAATTCAGATGAGATTTCTTTCTCTTTTGCATAAACAGCTATGCTAAAAATCAGTGTTGTTTTTTTCTATTACAATAAAGTAACAGGAATCACTGAGGAGCCACACAGATATTTACACATGACATCACCCTTAGAAACCATCTGTCCAAAAAAAGGGCTTTGTCAGGCAGCTGAATGCAGGAATTGGCAGCTTCTCTAGCAGAAACCATGTAATTGCACACAGCTGTGACTTGTTGCTCTGATGGGCTCACTTTCCTTTCAGCCAACACTTAATTGCCACCCTGCTTGGCACACATTTGTAGCACCATGCACATAAAACCAATTTTTTTAATGGGTTTTCACTTGTTAGAATAATGAGAATGAATTAAAAATGTTACAGCTCAATGGTAAAAAAAAAAAAAAAAAAAAGAAAAAAAAGTCAAAAATGTCAAAGGGTTAGACGAAATTTTAATCTGTAGCTGTGGCACATGACTCTGTTTCTTAAGGCTTCAAGTGCTTGTGTTCAGGGGTGTGTGGGTACATGTGATTGCAGGTGGTGCAACAATGTTGCCTTTAGAAACAGAATCACTGAACATTTATTTTGTGTCTCAAATAAGCCCCTTAAGATAGAAAAATCACTGGGTTACTTGAGACTGAAGACTTTAGTGACCTGAGAATCTAAACTGAATTAGCCTCGAGTCAGCTGATGCTAGTCTGACTTGTACTTTACTGCTTGTCATATACATAGTACATGTCTCCTTTCAGGGCTCTTTGCAGATGAGCACAGCTAATTTTGCACATTTAGAAAGTGTTACAAAAGAAGGAACAAGCACACTTACTGAGCTTTTATACAGATAATTACCTAATTAAGGGCCTGCAAGCCCACACAGGTGTTTTCAATTGTTTTGGTTAATTGGTGGAAATTGGATGGAGGAGATAATGCTGACAGCACCAAACTCCAAATTACTTTGAAAGGTGTGAATTGTCTAAACACATTCAACAAATTTATCAGGAGAGTCAGTGAGTTGTACACCCCCACACAGTCCTGAGATGAGCTCTAATCAGCCAGAACACTGAATGTGCACGTACCTGTGCAGGTGTTCCATGTGTGTGTCTACTGCTTTTAGAAGACAAAAAAACAAAAGAGGCCAATAAAGGAAAAAAATGTTTCTGCTGTAGATGGAGGTCATGTTTCCAGTCCTGAAATTTGATCTCTCAGGGTTCAGTGAAGTTTGGTGAAAAATTAGACCACGCAGAATTTATTCAGGGGAAAATGTTTGATCTTTTATCCCATTTTCCCATGAGTGACTACAAGAACTGAATGAAGAATGAAAAGAGTTTGTCATACCTATTATGTGTATTTTGTTACTGATCTGGATGCAGATCAGATTCCAAAGTTCAATACATTTTCTTATTTTAAAAACCATTTAGAGGATTGTACAGCTTTAGTGGAGGGGTGCACTCTACTTTTTAGCTTTGTTCATGTTTTGGGAGAATATCTGCAGATTTTTCAGCTGATAGTTTTCCCTGCTGTACAAAGTTACATCACCCTCACCATGGAATTTCCCACAGAGAGAATAACAAATGCTGACATTTCTTTTTTTTTTTTTTTTTTTTTTGTCTGAGATTGTTACCCATCATCTACTTGCAATTCAGGGCACAACAGAATCATGAAATAAATAAAATGGGATTACAGAATCGAAGCAAAGCACGAAGGAGTAATCTCTGCTGTGTGGATATAATGTAAAAGCAAACAGAAAAAAAGTAGCAACTTCTTCTGTACGATAGCAACCACTTACTGAGAACAATAGATATGGCCTGTACCATACACCATACTGTAGTCACATAGTGACCTAGTCTTGCCATAAATCTGAGGGACAATTTAAAAAAGGTTTTACAGAGGCTTGTTCACCCGCACAAAAGTGGTGAGACCTCTAGTCTCAGGCCTGGTTGGATTTACTGCTCAGCTTTCATTGATTTTCTTCATCTCAGCAGCCAAGCAGCATTTTTTAATAAATCTTGTAACTCAATGAAACAAGAGTAGCCCAAGTGATCCTCGCTAGACACCTCTGTCAATCTGTCAGCTCCATGGAATCCCTACAACACTGAGAAAGTTCATTATATTTCTACAATTTTGTGAATGATACAGGTATCACCTTAACATTCTTTCTAACATTGTACCTGCTTTAACATTGATATGACATGATCTGTACTGATACAGTGCATAAAAATATGACAAAAGGGTAAATGCTTTAAAAAGCATTTCTATAATCCAGGACAAGAGAATGATACAGATTCACATGTGGAACTGTGACCCACTGATGTGCATCGCTTGTTAGGATTTGCATGATGACAAAAAGTAAGATATGAAACTTAAGTCGTCAGTTAGGAAAGATTCAAATCCATGACAAACAAAAGGTGATTTCATGTTCAGGCCACATGAGAACTGAACACAGCGCCAGATCATTACATGAATACAAATTTCAGTTGATCTCTTTGCATGAATAATGTATACATGCAGAGAGATGGAGACTCTGGTTTGAGACCGGACACAGTGCCTCAAACAAAACACAGGCAGAGAACGGAGAATGAGTACAACTGGAGAGTTCTGCATCACATTTTGATGATGAGTTGAGATTTTAATCAAACAACCAATCAGTCTAGAACTTGATTCATACATTTTCCCTTTAGGATCTCCTGAATTGGGTTAGGGTTAGTATAGGTTTATGGTAGGTTGGGTTTTATAAATGGAAGGATTCTCCCAGTATGTGCACACAGGTTGTACACCCACAACAAGAGGGGAAAAAGAAGGGACTTTGGGCCCTCTATTGAAAGTGTGGGGGTCACAGGCCAAAGGATGGTTTGGAAGGAAAAGTTATAGATGGGGTTATGGTCTGTTATGGTCTGGTCTCAGTCATCCTATTGAGTGTTAAGGGATCTCGGGCTGTAAGAGTTTGGGAGGTTGGAGTATGGTTATGGTTGGAGTTAGGGATGGGTTTGGGGTTAGATTATAATGATGATTACTCAGATCATCAAGTGATGAGATACAGCCACCAAATTTGGCATCTGGGGGTTTAAGGGGACCCCATTTTTTTCTATAATAGTCCCAAGTCAATAGAAAATTGAAAAGTATGGGCTCCCGTAGACACCTCATTATAAATTTTAGAGTTTGGACCCCGAATACTTCACCCAGAAAGTAAGAAGTATGTTTCAGCCCTCCAGGATCACTGCAGTGAAGTCTGGTAGGGTAACTCTTTGGATCATATACTAAATGTGGATCCCACATAAAATATATATTAGTGTAGAGGCTGCATATTGATTTTGAAAACTGACTTCCAAAACTAGTAGAGTTAGGGTTGGGGTTAGGGTTAAAATCTAATCATTTTCTATTTGCATTAGTGTGATTATGTTTGTTAAAACTTTGTACTCACAAGTTACTGTTTTTTTTATGTCGTAATTTTTCAGGCTAATTTTTGAGAAATAAGTAAAATACAGTACATTATCCTAAAAAAGTACATTTTGTCTAATGCTATCACTTTTTTCTAAACATTTGTAAGTCATAAACATCTGTGGTATTTAACAATAGGATATTCACTTGATATATAACAACAGTGTCAGGGATATGAAATATAACACGTCCTGTGGTGGCTTTATTTGTATGAGAAAGTACTTTATAAGTCGACTTACAGATCAATGAATCATAAAAATGCTGCAGAAACCCTGCACATTAATACATTTTTGTTCAGTTTGAGCATACTTAAACTTTGACTGATTAACTATTCAGAACCTCATCATGATACAGCTTTCAAAATTTACAGAAAAATGCTTTTCCTCCATAGCTATGAGCTATTAGTTATTCATTACAGCACACATTTTAAATATGTATTAACTGAAATATGTGCAGCATGTTTTTTATGATATAGTTTACACTCAAGAACACCTCATGCTAAAGCAACAGAGATTTCTTTCTGTGCAATATCACATGTATCCCATATCTCACTGTAGCTCATGCTCATGTGATGTGCTTTGTGAGCAATTTTAATTAAAACACACCCAGTGGAACCACACGTCACACCCTTTATGTTAACTGTAACCAACACTTGAACTCCTGTGGTGAACGGAGATGTAAGGTCCTGCAGTTATCTATGGATTTTTTTTTAAATCATCAATTTATCATAAGTATGACATGGAACCAAACGTCACACCCTTCATGTTCACTGTAACCAACACTTGAACTCCTATGGTGAATGTACACGTAAGGTCCTGCAGTTATCTATGGATTTTTTTAACTCTTCAATTTATCATTAGTATATACAGTATATTTTCTAAATGATCAAACTGTTTTCTGAGCTGTGAAAACTCTGCTGAAATATCTGTCCAAATAAATATTCTACTGTTAAGTCAGAAATATTTGGGGAGGGGTTAAGGGGGTGGGNGGGGGTGGGGGGGGTCCTATTATTGAGATAAATTCACTTTTTCTATTGCAAATAAGTGCAGTGTATTTGTCTTTAATGTAGTAATACATATTTCTATAAAGATGTCATTGCATTGCTTTGGAAACAACTACAAACTATCCTTTGTATTAGCAGAACTTATTAAAATGTAAAGTTAGGTTTAGGATTGTGTATAATAGGCAATTTGAGAGTTTAAAGTATAGGATTTGATCACACTATCAGTTTACAATGATTATGGCATCAAGTTAAAATCCATTTTGTTTTGCTGTATCACCTTTGCTGTATAATAATAATAATAATAATAATAATAATAATAATAATAATAATAATAATAACCTGCTGCAGATTTTCTTTTCGTGAAAGCAGCTAATAGAGAATAACTGCAAAGGGTGTGTGTGTGTGTGTTTGTGTAAGACAGAAGACAGATGGCTGAGTTAAAAAAAATCGCCAAGCACTCAGTGTATCAGTTGCTGGCGTCAGCTATCCCTACGGCTCCATCCATGTCTGTTCATTCACTGTATAATACAGAGAAATTCAGGCATGGAGATGGAAGCCCTTAATTGAATCTCCACTCATGTAAGACTTGATTTGGGGCGAGGGGGCATCCCTGTCTTGCACTCTTTCCAAATATACAGAGCAAGCAGAAAGACCCCAGTCCACTTTTTTTTTGCCACAATATAAGTGATGATGATGATAATGATAATGAAGCTTTTCCTCATGGCCACTTTAGCTCTGTGATTCATGCTGCTGATCTGTACAGCTCGCGTATTCATGCTACTGATATTTCTAACAAATCTTATTAGAAATAATGATCATCAACAATTGTAACATCAAGCAAATGTGATGTTCTGTTGTGTCCAGCTACTCTGTTGTTACTGTCTTGTTTCTACATGTTTTTGCTTCTATATGTATCACTTAAAGTTACAATCTGTGACCCCAATCTAAACAAAGGGTCATGACACTTCAAAAACAAAAAAATCTAAAACACAGGATTAGAAGACATAATCATAATCACTCTCAAATAGGCTGATGTGTCTTTTAATTAAGGGGCAATGAAATCTGAATTGTTAATGTTTTGTGATGTATTAAAAGTTTGTTTACAGCATTAATGATTGTAAACAAAGCAGGCTTGTGTTTTACATTATGATCAGTTGACAGAAAATGATGTTTGTTTAGTTATGAATTGGAATTTAACTCCAATTTTAAGGAAAAAATTAAGGCTTGGGGCTTTAAAGACACACTCGCTCCCATTATATTTGCAACAACATCAAAAGCAAGTTGCAGTTGTGATATGCAGCCTGAAGGCACTAATCCACTTTACACAGCGCTATAAAATGCTAATTTTGGCATGGGCTCTGCAGACTATTTTCAGCATCGCATTAATATGCGGAGCCATTTGGTTGGAGTTGGCAAAGACCCCTAGAAAATGTTTGAAGGCTTTGCTTTCCCTCTGGTCAGTATAAAGACAATGTTCACAATGAGCAAAAAGTAAAATGATGTCATTTCTGAATGTTAAAGTGAATTACAATGCAGAAGGAATGTTATAGGCAATTTCAATATCAAGCACATCGGCAGCAAGAACACTGCAGCTGCCTTGATTTCAACCACCTAAATTCATCTGCTGTCACTTTTTTCTTGTACTCCTTCCAAATTTGAAAGTTTAGAAGAAGGGATTTTCACTCCTATTAACCCTCATCCAGTCCTCCAGTTCATCGTTTAGCCCCAGTCTAGGCCGTGCTCTCCTGTCTGCCATCTTCTTTATATCTCTCTGCTCTGACCTTGTCATATCTGGTCTTGAATCTTTTTCCTTCTGGCTCGCCAAGGCTGCAGTGATTTTCTGCTTCAAGTCAGAACGGCAAACTCACTACGCATCACATGTAAACTGAAAAGTCATTTCCTTAAGAAATACAGCACTTCCTTACCCTGTTCTTTATGAACCATACAAAATCTCCCTTACTCAATGCATTTAGCTGATTTTGATTTTCTTTTCTGTAAATTTTCTTTTTCCTGTAAATAGTCAGTGGTCGCAGACTCTACAGTTGATTCTTAAACCCACCTATGGGTTGCATGTCATTGTAAATGAGGGTTTATAGCAGTATCTACTACACAGAGCCACCAGTCATTCATCTACTTGCATGTAAATTGCTTTTGATCATCACAAAACAGACAGCTTAACCCTGCTTAATAATAATTTATGTTTATAATGATCAATTAAGGCTTTTAGATGTTCATCAAGTACAATTGCCAAGCATTTCCTGTTTCCAGCTTCTTGCTGTTTTGAAAATAATACTTTTGGGTTTTTTTTGTTTTTTGTTTTTTTTTTATTGTAGAGCAGATGTTGTCTTGAGTTCTGGGATAAGATGGCAATTTGTTACTGTTTCAACATTTTACTGTATCAAAAACTAGTTATTAGACAAATTTTAAACTCTAATGACTATGTAAAAACACCTTATGTTAGCATAGGAGAACAGGTGATCGGGCCACTGAAATGAACATATTCAACAGCATAAATTTTTGAAGCACAAAGTTTAATGTGGCTGCAGACAGTTACACTGTTCTCACTGTGGTGTTGAGGATTGGCATCTATTAATTACTTTATCAGTCAATTTGTTTACTTGGTGGGGTGCAATTATAATGCTATTTGTCAAAACAAAGTGACATAACTGCTCCTGATTGGTCTAGAGCGGTTGTGCATCATCATATTTACTTGTTTTCTGTCACTCTGTCATAAGTGTCCTGTCTCGTATAGTTCTCTACAGCAGAGCCACAGCAACTCTTCGCTGCCCCACATAGCACGATACAGTACTTTTACATTCACATTTATAGCGTTTGGCAGATGCTCTTATCCAGAGCCACTTACACTGCTGAGTCTAACTCTACTGGGAGATGTGACTGAAAGGTAGCAGGAGTTATTCAGAAATGATCGCCAGATGGAAGACATTTCTGTCACACTTGCTTGGTTACTTAATGCATATAAGTAACCATGAACATAAGAACGTAGAAACACACTCTGCATGCAGACATAATTATGTGCTTGCTGTTGCAATCATTGCTAACCCTCCAGCCAATATAAGTTATTAAAGATGTTTTACTGCTTTTACTGAAGTTACAAAAGCAAAACCCTTTGTAAAAGCAAACTGAGATATCAAGACATCAGAGAAATCAGACAGTTCGTACAAACTTTCTAAAATCCTGTAGTTTAAGACAGAACATGGATAAGTAAAGATAAATAAGCTTCTCGTTCATTACATTAGTGAACTTTTACAGCTAGCTTCAATTTAAATGGGCTCAAGTTTGTATATAGCGTCACGTATATCACCAGAACAGACAGGAAGTTATCGCTGAAACAATTAGTTGCTTCATTGATTAGTCAACCACCAGTTGATAACCAGCAGTTTTAATAAATCATTAATCATTTTATCAAATAAAAATGTCAAATACTTACTGGTTTCAGCTTTTGCAGTGTCAAGAATTGTTGCTTTTTTCTGTTTCATATCATTGTAAACTGAATAACATCTTGTCAATTTATACAAAAAAGGACTAATTTGTAAAAAAGAAAAAAATCACTAGATTCATCCACGGTGAAAATAATCTTTCGTAGCAGCCGTTTTCATTGGAAATCCCACCTCACCTTTCTGACAAGCCACTGTGCCGTCTTGTTGAGCACTTTGCAGCATGCCGACCTCCTTTGCAACAGTCAGCATGAGCTGCAGACCCCCAGTGTCCACTGTTACAGTCAAGTATAAATTAAGCAAAACATGTTGCAATTACTGAGAGCCTCTGTCACTCTACTTTACACATTAAAACAACCATGCAATTATTTTCCCATGTTTTGTTCCTCTGTTGTGTTAGAGCAGGTTGCTGCTGTCATTTTGTCGGTTCTATAGAGGCCGATGATTGATTATCCCTCCATTTAAAGCTAAACCAGTTGGCCTCTTAATTTATGCCTCAGTCTATGTGCTGTTTCCCTGCTGTACTTCAACCAATCTAACATAGTTTTTAAAAAAGAAGCTTGAGGATTGTTTCATAAAGTGACAAACTGTAATTCTTAATCTTAAAGATAAAATACCCAACCCACCTACTAGCTAATGAAAATGAATGTAATGGTTGAAACCGTTATGTGTGAATTTTAATGGATCTACATTATAAATTGTCTTCAACACAGTTTCTCTAAAATAAAATTAGTGTCGCTGTTTGTACTGTTGTAGCTCTACTGCTGCAGGTTGGCTTCAGTATTTATGAATGGTTATGAATTCTTCCTGTGGGGGGTGTTATGAACTTGTCACNTTGGCTTCAGTATTTATGAATGGTTATGAATTCTTCCTGTGGGGGGTGTTATGAACTTGTCACATACCATGCTGGCCTATTTATTTACGGTTCTTCCTGACTCTGTCTGTTCTCAATCAATTAATATAATTGTTGCATGTAAGAAACCATGAAAGAAAGCTGTTTAGTTTGGAAAAAATTCTTAATACCATGTGATAAAACATGACTTACAACAGCCAAGTCACATATCAATCACTTCAATGGGAAGAAAAAAGGGATTCTACACACACAAACACATGTGCACACATACACCAACACACCCATTTGCCTTGTGTTTATTATTCTGGGCCTTCTGTGCATGAATCATTGCTCAGTAATATATTTCTGCATTTTTCATGCTCTTTTTCAGACTCTGAAATGAAAATATATCACAGGGTGCAATGAAGTGGGTGTCAGGACACATGGCTGGGCGTGTGCAATGTGTGTCTGTGTGTACAAAGAAGCATCACGCAAAAGTGAAGAGGACTCTCAGGTGTGAAATTAATCAATTCCAGGTTGTTCACAGTCTTGTTCACAGTAATGGTAGTGATAGACATTGTCACCGCTTCCAAAGGATAGTGTGTTTGTGTATGTTTTTCTTACACATGGGTGGGTAAATATTAATCCCACAATGCAATGACAATGGCGTCTGCACAATGCTTGCAGATTTGCTGGAAGCTGAAATGGATATGTGACGTACATATTGCATACCAGTGTGTTGTTTTGCAACACTAAAGGTTGCAACATGGAGACGCTTGGCACTTGGCAATGTGTCTGACTGGACAAAAATGCCTGGAATCATGATGAAAATCTCATGAGGTGATGTACTGTTTGCTGCTGCTTGGTAAATAGCTCAAGGGTAGAACAGTGAAACACATCAACAAACCATATGAGACAGAAACAGAAAGATACAGAGAGAAAGTGATCCATATCCACAGCTCATATACAGTAGGCGTACAGTCTGCTGGGGAATAAAGCAGAATTTTAATATTTATCTCAAGCGGACACAGTATCTTTAAAGATAAACTTGAAGCTATGACTATGAATTGATTTATAAATCCATGTACAAAGTACAAAGGAAAATCAAAATAAAAAACTACAAAGGAAAATCAAACATAGTGCATCTTTCCATCACAAATGTTCAGTATGTAACTCTGTCTCCTAGAAATCATGTTTAATTTATATACTACTAAAATGCATATAAAATCATGCATGTTTCTTAGACATAACAATTGCTGGATTATGTTTAAAGGATGATACCAGCATGTTTGAGTCAATATATATAATCTGCATACATACTACGTTACTCAAAACCAGTTTCAAAAACATGAAACCATATTTAAGTTTTTCTGTTATGTTTTTCAATTCCCCTAATTTTTCAAATTCAAATGTTCAGATGATACACCCACCTTAAAATTCAGTGTTTCACCTTCCAACACTTATGCACAATAGTAGCAGGAATGGTCATTTTCTCAGTAAAAGCCTGCGACTATATTCTCTAGCAGATACATACATTATCTCCCGTGCAGCTCTGTGTTGGATCAGTTAAATAAAGTTACTTCGACAACAAACCTAATAGACATGTTGTTTGCTGTGATGGATTACATATCTTAAGCATGCTTCAGTCTCTGCAAGTAGATTTTAACATTGTACTGGGATGAACTAAAGTCAATGGCAGTCTGGAAAGTAACAAAGCAATTAAAAGCACTTGGTTAAAAATATACGCTGACTTGCTGTCTAGTCTGGGCATAAACCCCCATCTCCGGTGTCAAAGATCTGTCATTTCTGCACCAAACTTGTCCCTATGAATTTATCTGCAGGATATGAAAGTCACCCAACTTCCTGATTTAGAAAAACAAATTGCCAATTATTGTAATCTGAGACCAATTACATTATGCTTGAAATGTAATTGAGAATGCATTTTAGTTGCATATGTAAATGCAATTGGCAGGAGATATCATGTAAACCAGCAGGCATTCCAAATAATTTCCATACATGATGCCCCTGACTGTACTCCAAGTGCCCTATTCATCATCTGGGCATTAAAGTTGTATTCATCTGAAACAGCCAAGGTCACCATCAGATTTTCCATATATGAAACATTATGAGGGCTGTGCAGTATTAATAGAGGCTTAATGAGTATGATGAAAACAGCTGCAATAAATCAGATAGTGTAAAATATCAAGCAGCTCCTTGGAGACAACACATCAGAGTTTACAACAGAGGATGAGATTAATTTACATGCTGAGGAACATATCAGCAGAAAAATTGGAGGTAGTCTATTTCTAGCCTTCATTAGCAGATTTGAAAAATGAACTATCCAATTCCTAAATGTGGAAATGTGTTATATAGTCCAGGATAAAGTGACACTGTATTGTTGTAACTCATTTTTATTGAGTTGTGACTAGATTTCATATTGTCACCTTAAAATGTTACTTGTTCTGTACAAAAAAAAAAAAAACCTTTTTTGTATCAAGCAGCAATAACATGTGATATAGCCTCAGTTCCCTTCCAGAGCGAACAAGTGAGCAAAAGGGAAAAAAGAGACCTTCCTTCTGCTTCAGGGCAGCTTTCTTTGAACAAACCCAAGGTCAGATTCAAAGAGTCAGACTCGGTACAACAGCAAGTTCAACTGCAGGTTTTTCTGCTCAGATATTTTTGTTAAATGTATTAACCCATCCTATGAAGGCTCCAGAGGGTTTAAAGTCCACATGAGGTGAAATGTAGCATATTTTGAAAAATTCTATCAACATTTCTGTGGTCCAAGAAGGTTAAAAAAAAGACAGAAAATTCACAAAACAACTAATACTATAATGGACAACTAATAATTTATTGGCCTAAAAACAAAGAAACCAACATAATAAACATAATATTTCTCCATAGTGATTAAAGATACATCAAAACTTTTTTCATGCTACTGAATCAGCATCATCTCAGCTACACATTGGTGGTAGTGTTTCTGCATGTTTCTGCCCTGTTTGTTACTGTACAACAATTCTATTATTTTTCATATATTTTAGTGTACCAGATCCTGATCCTCATCTGGCTCAGGACCAAACTGCACCAAATGATAATCTATAGTAGGATAAATATGATATTTTTTTTTTTTTTTTTTTTTTTTTAAGTCATTGAGATTATTGTATTGCTTTACGTTCAACGTTCAGAAAGCATTTTAAAAATTAGAAAATTAAAAATTAAAAATTTATTTGGTTTTTCCCTGGGCCATGCAAGCCCCTCCCACCAGGCTTCACCAAGTTTCACCAAAACCAGCTCATAATCCTGCTGACAAACAGGCAAAAAAAAAAAAAAAAAAAAAGCAATGTGGATGAAAACATAACCTCTTTGGTGGAGGTAATTATAGTTGTGAAAAATGTGTTCTTTCTTCATTCCTTCTGTTCTTATATTAGGCAACAAAACAACTTAATGCACATCTCTTTCTAAACTGTAAGTGCTGTGCAGGAGACTTGTAATGTAACACACTGATAAAGTTTTATTACTTTACATTTAGCATGCTAATGGTTCCAAAAATCCATAATGGTCCCAATAAATTACAGCAGGCCTGGTGATGTTTGACTACAATCATAATTCATCACTGCTTTCTCCTCTGATAGGGTGTAATCAGCTGCTGCCATTCAGCTTTTCGCCAGCATGCAGTAGAGCCGTTCATGAGCTAAACTCACATTTGCATTTTATGTGCTCTCGAATGACAGAAATGAAGTATGGAGTTTTTTTTCTTCTTCTTCTTTATTATTAACAAGTCTGAGGCTGTGTTCATTTGCATCCAAGATGAACCCAAATTCATAGTTCAGTTTGATTCAAGGCTGACCCAGATTATCTCAGTATCAACGAAGAATTGATTATTTATATAGGAATACATAAATTATGCATGCTGAATATCAGAGGCACTGTTATGATATACAGGAAGTATCACACAGACAGATTTATCAGGAATGATGTTACTTCTTCATACTTCCTGTTCACACTCCATTATGTCTCTCTTTCTTTCTCCCCGGGACTTTGTTCAATATGCAATCACTCATTTTCAGGTGCAAAGTAGCTGGAAAACATTTGTGACCACAATGCAAACATGCTGTAAGAAAAGATGCCTCGAAGACAGCAGGAGATTATATTCTGTAATGTGGCAGCTCAGTCATTTAATTGCCATCAATCATTGAGTTTTGTCACAGAAACTGTCCCCAACTCACATCAGTAATTGGTTACAAGGCTTTTTGACACCTGCTTCAAGAGCCAAAAATAGAGATCTGCAAGTTTGCTGATGGTTAGTCAATTGTTTCCATAGAGAGCGTATAGATTTCTCACGTTAACCTGCAGCTGTTCAATCATCATGACTGCCTGCTGCATGTGTGAGTTGCTCCACGATCGACTCAGCAAGAAAACATCAACAATTATTTTTTAATGAGTCTGTTTTGATTGTGAGGAGGATGGAAAAATCATTCAGCCAAAGCAGCACACTTCCTGCCTCCAGTATATTATGCTCTCTATGTAATCAGTGGTGAAGAAGTACTCAAATTCTTTGAGTAAAAGTAGTAAATCACAATAGAAAAATACTCTAACAGACAAGTATCAACCGTTAAAAAAAAAAAAAAAAAAAAANAAAAAAAAAAAAAAAAAAAGCATTCATTGTACAAGGGTTTAGGATTGTTGGATTTTTCACCCAGTAGCATTGAAAAAAATCTCACATCTCAAATTTTTAAGATTTTGAAGGGAAATAATGTTCAAATTTGGACTGAAATAATCAAAATCCCAAATTTTCACACTAAAGCTCATCCAATAAATCACTCAGAAACTTTTCAGATCAGTTTTCAGTTTACATGCTCTGCTACATGTAAATACAGCATCTTTACCCTTCTAAAATGTCATGCAAATATCTAAAATACACTGTCTTTAAACTAAAATAAGGCCGAAATAAGATTTTTAATGAGCAACAGCAACATGTAATGAGTTAATCCTTTGGTTTTAAATCGTAATCGTCAAAGTAATTCATAGCTGCAGCACAAAGAGTAGCATAAGAATTAAACACTCAAGCTGCACTTTAGTACAGTACCTGAGTAAATGTACCTTTCACCCCTTTATGTAAGTGATGGTAACCATGTCGTAGCCCTGCTGTGAGGTGCCTGACCTCTCCTTCAACCCTGCCATGGAAAATCGTGTATTAATGAAGACCTGCCACATAGGGTTACATCTTCATCAACATTCAAGTCTTTCTATATGTCTTCATCATTAAGGATCGCCTCTTTTGCTCACCGCCCATCCTGAGCCTATAAATATCTTAGAATCCCCCCTGCTGGCTGCGTGTTTGAGGGTGTGTGAATTCACACATTTACTTAATTGCATGCACAGACACACAGACACAAATACGGACTTGTGGGTTTGATTGCTTACATTGTTTTTTCCGATGGAGCACAGACATTAAGGGATACAATATGCAGGTAAAAGGACAAAATATGAAAACTGAAAAAAGGGCTTCATAGACACAAATTGCTCTTCCTGGAATGCTGCTAAAAATAGATAATGAACAAAGGAGTAGACATTTCACTCATTTTACTCCTGCTTACTGCTTCCTCTAATTATTTCGAAGTGATCGCTATTTTCTCAACTTGTTTACAAAGTGGAGGAAGAATGAAATTAGGGGTGGTGTTAGTTTCATATGTCACTAGAATACAGCCTTCACATAAACGCAATTGCTGAGAAAACAGACAAAAGACCAGAGAGGAAATGAACTCCTCTGGATAAAAAGCCTGGCCTACATTATTACACCCTTCAAATAAGCTTCTGCTATGGAGACCAGGAGATTTATTTTTTAAAAAGGGCTGTCTGGGCGTGAAGAATCCATACTGAGATAACATGATTATGTAATTCCTTTCATATGGAACTGAGAACAAAGATGGTGTTGATATCAGCTCTGTGGCTTCTGCCATTTTGAAAGGCTGTTTAATAGGGATATAATCTGTTCTGTGAACTATTCAACTTCCATTTCTATATCGCGTATTGTATCAAAGGCTGGAGCACAAACAACTCATTCCTCCTGCCATCTCCACTTACACTGCAAAGGTCTTTCTTCAGTCATGTTTCACTTATATCCTATTACAGACCAACCTGCTGGATACGCAGACAGGCTGAAGGATCTTACACATCGCCTAATAAGCTCAAAGTTAATATGCTAAGATTAAGAGCTGGAAACTTTTGCGAACAATGCCGTTATCCAATGCCTCCAGCAAATTGCGCAGCACTGATCTAGAGACTGTAAAGTAAAATCTCAGAATCAATCTGTCAGACTGTATGATATCTAGTTTGATGCACGTGAGATCGTGGGATGAATGCCTGGCGAATAATAGCACTACAGTAAGCAGAATAAAACCATGCAGGCAGAAACTTGTCATCACCTTGTCGTCAACTTGTCAACTGGTTGGTTTTCAGACATGAGTCGTAGCAGCAGTCAAACTGTGTGATTTTGATCCTAAATTTCTAAAATAATTTTATTGCTGTCTCTTTGGTTGCATGAGCACCAAACTTTATGTCTCAAACTTCATTCTGGGTCTGTACTTTTGATTTGAAGAGCAATTTATTTAAAATCTCCTGCTCTGATTGTATTATATATTTGGCACTTAGTATATTGTCCTATGAGTCAACTCCCCTTCATTTGGCACCTAAATTAACCAAAGTGCATTTAGTGTTTGACCCAGTCTGGGTGCTTGGTGTTGTGGGTAAATACAGATGGCTCTGTTTGTGCTGAAGCTGTCAGCCACTCCCTCTCCCCTCACATCCTTTCACTGTTGTCTGTCCTCTCTAATACGTGAAAAGATAGACAGTCCTGTCAGGTGGAATGACTCACAGCCGCAGCTTGACTAAATAAGTGAATGAGTAATTAGAAATATGGATGGGCTGCATGAAAAGACAAAACAGCTCAAGGATATGGAGAATATATCATCTTAATTTAAGGGTTTACTGCCCAGGTGAAATGATACTGTTTTAAAGTAAACATTCGGTCTGTGCTCTTCCTTTTTAAAGAGGTGTGTGACTGTGTGTGTGAATGCATGTGTGTGTGTGTGTGTGTGCTAAAATGAAGAAGAGGGCAAGCTCGGTGGGTCAGCATGCACTGGTCAGACAAGACTTTGGGGTGTTGCTGCTCTGTGTGGCAGATCTATCAGCTCAAACAAGTCAGACACTGGCAAACTGCCCAGCAAGGCTCTGCAGCCCATGTACAACACATCAAACCTGGCCTGAAAATGAAGCGCGGTGATCTAAATTGACTAACTGTTATGCTTAAAGGGGGATTCCACCAGTTTTTGACATTAAATTTAGGATCAATGCTTGCTCATGCTTCAGTGTATCTTTTTCTTTCTTACATTTTGTTCACACTTGCAGTCTTTGTCACCGATACAAAGACCCTCATGACATCATGGACATCATGTTTTCAGGCTTTAGACAGCTCCCTCTTCAGCTGAAAACCCTGTATACAGTTGTTTTCATGTGCTAAATAGTGCTTCCCCAGGACCAATAACTGACTTTAATGTGTAAAAATGGTGGAGTCTCCCTTTAAAATCTGCCATTTAAATGATTTTCATAGGAGCAGACATGATGTCATTAGTTGTAAAAATCTAACAAATCCAAAAGTGAGTGTTTTGTTTTGTTTTGTTTTTTTTAACTATCTGCATCAAAGGAGTGAAGCATTCTGGGAAAGAGGGAAGTTATTTAGTTAGTTTAACGCTTCACATCTAAGCCTCTTTGTAAAGAGAAAAAAGAAATTGCATCATTGCCCCCAGCTTAGTATTCAAGAGCTCTGCTGTGATTGTCACCTATTAATCCTGTTTTGTAATGCTGGAGGATGCCACCATGTTCAGCCTAATGAAGTATGACTTTTTTATTTCTAACCAGTGAGGCAGTGCTGCCAAATGCAAATCATTCAACAAACACAAAAGCAGGCATTGTTCTGTGGAGGGCTGTTTAGAATGCTACTGCAATATTATACAAAATCATTTCGACAAAACGAAGAGAATGGCAAATGCAGCTGAACAATTACATTAACTGTGTGACCTCGTATTCTGTATAGTAGCACACAAGATTGGTTTCTTCAGGAAATTCAATTGTGGAAGATTGATATTGCTAATCTGCTTCATGTGTTCTATTTACAGCATTAACGGTACATCCATTCATCGTGTCCTGCTATGCAGAGAACATCAGGAGTTGCCACCAGCACTTCAGGAGCTGGACTTCTCCAAAACTTTCCCTGTCTTTAGGAGTGAATGCTTGTGGCAGCATCCATCATCTTTAGGAGACAAAGTGATGGTGAAGATCCAGTGACTTGCAGACGGCAGAGCTACACCATGATGGATGGATGTGAAGTCAATCTTCAAAACTCCAGGGACATTTGCCTGACTACATTCAGAGTCACCATTACAGAGTGACTCAGAGCAGTGGACTGAATTTCACTTCAGTCAAATTAGCTGTCTGAAAGAACCGCATTCATGAGGACGAGGACACAGGGACGATGGGGGAGAAATCGTTGAAGTGAGCAGGTATCGACCTCAACCTCCACAAAAACTATGGTTAACCTTCCACTGAGAAAGACATCAAACTCCTCATTGCTCCAGCCGAATGCCTCAGTTGGAAACTCCTAAAGACTTGTGTTAAACCTTTCCCAGGTGTGAATGGATGAATGTCAATCATGGATGCTCCTCGAGACTCAAAGTTTTCTGCCTCCTTCAGTCATTCCCATTTAATTCACCTCCACAACAGCACAAATTTATAATGACTCTGCCTTTTGTATCTGTCACACAACAAATAACATACAAACTCTTTGAGGAGAGGAGTTATGTGATCACCATTTGTTAGCAGGATATCTCGAAAAGTTATGGATGGATTTGTATGAAATTTAGGGTAGAAATAAATAATGTCAAGAGGAAGAAGTGATTAAATTTTGGAGGTGATCAGGATACAGTAGAAATTTCTAACCTATAAAATCAATGTAACAGGCCGATTTCAATTAAATTTAGCATATTGACTCTTTTTTTTTTTAAACAAAAAGAAGATCTGCTTATTTTGGTGATGATCCTGATCAAATTCTGGATCACACAGGATCTATCAGGGGGTTTATTGGGGATTTTGTTGGCCTTGGCAGAGGTATAGGCTCTCTTCTTTCTGTCAGTGTAAGGAGAATGGATAGTTGTGATTACTTTAATGACACATTTCATATTTCCCCAAGATAAACACAGTTACAGTTCAATCAGGTGAAAATATCCTGGCATCATCCCATGGTTCAGTGCTTTTCTATTTAGGGACCCTTGACATGCAAAGATTTGGGAGCCTTTGGCCTCATCTGGCCTGAAAAACAGTAATTGGCAGCAGAGACAATGTCACGAAAGCTCTGATAGAGAGAGAAAATGGCAACACAGCAGCAGACAAACATACAGGAGCCAGACGAAAGGAGCGAAGGACACAGAGGAAAACCATAGTCTTAATGTCCTAATGAGGACAAACATTACGTCAGAGCCGTAAAACTGACACACTTCAGGCTCTTAAGACAAAAATCAATGTGGTGTAACATTTTCATCGTTGAAAACAAATCCTCATTTAATATTTAACTAGAGCAATCTGTGACATGACGTTGATGGAATCAAATGGGAATTTATACTCAAATATCAACATATATATAAAAACTATCACTCTCTCTAAATTATCTAAATAGTGTTGGCAGTATTCATTTTAACTCAGCAATAAATAATATGTCCAAGTCAGTCAATTTAATTTTTTGAGCTGTAATATGCATAAATCCTAGAAAATCAGAAATACATCAAAACAGGCATATTAGGAAAAAGTACCATAAAGTCCAATAAGGTACTACAGACACACTTGAAGTCCCTTTAGCAATATTACAGGAATATTATAATGGTTTTCCGGTAAGGAAATATAAAAATATAACATTGGTTTTCTTACTGAAACACGTTCATTCATTCAGACCAGCTGAAATGGTTAAAACTTGAACTTGTTGACACGCCACGCCCATCCAATCAATGGACAAAGGCCATTGTTATATTGTTAGAATATTACTGAAAAGTTAAAAACTGAAGTGTTACCTGCGCAGCCATGAATGACAGATCCATGCTGTTGCTCCGTCCAAGCCAAGGCGCTCAGCGAAAGATGCAGACCTGCGTGTTTTCTTCTCTTATTCCCCGATAGATCATTTGCCTCCTTTTATTCTACATCCACTGGATCCGCAAGTTACCGGACTTCATGTGAGGAGCATGTCGAAGATGAAGAATGAAAAGAAAACAGAGGAGGAGGAGAATGTGGAGGAAGATGAAAAAAACTGAGGGAAAGGAGCGGGACAGACGAGAAATAAAGAGATGTGGGAGACAGAATGAGAAACAGGGTGACGGAAGATGAGGAGGAGGAGGAAGAGGAGGAGGAGGAGGAGTGGGAGGAGGAGGAGGAGGCTAATGCTGGACTGTCACAGATTACGAAGGAGGTGCAAGCGAAGTCTTTCTTGTGCTTCCTTTGTGCGTCTCTCTCTCTCTCTCTCTCTCTCTCTGTTTTCTTTTAAAATGACTTAATCAGATTCGTTAAAGTAAAAATTAGCCACAAAGGCAAATATATTATTTTGGGTAGAAGCGTTGAGATTGGCCCACCAAACTGACTTGGAAGGTTAAATTGGTTTAGGCATAAGAATAAAACCTGTTATTTGTCGGAATAAACGCTAAATTAGATCATGTATAAAGTTAAAAATGTTTACTTTAGAATAAAAGAAGAGATGATTAGTTCAGTTAATATTTGTTTTGGTATATTCAATTTTCATACGGTTACTGACAATAATTTCCCAAAGCATACTACTGGAACAGTGAATTTAAAATGTTTTTCCTACCTTCCAGGCCGCCATTGGTTTCAGTTCATTCTGGTATGCTATTAAAATCAGNATGTTTTTCCTACCTTCCAGGCCGCCATTGGTTTCAGTTCATTCTGGTATGCTATTAAAATCAGCTTGAAACGTTACTTGAAACGTTCCTGGGATAGGCAATCTGTCATCGCGAATGAGACCTGTATTCAGGAGTTTTTTCAAAGTTACGCAATTTTAGTGTTTACGCACAATAAAAAGCATGGAGTGAATGTATGTCTCCACCAGGGAATATCCCAAAAGAAGACCTGCACTTATCAAAAAACTAAGCTTTATGAAGTCATGGTCATTAAGCTGCATAACTATTATCAGGCAAAACATCAATTTTTAAGGTGGCTGTACCACTTGAATATTTGATTTTGAAAGATTAAGAGATTTTGCAAAATATCAGGAAAGCTGAAAGGTTTTATCCTTTGGGAAATGATTGTCAGTAACGTAACGTATGAAAATTGAATATATTAGGCTCAAACATGCACAATTGCCGGTATGGTCCTTTAAAATAATAATTATTATTATATAGAAATTGGTCTTGGCATAAGCAAAGCCATCATGTTTTCTTTCATAATGTATTTGGCATACTCTCTCTCTCTCTCTCTCTCACTCTCACTCTCACTCTTCCTCTCTTTCCACATAAAATCAATCACTGTCTATGGATGACTGAAATGGAGAAAACAGCCTACTCATCTCCAGAGTCCAGCAGGTGTATTTGCAACATTCGCAGGTAAATGAACGTGTGGCCTGAACAGCCTGTTGCGAGCATGTGCGTTTTTCATTCTGCAGTGTCCATCCAATGCTTCAATGAAACTTTGTGACCTAAAACTAATGACATGTTCTTGAATTAACAAGGCCCGGAGAACAATGGATGCTGCTGGATTGTTATTCATTGGAGAGTCTCTTCAAAAGCCAATTAACAGACCCGACTTATGAGGAGAGATTCATTTATGGTGACCTGGCTTTCACTGTGAATACTTAATTTCAGTGCCTGGTTAATGCCAGAGTCTACATACAAAGTGGTTTCACAGAGCTTCACAGTGGGATGTTAGTTAGAAAGGTAACATTTTCTTATCAGGGTCAAATATCAGTATTTTCGTGATATTAGAATAGACGTTTCTCCTCAAATTGCATGCTGAATCCTTGTGCTTTTAGAAACTGAAACAAATGGATGACAAATGATAAATCGGAAACATTAGGAAAGCTTTTGGACTGTTGTGTTAATATCTTTAGTTTGACCCCATGTTGCTTTGATGATTCATCATTTCTGCCATGCATGAAGCAGATCACCTAGATCAGCAGCTCAGATTCTGTCCTCATCTTTTTTGCTGAGCAGGCATACAGACCATCTAGTCCTAGTATGAGATGGTCCAGTTCATTCCAGTTCCCAGCTCCAGTTCCAGTGTTAGAGAAGTGAAATCTGTCGCCGTTTTCTTTATGTATGCCTGATTAGCTTTATTTTCATCCAGGCTTTGTACCTTTTGTCAATGTGGGGAGTTTGATTGTTACAGCACTATTTCTGCCGCAAAATCTGAATAATAATGTGGATAATAAGAGAAAACACATACACTGAATTAGGGCAATGATGTCATTGGTGAGGTTTTGCTATGCACGACTGCAAATGATAGAGGAAAAACAACATCTTTTTAGTATGAACAAGGATGAAAAAACAGCAAACCCTTCCTTTAATGTGATTATGTCTGTTTCCACAGACAAATTTTGAATTCTTCAGCGGTGTGGCAGCATTTTGAGGACTGTAATATTTCCTAAAACCAGACTTTGGAACACATCGCCTCGAGTGGGTCAGTGATCCAGTTAGTAAAGCAGCATATAATCATTTCCCCACTGATGCTGTGATTTGTTATCTGCAGCATTACCATGATCTTGGGATGAAGTTAAGTGACAAGATTAGTCTTTGAAATCATATTGATTAATGAGCTGATGCTGTTGTCATGCATGCTGGCGTTAGTGTCTCTGATCATTGAGCCAACATTGTATTTTTAACTAAGAATTCTGAAAGCAGAAATTTTACTTGTATTAGTATTATCATGTTGCTGCTATTATTGATACACATGATTTGATACCAACAACAAATTGGAACTACTTCACAAATGCAACACGAGATATGCTCTGTAGGGCTGTAATGTTTTTTGATTATAACTTACATGTTGCAGAGTTATCCAAAACTCTGTAGTTTTCCATCTCATACCACTCTGTAGTGGTATGAGATGGACAAACTTGGAAAACATGCTGTGATTATGTACATGCTGGCTGCTGTCCATGATTGTGGCTTTGAACCCACCCTGCTCATCTGATTTGCCCTCCTCAAACTTCCACTTTTCTCCATATGAAAAAGGCTTTTTGGACTCAGATGACAGCATCATATCAACTATAAAGGATTCTACAACAAAGGTCATCTATGAAACTTTGTTTGGTGATTTTTAAAGCCGAAATGAAATCATATTCAGTTTTTCCTGATGTTTTGCTCATCTCCTCTGCAACATTTAGCTTCTTTTATATTGTTACGGACATGCCACTGGGCATTTGCTGGCCCTGATCCACAGCTGCATAATCGAGGTAAAAATAGATTAATAACAAGCATCAAGCTAGGCCTTGTCATGTTATAATATTCCAGGTTGATGGGAACAAGTTGGAATAATGTCATGCCACCTACAATCCCTGACTGCTCAACATTTATGAATGCCTGTGGTGCGACCGATTTAGTCTGTCAGATCTATATTGCCCCGAAACTATGTTTGTTTAAATGTGTGTAAGTAAACTGTGTGTGTGGAAGGGTGGGGGGTGGAAGCTTAGGCGGCTGGTCATCTTCTCTGAGTAATCCTAAAATATCCTTAATCTTGGGGGGCTTGTGTCGCGTGTTTATCTGTGATAGGTGTGTGTAGGAACCTGTGAATGACGTTACTGCTGTCAAAAATCCATTCATAATCAATCAGAATGCAATATATGAAGCCCAGCCAGGGGGATTTCCAGCCAAAGCCACAAGGGAAATGATGTATGAGAAAAACACCCTTAACATACATACACACCTTGTTTTATTATTTGTCAAAGACAAATATAGGGACATTCATGGCAGTCATGGCTCTCTCTCACACATACACACACACACAGAGTCATATCTTGCACATGTACCTTAACATGTGCTGTATCAGCTCTTTCTTGTACAGTACATCTTAGTTTGGTTCTTCTCTGCTGATGCATAGCCAACAAGGTAGCTGATTCATAATTAATGCTTAGCTGAATATATTGAAATTCATCGTGTGTGTGTGTGTGTGTGTGTGTGTGTGTGACCATGGGCAACCCACAGGGATGAAGTCTTAAGACTGGTTTACACACCACATTTCTCTCTGTGTATCATTTAATCCGGTTTATACACTGGTTTCTTTACTTTCTGTGTCTTATGTGAACACATGGTTGTCTGACATCAGAGTTTTTTTTTGTTTTTTGTTTTTTTTTAATTTTCCATTAGGCGAGGTGGTTTGCTTTCAATCAACCAACNTTTTTTGTTTTTTGTTTTTTTTTAATTTTCCATTAGGCGAGGTGGTTTGCTTTCAATCAACCAACAATGGATGGAGAAGCTGTCACGATTTGCATGTCTGTGCACCTGTGCACCACATCTGCTCTGGCTCAATTAATGCATTTCAAGCATAATACAGTCCAAAATTGCAATGGCCTCTCTGACATTGTTTCTGTGGCAGCAGCTGTTATTGGTCAGTCAGATGTGATAAAGCACATTGGCACCGATGTACAGTCCCTGGATGTATTTCTCAAGGCCCAAAGGTGAAACAGAGACAAGTGTGGGGGTGGGGTGGGGAGAATTTAATTTAGGGTTGCATATAAACACAAGAAGCTTGCTGTTTAATGTTCCAGTTCTCCCCCTGTGGCCCTTTTGGTAAAGTACATTTGACTCACAGTTGGATTAGTGATGGGAATAACTGTTTTTAGAGCTGCATCTTATGGCCTACTTAAAGGAACAAATGAATTGACTATTGTATGAAAACAAAAAGTGCACATTCGTCATGGGGATAAACTACTCTGAATTATCTATTTGCTTTGCAGATATTGCTCTATCCTCACTGGTTTCATGGTAGTTTTCTCATATTTCTGTCTTAATGCACTGGCTGTTTTTCTGTTGGTTTGACTTTAAACGATCCAGTTGTTTTGAGTGACGCAGCCAGAGTTTGACCAATTACAAGTCAAATATTAAATGCCTTAAGTGACTGTTCCATGAGTCTATATCAAGGTTATTCAAGAGACTCTGTCTTACCAATAAATAAGACAAAGTGGACTGCAACTGATGTGAGGAACACATATGTCCACCCATGAGGGATTGTGTTTCTAACTTATAACATAAGGCAGTACATATGTCATGTTACATATGTAGAGAAACTTCAAAACCAACATCCAAAACCAAAAAAGCTGGATTTACCATGGCGACCACACTAAGAAAAATGTTGAAGCATGAATATCTGTTGCCACAGATCCTGCGCCAGCAAGTAGCAGGCTAATTCTTATCTTATACTTAAACCTTGACCTGGGGCTTAGGCTCAATTTACCTGCCAGTATTTTCAGGTTCGATGTTTAAAAAGCAGGTAAGCTGCTGGCAAACAGCTTGCACCTCATAGCTGCTTTCTGCCCTTTGAAAGTAAAAGGAATCTTCGTAACTGTATGAGCCGTCTGCCTTGTGTGTCACTGCTGCTTTGTTGTGCTTTAATGCTACTCGGCATCTTGTCAGGCACGGGGAAGATTAGCAGTCACATCAAAAAGCCTGACTGACAGTTTTAACCTGATGAGAATGAGAGTTTCACCCTTTCACTTACAAGTTTTCTCTGAGGTAATCTAACTTTACACAAGTGTACTCTATGTGATCAGAATATTTAGTTCAAGTAGCTTGGGCTATTGTTCATGAGTGAGGGTGGAGTGTGAGTTCGATAGGTGGCTTGGTGCAGCGTTTGCACTGATTCAGATGCTGCACTGGGCTGTTGTTGAAAGCTGAACTGAAAGCAAAGCACTCAATGTACTCTATCTGTATGTTCCAACCCTAATCTATGGTCTTGAGCTCTGAGTAGTAACTGCAAGACTGAAATCCTCTGCAGGGTGTCGGGAATCATCCTTGAGGATAGGGTGAGGAGCTTGGACATCAGGAAGGAGCTCAGAAGAAAAGCGCTGCACCATTGCATTGAAAGGAGCCAGCTAAGGTGGTTTGGGCATCTAATAAGGATTCCTTCTGGACATCTCCCTGGGTAGGTATTCTGGGGATGTCCAACTGGGAGGAAACCACTGAGTGATTAGATTTCCCTGGCCTGGGAACGTCTTGGGATCCCCCAAGAAAAGCTGGAGGATGTGGCTAGGGAGCGGGACATCCAGGGTGCTTTGCTTAGCATGCTGCTTCCATGACCCAGACCTGGATAAGTGGTGGAAAATTGATTGAAATTATTATTATTATTATTATTATTATTATTATTATTATTATTATTATTGATTGTTTAATGCAATTAAACAATCAAAAAAAAAATAAATAAAGGGCTGTATTAACAGTTGTGATTCTTAAAAGAACATAATATTTATACCATCCAGCTCTGGTGTGTATTTACCACTCAATTCAGTAGGTGTGGAGAGGACATGTGTGTGCATACATGTGTGCACTTGGGAAAGAGGGGGGAATGAGCACAGCATTGTGACCCCTTGAACATTCATCTTTCAGCTGTCATTGCATCAGCTTTGCTAGAAACAATCCTCCTGCAGCAAGCACACCAAGGTCATGCATGCATAACCATGGACATACACAAAAATGAACACTTATACATACTTATAACAGATCGGGGAGAAACAGTGGTTTAAAACCATTTTTAGCTTTTAACCTGCAGAGAATGGGACTGTTTATCACATCAGAGCAGCTGAAAAAGTAAATTACACAAAATGAGAGAAATGTAATGTGCTACGAGGATAACATTCATTTATAATAGTAGCTGTATTAGGGTTTTGGGAAATCTGTGTTTGTGTAAGTATATCTAAGACCCTTTATAACACTCTTCCTCTCCAATCTGTCCATCTCATAGAACATAGCGATGATACTTAGTACATACTTTATTTATTTGTCGTAGGTGAGAGCAGTGACTGAAGGAGAGCGATGGGAATTCCATACCGTGGCTGAGGGCTGATGACTGATAAGCACGAGGGTGATATGACAGTTATCTGACCAATCACTGCAAGCAAAAAAGTGCTGCTACATGATGAGCTGTCACCATGAGGTTTGGTTACATCATCTGAGTTACTCAAGATGTCAAACAGGGACGAAAATCAGTAGCCAAGCATAGCTGGATAGCGAGATTCTATTCTGTCTGTTTTTGTAACTATAATTTTCTCCAGATGCTTTGGTTTTCCCCCATTTCCCTTGAGCAAGGCACTGGCCTCTGAGCTGGAGTTAGACTCTCTGGAAACTGCTCTGTGGCTAACCTCTCTCTCTAAATTGTTATGGTGGGTGAAATGCAGTGGATAAATTTCCCAAAGGGATCAATAAATATAAATTACAATAAATGCCTGGGTGATAATCAAACATAATCTGCCCCAATTAATATCATTTTCAGCTGTATCTCCTTGTATTTAGATGCCATGCTCAAAGCACGTGACAGCAATTTTTTGGGCCTGACTCTTTTCTTGTATTCTCCATGTGCTCATATCTATCATAGATTTTTGGAAACATCATATATGCTTTCCTAATCAATTTTGGGTATGCCTACCATGAATTCTCACCTTGCCCACAGGCTCCGTCATCCCTTATAATAAACAAATTGACTTTGTGTTCTCAGTCATTTTTTCTGCCTCTGCTGGCACTGATTGCATTGTGTCTGTGGCAATTTACTTAAACCAAAGTGGACCAAAACAAATCACAGAAAGCAGCTCTTGCAACAGGTTTAGTTGCATTCCCCAAATACACACATACACATACCAACACAAATGATTCTGTCATGGCTGAACACCACGGCACACTGCTGCTCTGCTGGGCCACGTGCCAGTGTGTGGAAATATGCACATTTGACTTTTAGCAACGAATGCAGTGCAAAGTCTCCTTTTGACCTCTGTGGTTTCTCTCTCTCTCGGTGGATTCTGTCAGTGCAAGATGTTTTATTGTGAAATGACAACTGAAGCAGCTTGGTGGCTCGGTTGGCTCAGGTGCAGGTCATGGCGCTGTAATGTCTTGAGGGTGAATTTGGCCTGGAATTATTGTTGCATGTCATCACTTTTGCCTTTTTTTTCCCAGTTTTTTCTCAGTTTTTCTTTATATTAAACAAGGCCAGAAATATGATAGATTGTGCGAAGAATACCTGTCAAACACGATAGCCAGAAAATAAATATGTCATTTTTTAATCTTATATATAAACTTCAGTCTTATGTTGTTGGCTTTGTAGTCATTTTTGAGACTGCGTTCTCAAATATGATCACAGAAATAAACCATCATCTTTCTAAGTCTTAACAAAAACACATATTTATTTCAAGTCTGTTGCACAAGCGGATGCCTTGTTAGAGATTTTATATGCAGCATTTGCTCTTAAAATTTAATTACACAAATGGATGAGATGGATAAAATGGGGTGGGTACAGTCTGACACCATTTGCAGGTGTCAGGTTTCTTAGAAACGTGTCTTGGATTCAAGTGATGCAGGACATCTATAACAAACGGGAAACCGAAATAAAACCTGTTAAATTGCTGCATTTGAATCAAATGCACACGTGTTGAATTTTGTCGCATGTGGCTGACTGACAGGTAGCAAGGCGCCCATACGCTGCCTGAATCATTCTGCTGCCAAAGTATGATTGTGATTTCACACTCCGTTGACTTCTCTCTTTTGTGTGTGTGTGTGTGTGTAAGACCCTTACTAACAACATGGTTACAGGCTTCTTGTGTCACTGTGACCTACAGGACAGTTCTCTCTTTATGTCAGTCATGAGAGCTGTGAGTCAGGAGTCACAACACGCCCAGGTCAAAGGTCATATTGAATCAAGAGCTGCATTCAAGGACAGTGGATGATTCATCTCTCTGATCAAATCTGCAACAGTAAATGTCATCTGCTGTTTTTTTTTTTTTTTTTTTTTTTGATTAGAAGTCCATTTTGTGAGCAATCTATTTTATTGCTCTGTGGACAACCTGATGTAACCTGTTCAAGGTCATTTTTATAAGAGCCAGACTTTATTTAGAAGCCATAAGACAGTGCTCATTATTTGCTGTTAATAATCTTCATTTTAAGAACTCTCCATCCTCAATATCTGGTCTGGTGGTAACGGATGAAGCTCCGATGACTGAGGACTGTATTGTTGACCCCACTGATCTGGCCCACCATTCCAGCTAATAAGGATAGACTATCGTAGACCCCCCTATGCTCAATAGCCTGACCGCAGGCTGGATCCAGACCACAGGCCAGCTCTTGATGATGGGAGGTCAGGATACAGACTACAGGCAGATGATATTGTAGATGGGGAGCTCTAGAGTTACATTTATCCTGTGTGATTTAATAGAAATAGTGTGTCCACTATCTTTCCATCAACTAGCACCCATGAGGTGGAAAACAACGCCGCTTTGTCCTTATTGCCTGTTGTAAACCACAAACAGCAGCAGCAATTTCTTGGTGCTATAACATGTATCTGCCAGCACACATCCATAATCCTTTGCTGTTGCCAGGAGCCCATGACATAACCTTTCACTTCTCATTCTCCACAGCTGCTCTTCTTCCATTCTGCATCACAGATTCAGATTGCTGCCTGAATAAGTGATTCAAGAGGCTGTTACATGGTGAAGCGTAAGGTTATGACTTTGCATCGAATGATAGATGGGCTGTACAGAGTGTCACAAAGCATGTGCGGAACATCTGGAGGAGAAAGATGACAGGTGCTGGTTCAAGTACTCAGCAGGCGATGCCCCTCACATGGTATACAGTAATTGGGTCAGATATTGGCAAAATGGAAAGGATTCCCTGTCATTGTTGGATTTGGCATATAATAAATAGATAAATAACAAGCAATTAAGTAACTAAACTTTATACCAAAAACTGTGATTATCTGGTGGAAATGTTGACATACCTGAAGTTTTCACAAGAATTGCCATACTATTTAGGTTTAGATCCTTCATACACACATGTCATGAATTATAAAACACAATAATTGCAACATATTAAAACGTACAATATAATAAGCAGCATGGTGGCTTGGTGTTTAGCAATGCCACCTTATAGCAAGAAGGTCTCTGGTTCTAAACTGACTAAGACCTTTCTGTGGGGAGTTTACATGTTCTCCTGTGTCTGCGTGGGTTTCCTCCACTTTCCATAGACAGGAAGCTTTGATGGTTTGGTAACTCCAAATTGCCTGCAAGTATGAATGTGAGCTTGGATGACTTTGTCTGTCTCCATGTGTTAGCCTGTCCAGGACATACCCTATTTCTCATGCAATGAATGTTGAGATAGGCTCCAGGGTGAGCTTCCATAGACACTGAATGGATGGAATCATCAAAGCCAGAAAATATCAGGTTTTCAGTAATGATACTACAACTTCAACTAAGAGAGAGAGAGAGAGAGAGAGAGGTCAGTGATGGCATTGTTCTCATCCTGCCCTTACACTTCTCAGCAGATTTCCCCACAGACCCACCTTTATTTTTCCAGATTCTGTTGTTTTCTCCTTTTATTTGTTTCTGGGTTTTCACTTTAAGCCCTTTAACACTCTTAATCTAATCTCTTTCACTTTCCTGCCTGCTCAGGGTTTTTTTTTTTTTTTTNTTTTTTTTTTTTTTTATCCTCCCACTCCTTGAGTTTCCTCTCCATTTTGTAATAGGAAGGAAACTGTCAAAGAGGAATATTAACTAGATATACTTCTTATGTGACAATCTTTCATTTTCAACCAAGTAAAATTGATCCAAATGAAAACACAGGCCTGTTTCTCTGCATTTTCATTTGAATAATCCATTAATGATCCACATAAATTTGCATCATAAATTGTACATTTGAAGGCCCAACATATGATTAATCTATTGATAATCTGTCTGTTGATTTTATTGACACATTGATTTTACATTGTTATACTTTTCAGTTAAACAGCTCCATCATTTGCTTTTTTTTTCAGTTTTCTTGTACCGCTAACACAGCCAGGTAACACTAGAATTTCTATTTCATATTTCTTTATGATGGCATAAAGTGGTGGTTTTATTAGTGGACATAACAGACTCTCTGAGGACCTGCTGTTTCTCACTAGAATATGAGGAAAGCCTTTGTATAAGGATTTTCTTCTGATGATGTTTGCAGGCAAAGCTTCTGGTATTTACCCTGTCATTAAGGATGCTTGTGCTGAATCATTTATCAACAACTTTAGGGCTCTTTGGACAGTAAGTAAAACTCAGCTTTCATCATGTGCGGCCGTTACTTCCTCAGTGTTTCCCTCGCTGTAATTTATCACATCAATCAGACAGTTACTGTAGTATTGTTCTCAGTCGCTGAATGAATTAGGATGGTGATGACATCCTGGAAGGAGCAGAGGCCAGTAATGAGCTTATATGTCAGGATGGTAATCTCATCTGCATGTAAATGTATTCTGGTTTCCCCACTAATTTATTCATACAAATGTAACTTCATCAATTTATCTCTCATCTCCCTTCAACATACTGCATGAGGCCGATATACTGCAAAAGCAGGAACCCAAGGAAGTCTCCAGATCTTGCTTGGAGATGATTCAGTCTTATCCAAGGAAAATGATCTTATCGAGCACTAGATTATTAGAGTCTTTTCAATATAACTGCTTTTGATTTGTCTTAGGTATATCAAGATGAAAAGTGGTTTGGATGGATGACCCATTAATATTCCCAATATCTGTTCTTGATTTCAAGCATTTTCCCAGCCTGAAGTATCCTAAGATCCTTTTGTCTCTGCACAAGCCCTGAAAATATAATTTTCTTTAAAATAAGTGGATAACCTGCCAACGCATTGGGATTATTTCAACCTTTACAATAAAATCTAATATTTCAGCAATTTCAGCATCTGGAAGACAGAAGTATGCAAAATTGCTGCACTAGATTCAAGGAAATGACACTAGATTGTCATGCGATCCATATAAATCATGTTCTGACATTTTTGAGGCAACATTTATGTAACAAATGAGATCTAAAATGATCTGAATTAAAAGACAATCTAGATGTCAGCATATTGTTTTTTTATGCTGGATTCAAGAAATCTAGAGAAACATGTTTTGGTTGACTGAGTCATTTTTTTTCTACTTGATACTATAAAATTTCACCCAAATATGGATCACTTTCCTTTTTCCTCCCAACAGCAGAGGGAAATCTGGAAAAGAAGAGATGGATGGAGAGGATTTTTACTTCAAACATGAACTTGATAAGCAGCATGGCTTATGTAAAGGCTGTGTAATTGCTTCATATTTAATATGACAAACATGGCTGAGAGGTTGCAGATGAAAGGAGAGATTGTGCTGGTACTCCTGCTTTTATCCTTGTTGGCCTGTTTCCGGTATGCACTTCTCATGTTTGCTGCAGCGGTGCATAAAACGTGTCACCAGATGAGTGTGGCTGAGCGCTAATAGTGTACAAGTCTCAGTGTGTGTGTGTGTATGTGTGTTTGCATTTGAGTGTGTGCATGTGTTTTGTGGTAATGGGTGATCCATTCAGTAGCGCGAAATGTATCATCAGAAGCAAAAATAAATCTTAAAAATTTAGATGTAAGCTTGAGCCTTTTTTTGAATCTCAATTGTCTGTTCTGTTGCGTGTTGCTGTCAGAATTCCTAAAATATGATTCCTCACCCCTGAAATATTGATTTTGTGTTTTCTTGCTGTCACTATGCCGTCTGGGGACAATGATTCGATCACCGTGCAGTTTCAGTGGAAGGTCTAATCTTGTAGACCAGATGAATGGTAAGTGGTCTCTAAAAGGCTGTCAGTGTTTATTAAATGATAGCTCACTGAAAAGGTCAGCAACCCTGTCTGTTCGCTCTCTCTCTGTCTCTCTATCTCTATCTCTCTCTCTCACACACACACACACACACACACGCACACATCCCTCTACTTCGTTTCCCTCAAGACAGTTTGAGCCACAACAAACACTGAAGAATAAACATGGAGGTCACTGTCACCAAATTTAGAGATTAGAACAGCCACTTCAGAGAAATTATAACTGTGTTTGTCTTTCAGGGTCTGATGTTACTGATGCTTTTGTATTAAAATGGGTTTATTCCACTTATGTGTTTTCAGTCTAGAAAAGAAATCATTTACCAGCTGGTCCCCACATTATAAAATTCCAGGAAACACATTAAATTAGCAAAATAATAGACCCTGGTAATACTGAAAGTTAAAGGTAAGTCAAAAAAAAAAAAAAAAANAAAAAAAAAAAAAAAAAAGTAGAAAATATCAGTAATGTTTTCTGCAAATTTGATCATGCTTTTATATTCAATTCTATTCAAAAGTACTTCATTAATCCTCAAGGGGCAATTAAAAGCATGTAGGTCAGCAAATAGCAGCATGAGTTGACGCAGACTTCAAGCAGCACACCAAATACAGTGGAATGTTGCGTGTAGTGTGTGATACACACACCTCACATCTCGTATTTGCAAACTATGACCTGAAAAAAATGAAGATGAATTAATTGTTTTCCTATATCCTTACAATGTTTTTTTTTCTGATTCATTCTTTTTAATTATAAATTAAGATTTTTCAAAAAACTGGAACTTTTCTGGTATTCACTAGAAACAAGTGAAGGGTTTTGATAATCCAGAAATTTGAGATACGATTATTAAAAAATATATATATATTTGCAGTGCAATAAATTAATTTGTTGAGTTATATATTCTCTCCACTACGACCTGACATGAAGTACTTTCTTGGACCTTACGACTGTTGATCCTAGTGATCAATGTCCCTTTGCATCAGGAAAAGGATAAAATCGAACAAAAACAATAAGTCATATTCAACCTTTATCCAGTTGACAAAGGTCTTTTGCAGTTGCTGATCTAAACCGACAGCTCAGACTGTTTTATGAAGAGGAAAAGTTCTCAGAGGTTTTTCTCCGTCTTATTGCATGATTAAATGTAAAATAATATAGTTCATTTTTCTGGGATTAAATAAGGTCATACAATGGCTGTAATTAATGATTATGAATTATTCATAAGTAGAAGAAGATGCAATACATTAGCCATTCAATCCTAGAAGGTGACACATTCTGAGGCTGAGCTAATGGAATAATTGTCTCCTCCATTTTTGTCAGGAGTCAAATGAACAGACACTTATAAAATCACAAGTCCAAAGGTTCCATCGTATTTCATGTTAGACTCACATTTTCCCAGACATTTAGAGAGAAAGTGGGAATATTTGGAGGTCAGGCTTGTTCACAGCCATTAATAAATTGGTCAGATGTTCTGCCTTATATCTGTAGAGCCCAATAAAATAATTTTTTTTGGAAATTGAAGTGTTTATTGAACATTTTGACAAAATCTAAAAAAAACAAAAACAATATATTATTGCTTTAATTTGTGTATTTGTAGTTTTTTTGTATCATATTTGATGCTTATGGCATTATGTCAGCTTATTCATCTCAACAGGTTTTCTTTAGAGACAAAAATATACATTTTCATTGCAATCATAAATACTGTTTGTCAGCTAAAACCATCATCATGATCTGACTGATTATGACTAAGCAGGTTACATAAGCATTTCACTTTCCACTCTAAATGATGTGTGACCTAAAATTACATCAGAACATATAAAATGCAATACAATGGTAGTTTAAGGATTTATCAGTATCTGCTGCATCACATTTCCTACATACATCTTCATCATAATTTTACTAAAATATGAAGTTCACAGCATTTAGTAATTATAAACTCATTCTATCCATTGAATATTCATATCAAAACAGACTTCAATTCTTTTAATCCTGGAAGCTGTAAATGTTTGATGGTTTGTCTTTATTTTATTTCATTTTGTGACACTTTTAGATCTGTTATCTGTATCTGACCATACTAAGCTACATAACATGAGCTGCTGTATATCAGAATTTGCTAAAAAATGAATCAATATAAAGAATAATCAGCTGTTTCAGTGCATCTCTTTGCGCTGGATTTCTTTCTCCCTGCTTACTGGCTGAGTTGTTGAGTCTTTGGATTCAGGATATGAAGAAGAAAAATCCTGATTACTTGCTGAATGAGTTCAGTGGGGGGCAGCTGACTAAGCTGATGTCTTGACAACAACAGTCCACTCAGTATCTTTGTTTAGTGGATTTTGCCACAATCTTAAGAAGAGAGAGAAACTTATTCATTTCTTTGTAGTTTTACTTTTTCATTCTGCAAAGTACCCTGTCCATAACTTTAATATTACTAACACAAATAAGGTTTGTACTGATTGCAACAGCACCTGCTTCAATCAGACACTCACCTTGTTGAATATCAATCGACTGTCTCGGTTCAGTGCCCGGTCCAGTGGACACGTTCCGCACAGACTGAATACAGATCACTTACAAAGTCACATTACTGAAACTCCCAGAGAAAACATAATCAAGGAAGTAAGTGATCAAAAATGCCCTTCCTTTTGACCCAGGTTTTGTTTGTTTTTTTTTTTTTAATCCTCAATTTGTCACACAGTGTTTTGGATGCAATGAATTTTAGATTATGTTGTCTTGTCATATTGGGCCTTTTTTCTGATTAAAAACATTTAATATTGATCTGCCATTACCTTCTGTGTCAGCTAGAGGTCAGCAGCTGACTAGTTTAGTTGGGTGTGATTAGATCAGAGTGAAAAAGGTGAGATGACCTCATACTTTGTGCAAGATGTCAAATACAGGGATATAGACATGATAAAATGAACATAATCCAGTACAATGTAATAAAATATCATATAAATGCAATGAAAATAATAACTGCTCCTACCTTTATGAAGATTATAATTTTGCTGAAAGATGATTCATCATCTACTTCATGCTGTTTTTCTATCAAACTCCATTAGATTATAAGGTGTTCGCAGTATCTTGCTCATTAATTGTTGCTTGATGGTTATTGCATTACGCATTTCATTGATCGATGATTATTGAATAATCCAAGTATGTTTAACATCAGAACATGTTTTATATGCTCCTTTCATAGATAGTGTTTTTAAACTCTTTAAATAGTGATTCTTCTTAGTAAGCACCAGCAGAGGGCAGCATGTGTCTGCATTCCTTCTCTCGCTCTCTCTCTTTAAAACATTCTTGTCTCTGGGGCCATGAAATCACTGTGGCGGCTCAGATGAAGACATCCCTGCTGCTCCTTGGCAGTCGTCTGCATACTTGTTTTGTCTGCCTCCGTATCCTACGCGTGTCCTTAAAACTCTGTCTAATGTCCAAGGAGCAAATGGCCTGACAGCAGACAGGGACTGTGAGGACAGTGACCCCATTAAAAAAGGAGCCTGAGCCAAGTTTACTGGATGCTGCTGCAGCTGAAACACCTGATGAGGGGAAACATTGCAAACGCTCTGCTGATAAGGTCGTGATGATAATCAGTCTTATTGTGGCTCATCAGAAAAATATATTTCTGAATTATTAATTTGACTAATAACTCACAGCTCTGTTATTAGTCATTCATCTGATGGTCTGTTGTTGTTTTTTTCAGTCTGATCACCCTCAGCAACGGTAATTTTTGCATGCCTGCAATGCATTAACATCTACCTCGTGAAGATTTATAATGCACCCAGCATCCCATTGTTTCTAGTTTTAAATTTGGCTTGCTTGCGGGAGTTTGGTACATCTGCTCTGAACTTATATGAAATGTTTGACAGATGAAAATGTTTGTAACTTCGCGATAGCTCTTGCTGATGCACATGTTGGAGGAAATTGGTGGCTTTTTGTGGTGAAGACATTGGCCTTTTCTCCTTCACTGCCATTCAGGATCCTGACATGAATTGCAAAGATGCTCACTGCACTTAAAGGACCATACCAGTGGTTTTGCACTTTTGAGTCCAATAAATACTACCCACGTACACGTTTCATTCCTGCCAACCATTTTTAAAAACATACTACCTCATATTACTTCTAGCCTCCCAACCAGTGGCTTCTTGCCATTGGTTGCACATCTTCCATGATTGTTTCTGACAGGCTCTGTCCTCTTGGTTAATGTCACATTGTCAGACTAAAGATGTCTTGATCTCTAGACTGTCAACTTTGCAGTGAAAGTGACATTTATCACTTAAGAGCAGCTGCCATTAATGTTCATAAAGATTACTTCCTGTACATGTCAGTTTTTTCAAACTAGTTGTGACAGTATTACACAAACCTGCAATTAACATGTTGTTTAGTAAACAACCAATTTGTATTTCATTGAAGATCGCACCCTTATGTATACATACGTGTTGTCCTCCATTTTCACATGGAGCTATTACACTAGTGCACAAATCATACAAACATAAGATGCTTGCGGGAAATCACAGTGAGTGCCTCAAACAGCAGGAATGAGTGAATGTACATTCAGCAGCTTCACAGCTTGTGTGCTACCTCAACAACCGGACTGATTGAAGTGCACTGAGGTGTTTCAGCCCTTGAATACGACTGTGTCTGCTTGGCGGCTTTTTTTTTTCCACTAAAACCTAGACTCTGGCTGGCCTTAATCATTTGGCTGGGGAGTCATCCATTCCTCTCCTCTGGGTACAAATCAGACTCCAGGTGAGAAGTACAGTAAGAGCAAAAGCCATTCTGCCGAGCTTATCAAACACAGACTACGTAGTTAGCCAGCATCGATTTCACTTCAAATCAGTTCTATCTTGGACTTTCTGACTAGTAGCTTTTGCAGTTTAACGCTGAAGTTACAATGCAAAAACGAAGCAGAAGGAGTTTTTACTTGGACCGGTAGGTTTTCTTTTTCTTTTTTTTTTTACACACTGTGTTCATTTCGTGATAATGGTGAGGTTTCCTGAAGCCCCGTGCTCTACACCCTATCGATCAGCTCAGCAGTCTTTGTTTAGACAACAGTGACAGATCCTGCGAACTGAGCAGTCCAACCTCAGCTTGAGACAACACAGCTGTCCCTCCCTCCACTTCTCCTTCTCCTTCTCCTTTGCCCATTAAAAAAACTACATGCTGCGATCTGTCCTCTCCAATGCAGACTTCCATTTCATTATTTGACCATATGAATCTCCCTATTGCATAGATGTTTTTAACATTAAAAACAGATGAAAAAATTTAATGATACAAGTTAATGAAGCCAGATTGGCATAGTGAATAATCATCAGCTTTTAAACATGGAGTGTAACAAATGCGCTCAAAGCTCAAATACTCCCAGCACAGTGAGCTGAGACACACTACATGTGAAAATCTTCCAACTTAAGACTTTCCAGCTGACTAACACAGTGTTCAGGAAGATCTGCCTGGCTTAAAAAAGCAGAAGTTGGCTGGCAGTTGACAGGAAAGCTACTTAATCATGCCACTGTGTAACACCAGACCCTAAATAAATATTAACACAATTAATCACAGTCAACACATCATTTGTGGCCAAGGAGCTGCAGCAAAATTATGCAGCTTTCTTAACACCTTACATGTACAACCAAGGTAACTTTGAATAAAGAATTTTTGACGACCTGTAAGGAGAAACTGGTTCGTTTTAGGGTTTAATGCTTGTGCATGTTTTTAAATTTGTGGCTAAAATCAAACCAACATACAAGGATTTCCTGAAGTATTTATGATGAGGAAATCATTCTCCAGTTTAGAGTCTGTCTGTCTTAGTGTCTGGTGACCCACTTTCCAAAGTAAAGATGGCTAGAAAGCGTGTTTGCTCTGTAAACTGAGTATCATTGGCTTGTGTCCTAAAAGCAACAGAAAATACTTTGAAGTACCTTCTGTTTCTAATGACGTTCTTTTTCTTGTCTCATCTCTCTCTCTCTCTCTCTCTCTCTCTCTCTCTCTCTCTNTCTCTCCCCCCCCTCTCTCTCTCTCTGTATGTGTGTGTATTGTGTGCATGTTTTATGATCTTAATACAGGCATAATGATACAAGAACACTTTGGTTCTCATATAGCGAGGAGGAAACTAATAACATTTTTTATTCATTATGGTGAGGGTTTACGCTCTATTTTCTAAGATGGCAAACAGGTAAATCCAATTAATCTGCATTTTTTCTAGACTTGTACATAAAGGTCATGGCTTCCAAGTATTTCACAGAGAGCAGTTAATCCACTACCATTCAATTCACATTGTATATGTTGCAAAGTACCTTTCCAGAACTTGTAACTTGTTAATCGTTGTCACCTTCCCACAGAGGGCCTCAAACGTTTTGTCCATCTTGTGCGTCTCCGACAGGTTGCTCTCAAGCATAACACACTGAAAAATATTTCCCATGCAAGACTGATTTGTAATCTCTCAAGCTGAACCTGACACTTTTGACACTTTTGTCTCTCAAGTTTTACATTTATATCAGGATTTGTCATGGCTTTCAATCCTGCTCCCGATTTTGATCACAGGATTTATTTCACTGCATGAATAAATGTGAAGAAAGGCAGCTGGATATGTGCACCCTTTGTGACAGGAAATCTATATAAGACACATCTGTTGGGAAAATCCGCTCAGATCTCTAATTGAGGAAAAACTGTGGTGACGGATGGATCCAGGCTAGTCAAGACATAGATATTCAGGAGATGTACCCTGACCTGGTTGACTTTTGTCTATAGGTGATGTGTGTAGGTATAAAACTGCTGCTTCATCTCACCTCAATCTTTGACTAACTGTACTAAAGGTTATTTAAAGGCAATACATCTAGTTGACTTTGGAATTGAGTATGACACTGAAGATATGTTAGGTGAATTGTTTTGATTCTTGGCAGATCCCAGGAATGGATATTCCAGGAATTATTTGGTCATAACATACAAATTTCCCATTATTTTCCTCTCTAATCTGCCTCAACTGGCTTCAGCCTTGGTTAGTGATTCCCTACATTTCCCAACAGCATGGAATGTGCAGGAATCATTCCATCCAGTTGTGATGTTTTGTGCATTTTGTTGATATTGTTGATATAAAAACCAAATACTTTGTGTCCTACTAGAAGCTACGCTTTGCTCTGTGACTTTAATGTTACATGTGCGCTGCCAAAAAGAACAGAAACAGAATGATATCGCCAAGAGTGGGCGTGTCTTGTTGATTTGATATGGTTGTGTGGTGGATGAATTAATCTCCTGTGCAGCTTTTCTGTGAAGCCATCAAACTGATGTCAGCTCAGCTAGATAGAGATGGAGCGTCTGCACGGACAATCTGCTCCTTGAATCATCCATCTGCGATACGCAACAATCTTCTGAACATTGCTCACCTGGCATCTTTGGGCTTCAAGGGGGGAATGATTTGGAGGCTGCGCTGGATTCAGGTGAAACAATAGCTTAAAGCAGGATTCTGGCCATGTGTGAATTTAAGCAGCTGTGGTTCCTCAAACAACACTCTTCTCTTGGTTGGTTGCCTAATCCATTATATTTAAAGAAAAAAAAAAAATGGATTCAAGCTCTTTTTCATCTCATTTTTTTCCTCCTCCAACAGGATGATTCCAGTATGCTAACAGACACAGAGCATTCCTAATGGAGTGGGAAATTATCCTGACATATATGACCCAAATGATGTTTACAAAAAAAAGAAATTGAGTAAAAACTAAACTTGTTTAGGTGATTTGGTTTCTTCATTTTTGTTCTGCAAGTTTTTTTTTCATCTTTCAGATTTTAAAACAGAGAAATATATCTTGCAGGATGTAATGCTGTAGACGTTTTTGGGTTTATCTTCTTTGTCTGTTTGCTTCCTCAAGTCTCTGCTGTAATCTGATACAGCTCTCAGACATGGAAGAATATGTTTTTGGAATCTTTTTGTAGTTTCCAATGCTGTTGAACATCTTTAGTTCGTCTATTTGGTCTGGTCTGAAACATTGATTTCAATTGTTACTTTTATTGTATTTACCTTTGTTAGGTTTGCATGCACCTGTAGCTGATGTGCAGATTAAATATATTTTTATTCATCTCCGTCCATGTATATCAAGACATCACTTACACCAATGAAATCACTTGCAAGATTTATTTATTTAGACGTTTTTTAACAAAATTGCAGGCTGAAAAACTTTTAAAACACTTCCATTCGTTACCAACAAGAGAATATTCAGTGAGTTTAAAGAGACTAAGCATACACATAAATAAAACATAGAAATATTTTAGATTACATTTGTTTTACGAAAGATAAGTAAACAATAAGGATAGGTGGAATAATTAACATTTACGTCAAATATGAATACATTCTCAAAACTATCCATGTGCTTACTAAGTTTTCTTTTTTCTCACCCAAGACAAAAAAAAAAAAAAGGCTGAATTTAACCAAAGTGTTTAGTCGTAGTCCAGTTTTTCTAACGAGCAGAATGGAGTGAATCATGATCTGTGTGTCCTCGCTCTCCTGGCTGCACGACAGATGGCCTTTAGAGAAATTATCACAAAGATAAACTCACAAGTTTATTTTCCTTCATTTCACTTCTCGTTTGGTGAGGTTGAGACGCTTTGATCTCAGGCACTTTCATGAAGTTGTTTGCCGACACACACCAAGTATTTTACACACTGTAGTTTTACATCCTCTACATACTCTACAAATGTTTCTATGAGCCTTTTAAATCTCTAAGAGATTCTTTCTTTATTAATGCAAATCTAAATATAATAGATAACTGAATTAGTTAGCCTGGGCGCTAATGAACTACAGCAGGAGTGTGGATCAGCTCTTACTGTCACATGACACAACATGTGCAAAGTTTTGCATACTGGCCAGATCCTGATCAAATAATAAAGGCAGAACTTTTTTAAATATTTTTTCTGTGTATGTTTTAGCCTCCTTAAATAAATGTTCTTATTTCCAAATCTGGGTCAGATAATATTTTAGCATACATTTTACTGATCTCCTGCACAGATAGACAACCAACACAGTCAGTACATGTACATGCACCCTATACTTTTGTTTGTACTACAATTAGGGCAAAAATGCAGAGTAGCACATAGAAATGAATGGAATTAATAGGATTCCGTCGTTCGCCATATACATGAGACATTGTGCCTTAATCAACTTACAAGGGAAAGTACGTATAATGAGAAGATGCTTGCAGAGATTGCTTCCACAGATTATAAGCCGATGTGTGAGTAAATTTTTTTGCATTTGCATAATCTATGTTGTGTTACTCAGAATAAACCAATACTGATTCATGTGAATTTCAATCAGATTATGGTATTTACATGATGTCTGAATAAATCAATTTGTCTTCAAATCGATCTTCAAAGTTTTAACGTGCACGTAAACATACTGACTGTCAACATTACTTTCAATATTCTAATTTTTCAATCCTAAATTTTCATTTTGTTCACTGTGGCAAAAAAAAAACAAAAAAAAACACCCATTTTGCACCACAGAAAGAGAAGAGAAGTGTAAATGAAAATAAACATACATTTTTTTTTTTCAAATACTAGTGGACCCAGCTCTGCCAATGACTTTCATAGCACACACAGTCAGTTGTTTAAGAAAGTTATTTTTTATAAAATTATCTCTTATATAATTAATGACTGTTCAGCACTAGGACCTCAGCATTAAAAACAACATACTGTAGTAAGACGTCAGCATTGTACTAGATATATACAACAATTGGAACCCTTTACAAAGAAGTAATAACCTGATAATTTTACACATCATGGAAATACCCAGTTCTTCATGTTTTAAGGCATATAGTCGTTATGCACAAATGTTGATTTTGTAATTTGAACTAACTGAGAGATTAGAGAGTGAAAATGCAAACTCTCCTGAGCTCTAAAGCTTAGTAAATTCTATGTACATGTACGTATGTAAGTGGGCAGATTACAGTGTAATAGCATCATGTCCAGTGTATGAGTTTGTAAAGATGCCTGATGATATAGTCATGCAAACTGAAATTAAGGGAAGTTATATCTTATATCATAAGTGTAACTGGAAACCACATAGAAAAACTCATTGTTGTCTTATTTTTTCCTGAGAAGATGCTCCTAAGACATTTCCAAATGTCAAAACCATTTTCTCACAAGTGGATGCATCTTCTTTCAGGGGAGCTCTCATTGTCAATGACCCTTTAAAGCTGAAGTGATGCATTTAAAAACTTGAATGTAATTTGTAGATCAACAATAATCATACCATTTTGTGCCAATTTTCATAATTTTATGTCAAGTACAATGTCAAGTGCATCCATTACTGTAGCAATGTAGCATTTTAAAACTGCTATAATCTCTTATAAAGACTCCACCTCTCTTTCAACAAACTCACATTAAACTCAGTCATGTGTTTCAGGTGACCAATGTATTTTTTTTTCCTTCAAAAAATTGTAATAAATACAATAGAAAAACAAACAAGCTGAATAACAAACTTCAACAAATCTTATATAAATGCAAATAAGTTTTCAGTCAGTTTCGGGGGGAGTAATTTTGAGAAAAAATAATAAAGAGCAATGCAGATCTTTACTTTCTTTGTTCATCCATCCACAATTTTCCACCACCTGAATAATTCTTCACCTTAAAATTCAGTTTTTCATAAGAAGGTCTGAAAAATATTTCCAAAAAAAGTTTCCACTGCTCTCTGTGCAGTCTTTCTTTTCCCTGTGAGGGTAAAATCTGCATCTTTTGAGCCTTTGAGCCTTAAACCAGGTCTCTTCAGCTTCATGCATTTATGGACAAGTCAGTATCTGGATAATTCTACCTGTAAAGGAGCAACAGTGGAGAGGAAACGGCCAGTTTGCCTTCATCTCAGTTTTCTGACGTTATGAAGGATGGATGCCATTTGCCGATCACATCGTCTTAAATCCAGTTCATCATTGGGAAAGTCCAGCATCTTATTTACATCCCTCAGCCTCGTCTCTGAGTCAGTCGACATACCTTCAACGTCTCTGACAAAAAAGAGCAGCAAATAAGTGAGATCTACAAGGTTGTGTAGATGTAGACAAAGATGATGACTACCAAGTTGAGGATGGTCCCAATGATGCCCAACATGGCCAAGATGCTTTCCTCCTTACTTTCCTTGTCTTGGATTCCCTTTTCCTCATCACTGTAGACAGTGTTTACCATTTTCCCTGGAAAAGTCTGCAGTTTTCGTCTCAGACCAATCTGGATTGAGCAGATAAGAGAGAAAACCACAATCCACATGTTAGTAACTGCTTTGCTTATGTTTATTGTACTGTGTGTGGTGGATGGTGATAATGGCAATAAAACAAACGATGTCTTTTATATTTAGTTTTAACCACATTCAGTGGAAATCCCCAAATGAATTTCATTAAATAAATTGAAAGCTGTCAAACGCATCAAGTCATAGAAAAGCATTATTATCAAGGATCAAGTAGCCTAATTTTTTAGGAAATGTGTATTAAGATGAGGAACTGTTCTGCTCAGCAAAGAGATCACTGGATTTCACAAACCTTTCTGTGTTTAGGATTAAAAAACAAAAAGGAAGAATGCATGTTGCTTTTTTTTTTTTTTTTTTTTTTTTTTTTTTGGCTTTTGAGCTCCTTTTCTTATACAAAATGAAACATAACAATACAGTGGATGCCACGTCATATCTTTTTGTCTTTCAAGGCTCAAGATGCAGAGATTCAGCTCTTTCTGTATTCTTTGTACAGGGGCTCCAAGGAGAAGTTTTGTTTTTCTACTTCTGATACCTGCCTTTTGTCATAATTGGTCCAAATATCAGAACTGGCTCATCACTGGTGACGCAAACAGCAACGTGATATTCAGGCCAATTGGGGCCACAGGGAGATATCAAAAATAGAAAAGTCAATAAATGTTTGTTAAGAGTTATGCTGTGCATGTTGTTCCAAGACGTATTTACCGTCCTTTTAGCTTACGTCTTTTGAAGTACAGCCTTCAGTAACATGCTGTAATTTCAGCTTGTAATAACCTGCTAAAAAAACAATTATTTTGATGAAAAAGTCTGACACCTGTAGAATGTTTTTAACACAGACTGCAGTCTAAAACAAACAGCATGTAATGCCCATGAGGGTACACACACACACACACACACACACACACACACACACACACACACACACATACACACACACACACACCTAAACTGCAGCTCTATAGGGCCTAATGCACATGTACAACAGTGCCACTATGTTGTTGCTTCCTGTATGTTGCACTATGTTTGATTCATACAGACATGTTTTATTCAGGAATATGGAATAGATTTTCCATCAAAAATAAATTACTTTGCACCATTTCTTTAATAAAATATCGTCATCGTCTGTGTTTTAACACAGAAAAGGATGAGAGCCGACACGAGAGTTTCAGTCCATGTTGTTGCTGTAAACAGCTTCATTAATGAGAAACAGTTTGAGTTGTCTAAAACCATAATGCAAAAGAATGTTTCATCTTAATATGAATTGATGCTGAATCCATCTAGTGATTTATTAAAATCATTTTAGGCTCAGTGTGGTAAATAGATGATACACAGTTGATACACAACCCATTTAATATGCATTCATCACTGTAAATTCCTGCCCTCTGTTAGCTTTAAACAACTATTCATGAGCTGTAGTCTGACTCAGTGAGGAGAAACAATGTGTTCATTGATCAGGCCGGAATTTAAATCATTTAGACATGTTACAGTCAAACAAAGGTCAAGCTTTTTATTGGTCAGTGTTGGATCTCCTTTGTTTTTATTCTGAGGGTAAATTAGACTAAATTGCACTAGCTTAGACTGGTGGTTCTCAAATCTTTTGTACCATGGATCGCCTCTGAGTAAACCATAAGTTCTACGTACCACCAAGTACTTCAAAGTACCATGAGCCACCAACAAAGATCACTAAGAACTACCAGAAAAACCTATGCTTTCATGTGTATTATAAAGAAATTGAGTTTCAAATGTTAATGACATCCACATCCAACAAAAATAAGTATTCATTATTTAGTTTAAATAAAATAATAAACTACAAAAAATTTATAATAAAACCAATTTTGTTTGTGAATAAAGTTGCCACAATAACAGAATAGCCACAGATTTCATTTGACTTGATTTTCCACAGTCAAATTTCAACACACTTTCCATACAGTTTGAGTACCACCAGTGGTACATGTACCACAATTTGAGAACCACTGGTTAGGTATATTATTCTACAATGCAAAAAAAAAAAAAAAAAAAAATGTGTAAATAACACTTCCAATTATTTTATTACACTACATTTAGACAAATCTTCCTTTGATCTTTAATTTGAAATTACTATTGACATTATATTTAACTGTAACACAAATGATACAAAACACTAACACTCATAGAATTTGGTCATTATGATATTATGATTCACTTATAATGTATGAAGCAAGTACTGCTATCCATATACATTAACTTCAGTAATTTCATCAAGTCAAAATGTCTGTTTTGTTTACTTTACTATATAAATAAAGTTTATTAAAGTTTATTACTTCCCAAGAGTAATTCAGTGTGTGAATGTAGCTTTTCCAGGTGTGTGTATGTGTGTGTATTGATTTAGAAAGATTTAGAAAGTAGCTATATAATTTTAACCAGTGGGTGCAGCAGCTTGTGCACATTGGCATCCAAACACCTCTCGGGAGAAAAACACTTTTCCCTTTGCGGGTCAATGAGTTTCATACACAAACTAAAGCATGTAAGCTAATGCATGCTAAAAATAAATCTGTTTTACTCTGTTCTTCTTAATAAAATGTGACAAAACACCCATTTTTGACTTTTGCTTTGGACTCTACAAACTAAAAGAAGTTGAATCACCGCTTGTGTGCACAGTTTGCATTTTTGGGTGATTTATGTTACAGCAGAACAACTGATTCACAAAAACACAAAACCATTACCTGTTAATACTTTTGTGTTGAAACTGAAACCCAAATATTACATTGTCCACTTAAATGAGCACAAAATTAAACACACTTCCTGAAACATGTCTTTTTCCTGATGACTTATTTAATTTCTACAGATTATTGTAATTAACATTTGCAAAAATCCAGATAGAGGCTCATTTGCAAAACTTCTGCTACTGTAATCAACATTTATGTAACCTTATGGAAGATTTATCTGTCGCTGATACAAGTTTTGACTTACTGGTTGCATTCTCAGACATTTTGAAGGAGGAAAATATTTTAGCAGAAATTATAATCTGCCAGGAATCATGTAACAGCTGTGTGTAACAGCTAGTATTATATTGTATTCTGTCAGTGGATTATGATGTGGAAGAATCTGAAGGAGTTGAAACTTATGAGCTGATAATAATAAGATCAAATCAGTCATTTTAATCAGTTGGGGCCAATGCAATTTAAAATGTAAGTCAGTTATATAAGGATTCGCATCAAGTAATGGCTTTTATAGTGATGAATTACCTGTAAGTTTAGTTGTAAGTGCTCTATAAAAGGCACTTCCTACTGGTACAAGTCAGAACAACACAATGATTGTCCTTTCTGATAGGATAGCATTCAATATGGTGGCTCAGTATGATAGCAATGTCCAATCATCGACATGCATTGTAGTGTTGAGGCTGTGTGTTAAAGGCTGTGCGGCTCTGTGTTAAAGTGCATCCTCTCCCTCTGATCTGTAACAATGGGCTTTGATTGCTTCTCCTGGGGAGCGCCATAAACAGGGCTTCCCTCAACCTGAATGGAGCTCTTTGTGTTGTGCGCTGGATGTGCCCTCATGCATGAAGACGGCTGCTCGCTGCTGATATAAACAAGCGCTCAGCACAAACAGGGGGGAAAGAAAAAAAGAACATGCCTGAGAATGTTGAGGGAGATGGGGGAAGAAGGGGTGGTGGATGGGTGGGGAGTCTAGGCTCTGGAACAATGTGGGTGCTGAGGAAATGGATTTATAGTTGCACGCCACAAAAGCAAAAAACACTCTGGAGAGCAGTTCCTCCTCATCTGACGACGCTCCTCCAGTGATGAAGAGGAGAGAGTTCTGTTTCCAGTGCTGGCATCTGCTAACAGCCATAATGACTCCATCTGTCTGCTTAACACTCAGACTGGACAATGAACAACATGATGAGAGCTGTTATAACCCATGACAAACTGTAAATAAAAGCGTTTGGCTCAAACTGAACAAGAGATTAAGAATGCAATTCAGATTTCCATTGTTCAGTCTCCACTTCTTCACCATATTGATTAGTCATTTAACTGTGAGCTTTTCTAAGATACTGAGGATTTACTTATCACAGTATTGATTCCTGCTGTCAGTCAGGAGCTCATTTCCAGTGATTTTTACTTTGATGTCCATGACTAATCAAACTTAATCTACACAACAAAGAATCCACGAGGAGAAATGAGCAAAATATTCTACAATGTTGCACAATTTTTTTAGTTGCAAGTAAGAGAAAATGCAAAATGCATAACAAGACATTATCTGACCTTAAAATCAGTAATAAAGATTTTGATTTTTGCCTCTTGAGTTTTATATGAAAGCAATTAAAGTTTGGGAATTCAAGTTAAAGGTACTTGAAACTAGATTAGTTTGTCATTTAATACAGCTGATTTTATGATTTAATGTATTAAAACTATAAAATTTTGTCTGTTAAAGCCCAACTGCAAGGTGATTTTATTAATAGCCTGTGTATATGTGTTAATAAAGTTTAAAAAAAAAGTAAAAAAAAAAAAAAAAANAAAAAAAAAAAAAAAACTATAAAATTTTACAATTTCTGCATATCTGACAAGACTGTAAACAATAGATTACTGTTTGTGAAGGATGATCAGAAATGGATCACATTACAATCAAGTGTATTTCCTGTTTTCCAATGTCACTTTGTTGACTCTGGAGCAGCAATATGCCTTATTCTGTCTTGTTTCGAGATTATAACTATAAAATTTAGAAATCTTTGACTCATGAAATAAGCAAAGCCATCTTTTTTTCTTTCTTGTTTTTTTGTGTGTATGTCAAGCAGTTTCAGACTTGTTTCTCCTCTAGACTGAATACCTCACTAAGATAAATCAAGGCCAGTTATCTTGAGAGGAAACTAATAATCTACTGCAAATGGTGTTTTGATAAGATCATTTTCCATTGACACACAGAGAAGTAAAGACTGAATCAACAAGAACAACTTCTTGATACTTTTTTGAATTCCTATCTCCACATACACAAAAGAACACATCGACTTCCTACACAGACCAGTGTTGTCTCGTTCTCGTCTTGCAGGGCGAGAAAGCATCAGCACACATCTGGCTCAACACTCTCACAGCAACAGCCAGAGGTGTATTTGTCTAAAAAGAGCAGAGGGAGGAAGGGGGCGATGCCATACCTGGGCCAACAAATGCAGACATTCCTGCTACACCTAATATAAACTAACATCTTCAGATCAGTGAAGAGTAAAAGCTTTTGCCACTTGAATAATCGTGAGCATGTCAGACAACTCCAGATGCTAACAGGGTCTGACAGGCAGAGTTGCTTTTGGCATTGTTTTAAAATGGAATTAAAGCCCCCAACCCCTCCCTACTGTGTATGCACACACACACACACACACACACACACACACACACACACACACACATAGGTTGACGCCCAACACACTCTCACAGAGACACAGGTCTAGTCACAATGCACATATGGAAAGAAACACAGAAAGAAGCAGAAGTGTTGATGCATGACAAGTTTTAAAATGGTGATATTTAGCATTTCGTGGTGGAATTATTTGACCTATTTTCCATGACCTGTACTCAGCGTTCTGTGAATGAGGGCAAAGTGATAGATCTAATTTTGGAGATCTGAGAGCTGTTTATTATTCATCAAAGCTTACTGCTAAAGTACAAACAATTACTGTTCACCCCTCAGAAAAGTTCACACATGCAGGAAGTTACGTTGTAAACTGATGATGAAGAATTTATACATTTGACAGGAGAGAGGGAGGGGGCATATATTATTGATATTGAAGCATTCCTGTGTGCTGTTTTAATTTTTATACAAAGTATAGTAGCATGTCTTTCCATAAAACCTGCTTGGGAGCTTTATTTTATGACAAACATGGACATCCCTGAGAAGAGTCAAGTATTTCAACATTTGTGACTGAAAGCAATGCCACACATATAATATGGCATTACATTCTCATGCCTTTATGTTATTTAAGTCAGATTTTAACTTATTAGCAACGTGCATTTTGAGCAACTTGCAGAGGAACGTGGATGGTTTCTGGAAATATAACCACCAAATATTGACAGTAAGGCAGAATTCATGAATTTGGAATTCTGCCTCATTGATTCCTACAAAGACAAATATGCCACACTGATGAAGAATATACCGTTAACAATACAAATTTTTAGTTACACAATGCCATGACAAAAGAAAATGGTGAAAGATTTGTGTGCAGCTCACAGATGCTCTGGAAATGATGACGAGCTTGATTTAAAAAAAAAGCTCTTGATATGTGATGAAGATGTGTGATAGAGTTACCTTACAACGCATCAGGAATAACAATGCATTGGACATGCTGGAGGGGGACGCCTTCCCGTAGCACACAGACATCCCTGGCAACTAAGGTGAAAGTCTTCCCCTCTCATCCTTCAGCCGTGGAGGGGAACAGGCTCCAGAGAGGGCTGGCTCGTCTTCCAGGATGTCCAATTTTAGGGTTCTAGTTGGATGTTCTACCCCACAGTGCTCAGGCGTCTCCTCCCCGAATTTCATCTCACTAGTGGCCAAGTTCTAGCTGCCGTCACTTTCTCCTCCTCAGCCTTCGGAGAGCTGAAACTACTCTGTCCACCTCCTCTCTGTGTGTTTTTGTTTTCCTCCCCACCTCTTCTTCTCTCCTCCTCTTCTTCTTGTCTGTGTTGAAGGATGATGTCAAGTTGAAGAATGTAGTCAGTTGACGGGGAGATAGGGGGTGGGAGGGTAACAAAGCTCTTTCATATGAACATTTTCATCCCTCTTTGTCTATATTCCACAAAAAAAAATATATATATATATATATATCAGTTTTGGCAATTCTGCCAAGAAACCCTATCAAGTCTTAATAAAGCACATTTTAAGACTTATCTACATAATCAAACTTTTATAATGCTCAACAATATAAAACACGTTTAGCTGATTTCTTGGCTTTTAAATGTTTTATATTGAGGCAAAAAAGGAAAAGGTATCCCTGTTGTAATGGTGGAAACCCCTGCCCTACATGATATGTAACCTAACATACCTGATCTCGCGCTCCAGTGGCTGAGCATGTAAATCTCTAACTAAGTGAGCAGAGTGTGAACGATGGATGCCTGTAAGGGAGAGAGAGAGAGAGAGAGAGAGAGAGAGAGAGAGAGGAACCTGTCTCCTCACACTGACGCCGTGTGGTTGCTTCGCTCCACAGGCAAGAGGTTTCCCCTGCTCCCTCTCTTCCGCGCATATTAATGCAGCCAGGGTTGCCTGGCAACCGGCTCAGGGGAGTCACACAGAGCCTGACAACGAGAAGCTTTTGTGACAGAGGCCAGGATGAGGGGTGAGGGTCTCCTCTGGTATTTTTTGCAAGGATTTTGTTTATGGTTGTGTGTGGAGCGTGTGGGTTCAGTCAAAGATGAACAGCCATGTGTGTGTGTGTGTGTATTGGTGTGGTTTGTTTTTCTGCAAAATTTGTAAGCTCCATTCCAAGTTGGACAGCTCTCAGTCGACATGTGCGCTTGTGTGTGTATTTATGCATAAGCACAGGTGTGTGTTTGCTTGTCTGTGTGTGTTTGTGCATGTCTGTGTGTGTGTGTGTGTGTGTGTGTGTGTGTGTGTGTGTGT
>VXCM01001270.1:243326-257919 GCA_014773175.1 Lucifuga dentata
GTGTGTGTGTGTGTGTGTTTGGGGGAGGAGGGGGGGGAAAGGCATACAGCCTCATTGTGGACTCACAGAGCTGAACATCTTTATCTCACCTTTGGAAATGCAACACTGATCGAATGTGAATAACCTCCAGGACATCATTGTGCATTCTGACACCACAACAAACACACACACACACACACACACACACACACACACATACACACACACAGTCCCATCCAGTCCTCTGATCCAGTTTTCTCACTTCACCTCGGCCGTGGGGAAGGATGTGAGCTTTCTTTCTTGCCGTCTCTCAAAAGTGTGAATCACACACCATCTCACCCATTTCTCATTTAACCGAATAGTCACTTTCTCCACCTGAATACTTATAGGAGTTCATCTACATTTCTACCTTCAACTCTTTGTGACGAACGTATTTTTCTAGTAAAGTTGACAGAATAAAACCACTGCCTCTTAAAATCTTTTATCTCTTTTAGGCCCACACTCCAGTAAGACTTTTCTGGAAACAATTGAAATATTCTATAATGTAATGAAATTTTCTAGCATTAAGTAAAAAAAAAAAAAAAAAAAAAAAAAAAAAAATCTGCCAGTGATGTAAGAGCAAATAACTTCAATGAATCCTCTTTTGTGACTTATTTCTAGTCATGGCTGAACAAGAGAATTGATAACTTTCTTAGATAAATCACGACTGTGTATTTTGCTCTAAGATGATTTCTTTGATAAGATTGAAACTTAAATTAATTATGAGACTTTCTTGAAATTCCTGTTTCTGCAGTGCAGCTTGCTTGTGTTTTCCATAACATGAACAATGAATTTTTAAGTTTCTATCTTTATTTCACCATTTTCCTTGGCTCTAGCTCTGATTCCTGAAGAAGAAAACTGAAGATGAAAATATGAAAAATACACAGCCATATTCAGATATGTGCTGCTGCTTATATTTCAGTTAAGATTCAACACTGGAAGAGGTGAAATTATAGTAGAGTTTCCTTTTAACAATATTTCATTATATGGATGGTACCGCTGCTAATGGAAATGTTTAGAATGTGAAACAGCCACCAACAAATTAGTTTAGGCTTGATGTTGCTTTGCACATGAAATGACCTGGAATGGACAGCAATAAATATGGAAATGTAAAGGAAACATTTGCTCTGAACTGAAACCACTGATGTGCATAATTTTATTGCTTCCTTTCCATCCCTCCATGCCTCAGATTAACTAACTTAGACTATCACTGTCTGCACGGACATTTATGACGATTAATCAAGTTGTCTTTCTAATTTGTTCTTGTCATCTGGTAACCAAATCACAGAATGCTTTCCCAGACAGCGCGATCCTTCTGCATGGTGATTATCCTTTGTCTCACATCAATTTTCATTCCAACAAGCTCACATCAATCTAACTGTAACCAAGGAAACCTGCTTTTGTACTGACCGCAGAGTGACCTTACCTGCAGTAAGCGTCCTGTTGGTGAACTTGAACACGTGAATGGTGTCATGTCTCAGCAGAAAGAACACACCCAGCAGTGGAATTGGCCGCGGGTATTACAGAAATACCTTTCATGCGGAGTGCTCTTAAGTAAGCTGAAAGACGTGCTGAGAGGGTGTCGGATCTGAAACGGTGAAAGCCTTGAGTTTAGTTTAATTAATTTCACTGGGTAAGCTGCTCTTATAAAGAAGATCTAAGGACACAAAGGCCTTGTTGCAAAATGCCGTAACACAATATCCCACCAGCACACACGCTCCAGGTATTACTGTTTACTTGTTCATTTTCAAAGATACAGTAAATGGAATTGGCTTTATTTGTAATCCGAATTAACAGGAACTAATCGACAATGAAAATCTGTTTTTCTTAAGTCTCTTTGTATTCACTTCCTCGACTTGCGCTTTCTAATTTGTCCTTCATGGAAGCAGCAGAGATGCAGCTCAGTGCAGCCAGTATATTCATTATTGAGAAGCGAACAAGCCAATGTCGATGAAGGTTCTCAGGCAAGCAGGTCATTCATTAAGGCAACTCAACTTGCTGTTCAGTCAAGAAGAAATTTCACCTGTCCTCCCAATAGCTTCTGTATCCTCTCGGCTTGGTTCAGGTGATTCCTTGGGTCATATGACTGAAGGTGTAAACTGATCTGCAGCTGATGGGTAGAGGTGTTGGGACAGTTTTAAGTAGGTGATAAGTATTATTTCTCTGTTAAAGGATGAATTTTCCAGTTTGACGTAGATGACTTCCTTTATCTCCTTGTCCAATCTATCTGTCTTGCAATGTCAATGTACATATTTTGGACAGAGAAGACTCTAATGACTCCAACAACCCTCAGGTGTCTCCCATGTGACCCAACGATTCACCTGGCCCGAGGTGTGAATGACTTTCCTGCCCTCATCTGATCCAGAACTGAAGAAGCTATTTGGATAAACATCTGGAAAACATCTTCAAGACTTAACAGAAAGTCCAGTTGCCTTGAGCTACGAGTGCTAGATAAGTTGTGCCCTCATAAGTAAGTTTACCACAAGAACTAAGCTTTGTCTATTACCGCAGTACTGAACCTGAATTTTAGAGGAAATGTATAATATCAAAAATACAGGATGTCCTCTTGTAAACCTTTTGTGTTTGTCAGGAAATGTAGAAGGAACATCTCACACTTCAAATACTGGCAGTTGTGAAAAAAGACAATATGCTGGCGTGGCTGGTCTTGAAAGAAGGATAGGCTGCATAAACAGAAATTCAAGAAAGTCTGAAGGTCTTATTTTAAGATGATTCCATTTTATTTTTTTCTTGTCCAAGGAAAATCACATATCTCAGTTAAATGGGATCTTAAGAGTGGTATAAGACGCAGGAATACAGGAGCATCATGGCTGCCATTAATCCTAATTAGTGGAGAACATGACAGCAGTATACGGGTGTCTTCAGCCAGAGAGCGGCCGTCTGGCTCCCCTAGTCCTGTTCCTGTCACTTAATCGAGAAGCCAAGTCCCGGAAAATAAAAATTCAAACCCTGAAAGATGTTTTATTTCTTCATCCTCTCTGGGAAAGATGGATGGGCCATAAGCAGAGGGCAGACAATGTAAAAGCATTCCTGTTGATTCTGAAGTAATGGGATCCTGGTGACCTTAAACTGGTGCTGTGTGGGCTGAAGAATGTGAAATGACACAAACCTTTGCAAAGCCATTAAAGATTTAAAAGTTTGTGATGTTTTTTCTACCCCCAAGACTCAAGTAGCTTAAAGTCTGATCAGATGAAAAAAATCTTTGGCCTACAGAAAAAGCAAAATCAGTCAAAAAAGTTGCAGCAATGCTTTTAGTCTTGATTGGTTGAAGCCTGATACTGTCCAGTCCAGGACTTGGCTTCCTATTGGTATTTTTATTTGATTATTTTATTGTGGAGCTTCATAATCAAATAAGATGTTATACGTTCATTGAATGCCTGATTTGACCTCTAGTTCAGGATTTTAGCAGTATTCCACATATGGCCTTGGATTAGATAGAAAGTTATATATTCCGTTTAAAAAGATGGATGGAAGGTACACTAGCATTAAAATGTTTGGAATCATCCCAAAATTTTAATGTTTTTGAAGGATATTGATACTTTTATTCACCAGGCTGGCAGTAAATTGGCTTTAATTATATAAGTAAGGCATTAATAATTTATCAAATGCTATTACTGCTGGAAATGGCTTATTTATTAATCATTATTCATGTAAGACTTCAAAGCCCCGTTTTTAGCAGCCATTATTCTAGTGTACTAATGCTAAACTCTTTTAGCTCAACAATCTGCCTGTAAAGCCTGTAGATTAACCCTGCTGCTGGACAATATTAATGAAAGACTGTGGACAGAGAGAGGAGACAAAGTGAGCTGACAATGTGAGTCCCGTCTCCCGGAGAATATGCTTTAGAGATGCCTCTCTAGAAACAGAATCTGTCTTTATCATGGGAAGAGCCAAAAACAGAAGCAGGAGAGGAGCTAATGAGAGATTTAAGACTTTTAAAGCAAAGAGTGTTTGATTTTTCAGACCGTGTTCCTTTCAACGTCCCCTTGCTTTTGTGCTTAGAAACCAGAAATCTGGACATATGGGCTATAGGTCTTCAAAGGGAAATTATTTCTTAAATTTTTATAGATAAACATCAGATGCATCTCTCTCTCTCTCTCTCTCTCTCTCTCTCTCTCTCTCAAGGCCAGCCTGATATCCTCCCAGCCTAATCTGAGACTTTACCACTTACATCAAAAGCCTGTCAGCTTGAGCACATGAAAGCCTGTTTTCTGAAAGCTGCTCGTCGTCAAACAGTCGGCACAGCTTTCATTTTATCCTCTGAACGTTTGAGAGGGGAGAGGAGGAAGAAGTCCTTCCTGAAACATCTGTGGGTCAGCACATTAGGTTTAAAACATTCTCTAGATTCAAATATATTCCCCTTGATTTTCTTTTAACTAGGAGCAGCATACATTACACTTTGATGTTTAACTTGTCCGGTACTTCTGTCAGCTTTTAAAGTCTAAGCTTCTTCATGTAGCTTTGTGGAGATTTCTTATGGTATTGATATATGTATGAACTATTGCGCACACCTGCTGACACAATATAAATTGCTGTAGGAGTGACTCACTCACTGATTTCATGGTGTGTGTTTGTTTATTTTAAGAATAAATGACTGGAGGTGTTACTGTATCAAGATAATAAAAATTTCTGGAGGTCAACAGGATCCTGTAAATCAATCTGTCATTTTGATTAAATCAGTTGATTAATAGGGGTAAGAAGCAAAAGCAGCTTCTTTATTTGTTTTAGCACAGTTTCTCTCATGCTGAGTTCTAAGGCTCTGGTGGTGCAGAAGGTGCAATAAATCATGTGTCATATACAAAAGCGCGATAATAGCTCACAGGTTATTCAAAATTGAGATGCTGAGGTCTAAATCAAAATGCAGAAAACATCCTTTGTTTGTTTTCCACTGAAATCTAAATTTTCAAAACATCGATTTGATATTCAGGTAATTTTTTTCCCCCAACTCTTCCTTCACTAACAAGCAAATCAACATCATTATACTGCCTACTTTATTCTAGTCTTTGTCTCACATATGGATATGCAGTAAAAGTGTTGCCCTTAAGAAAATTGGCCTTTAGCTGTTAAATAATAAAGATAATAATCAAGGACAGCACTGCATTAGCACGACTGAGAGGCATCCTCCACATCAAATGGTTTTTGTTTCTCTCCAGTCTACTGAAAGCTAGATAAGTAGGCTAAGTAAGACACAGTGGACCAAAAAATAGATCTTTATCCGTCTGAAAAATAATGTGTTGAGAAATGATTCTGGCACAGTCCGAATTGAAATGATACACAAAAGATTTCCGCACAGTGGCAATGTAATATTCTTTTTAAATGCTGCCAGGACTGAACTACTTATAATGCATTATCTGTTGGATTCACACACACAAATACATGCATTTATTGTTGTGTTGATGGTGAGTTGACTGTTGAAAAGCTCACAGACACTTTAAAAACTGTGTTGATGGATTTGTCTTTTCCGAAACGGTTGCGAGCCCATCTGCCAGGTCTGTCTGATGAATGGTCCGTTTGGTGGGAGACATTAACATATTGAACATAGGGGATATTGAGCCAAGGGATTACAGCAACACAATCCTCGATGGATCTGATCCTGAGGTATTAAAAATGAAATAAGAAATCTTGCAGCTTTGCATTGAGCTGCTCTGCAGGTGATTTAGGAGGTTTAACGACATTACTGATCCAGCAGGAAGATAACTCTTCCTCTCTCTGACCATCTCTCCTTCTCTTTCTCTCTTTTTCATTTACATGCACACAAAGACACCAGTCACTACAAGATGAGACTGGGTGTCAAACATATCGCTCTGATCTTATTTTTATTGATACCTCGCTAGATGCCATATTAACTTAACTTTGGCACGTGGGAGTTCCACAAATGGCCTTACTGAGGAGCTTGAGGGGTTTAATTATGGTTAGTTAAATGTTCAAACCATTAAGCTCCAGACAGACAGAAATATTCCAGTTTTGTGCAGGTTTTAAAATAATAATTCATGACATTTTCATGAGTGTCAGTTTTGCAGCTCCATTTTACATTTTATTAAAGTAACACAGTAATCTAACTGATACGCAGTTCATGAAACATTTACGTTCTGCATTGTAAAGACAAAGAAGCTGGGTGATGCATCTTGGGGAAATAGCTGCACAGAAAATGGTGTGATTATGATTACATAACATGCTGTAAGCTAAAGTTTTAGCATACGAGAGCGATCTACCCAAAATATAGACAATTTTGGTACCTCTAATTACATACAAACAAGCCCAATGGGTCAAACAGTCAGTGACATCCTTTAAAACGTGAGTCAAGTTAGATTTGGCTCTTTAGCATTAGGAAATGTTCATCAAATTTCTTGAAACATTAACAGCTTTGTTATATAACGTTTAACAGATGTAAAAAAATAAATAAATAAATAAAAATTAAAAAAACCTCAGCCCTTTTATTTCAAATTTAACCAAAAACTCTGACTCTTACTAAATGTAGGTCATTTTTTACTCTTTTGATAAATGAGAGAAGCAAAAGAAACATTTAATACATGTGACAAATGTTAATTTTACTTTTACTGTGGAAAACTTTGTACTAAATCTCCTTTTATATTTGCAAAATGTCAGAGAAATGTTTAATAAATGTGATAAATGTTAACATATGTTAATTATGATACATAATTGAATAAATTTAACTTCCTTATTTAATCTTTTTTAGACTTTAACAAATTCCAACATTTAATGTCAGATTCAGTTGAAATGTGGGGATTTTTTTTTCATGATATTTATGTAAATAAGAAGAAAATTGCACCTGAAAAATCCATCTTTTAATGTCCCATTTGTCACCCCATATAAAACACCCACAGAGGCGTGTATTGGCTGATCAAACCTCTTCTCAGGACTATGGGTGTGCACAGATTATGCTTGATTTATACCTCCTCTCCTGATAGGTTTGTGGCACCTTTTAGGACAGGTCAGTGTACACCTTAATGATTCTTTTAAGTAGAATAACTGAAACGTTGGCTGTGTGGATGTTCAGGGATTTTAAGATTTCAAACTTTCGATTTCCTCCTTTGATTACTGACATTTAAGGTCAGTAATTAATTTCAGTGCATGTTTTCATTGTGAAAATGAAACGATGTGGAAATTTGACAGGTGTAGTCCAGCAGTATCCAAACTGTTCCTTAGTTATTAAGTTCTGGAGATATTCTGATGATAAATTCTCGACGTCTGCAGATATAGTTGCCTTATTTCAATATCTTCATTATAATTTTGTGATAGGCGAACTGCAGAGTCGCCATTTGCTGGCTGATATAGAACATGTCAGTTTTTGAGATGATAAACTTGTTTAATTCCACTGTACTTGACACAGTGCTGAGAATATGCACAAGTGAGTATGCATTATTAAAATGGCCTGTTCAGGCAACCCTAATGCAATAAGCAGACTCCTCCATGTTAATCTTACAGGCGTTCCCTGCTGCTGACTGAGCATGTATCACAAGTTACAGGCCATGTTCCAGCTCTTATTTCATAATCATATGCAGCGTATGCAGATTTCACAGAAGATTTTGGAACATCCTGACGTTCTCTCTTTTTCCTGATGTTCTGTGCTTTGATAAAGATGATAGAGTAACAAAAAAAATGTTCTAATGCTCATAAATACTAGAGAATTTGTAAATTAGCAGACAGTTAAATTGAAGCAAATGAACCTTTTTGTTCTCAATTGAGCAAGCAAGATGAAAGCAACGTAACTCAGTTATCTCTCTCTCCCTAGCCTCATCTTCCTGGGGTATCCCAAGACATTCCCAGGCCAGATGGGATATATGGTGCCCGGGTCAGGCCCGATGTCCTGCAAAGAAAACTCATTCTAGCCGTTCATGGCTGGTGAGGGATGGAACTTAGGACGACTTATAAATTGAGAGTTTGTCCTTTAGGCTCAGCTCAGGTACAAAACAACCTACTCTCACTCATGAACAAGACCGTGAATAGATGAAATAGTAGCTTATTACTACATCTAAAGTTGCAATCATCTTATAGATTAATTTTATAGATTAATACATTTTATAGATCAATTAATATTAATTAATAATAATTAATATTAATATTAATAAATTAACAATAACAGTTTTGTTCAAAAAGTAAATTATGCTTCTCTCATGCTGAGATCTAATTTCACAAGAATTAGCATACCAAACCTATAAACTAACCTGAGAAATTTAAAACATCTATAACAGTGTCAGAAAGTGACTGTGAAATTTAAATTCCTTCTACATCTTCTCTCTGCCTCTCGTTTTAAGTTTCTGAAAGTCTTGAAGCTCACCGCTCTGTATGCAAAAGAGATTAAATCAGCACATTTAGAGAATCCATTAGGATCTGTGGGTCACACTGACTGTCAAAGCCATCTGCTACAATTTGATAGAAACCTATTAGAGGAGTGTTTACTTGTCATTGATTTGCAGCTCTTGCGATGATTAATATTTTAGACTAGCCTGCTGTAATTCCAGTAGCAAAACATCTTTTAAAGATCTGTTTAATTTCAAGCATTTATAAATTGCAGCTGTAACAGATTGTATTTAACTTTCTACAACACTTTCCACAAAGAAAATGTACTTGAAACTCAAGTTGACATATTTAGATTTGTGAATATGTGACACAATCATCACAATGTGTTTATCAATGCCTGAACAGCCCCAGAAAATAGATAAACTGTACCACAGGCATATGAAGATGCCCCTAATAAACGTTTATCTGAATTGCTATTGTCACTCCTTGTTAGCCATCATCCCATTCAATGAACAGCCTACTATCAGCAAATGTTCATTTGCAGAAGCCACAGCACAACCTCCACTGTGGCCCCTGAAGCAGGTTTGAGAAGCCGAGAAAAACCCACGTCAATAACAGTAAGCCAATTAAAATCACTCTTCATTTAAGCTGTGATCTCTATTGATTTGCCTTTCAATTCTCATCCATCACTCCAGCAGACTTCCTTGAAGGGTTGGCGAGAGAGACACACTGACTCACTTCTCAGCTGCCACTGTGTCAACGACCAGGAGCTTTTCACAAAATGAAGGTGGCTGCTGCACACAAAAAAAACCCAAAATAAAAGTTCATGCCCACAACTGAAGAAGTGAGATGATAACTGAATATCAATTTAATCATAAAACTATACTGTAAATAAACTACCATTTTTAATAAGGACTATTAGTTAAAAGGGTTGTACCTAATGGTTTTAATAATGGTTAATAAATGGTTATAATGCTTTATAGAGCTGAAAAAAGCAATTTTGGGTTGCCAGATTGTCAAAAATCTCTCTGGCTGGTGTATATCCTCCTCCAGCTCTTTAATTATCCTATCTCTTAAGTTCTAAAAGACATTTTGACCGCAAACAGTTGGAAAACTTATATGCACTTATAGTACATCTGCAGATTTGATGGAGTAAAAGTTAATGACTTACATTTCTAACTTCATACTTTTTGGCCTATTTTAAAATAAAAATCCAAGGCTTATACCTTAACAACATTTATAACTAATCATACAAAAATATATAAATGTTCGTGGATATATACACCCGCCAGATGAATTTTTCATAACTTGGAAACAAAAGTTGTTCTTATTAAAGTCTTATTACTGATCTATAAAGTATAAATAGTGGCATATTAACCAATAAATAAAACCTAATAATAAAAACCATACTAAAAAACATATTAACAAAAACCATTTGTTAACTAATAAACAAACATCAATATAAATCATTTCATGAATGCCACACCTTCATGTGGAAACCTTGTATCCAACCTTATAACCTTGTGTACCTTGTGTTCTCGAACTCTTCAAGAGCTAATAATAGCATCACAATCTTTAGCTCAACAACCATGCAGGTTATGGATTCATCAAACTGGGTTTGAAGAAGGTTTCCGTAAACCCCCTGAGAGTTAGTGTGTTACAATAATCATAAAAACGTAATGCTGTTTTTAGTCAAGTTTGGTTGGAAAACCCATTCTGGTCTCAGCTTTTCTCCAGACTTTATATCTCTTTGGTTTTCATTTCTTTAACCATCAGCTCTGTATTATGAGCTCAAAGCATGTCTAGTGGTGTCTGAGTCAGAGACATGGATATAGACAGTCTGTTTTATGATCAGTACAACTGAAGGTCAGACAGAGGTATGCTGTGTGGAGCAATCATTAGTCCAGAGGCTTTCGCTTTTCTTGTTTTTGTTCTTTTTCCTCACACGGTCCATCCCTTACCTAAAGGCAAAGGGGTCAAGAAACAGGGGGGGTGGGGATGTTGGGAGCGAATGACTTGACATGAATTGTAAATGAGTGAATAAAAGTGTGGATGTGTGCGTCCTTCATCTACACAGCACTGCAGCTCTATTTTTTTTTTTTTTTTTTTTTTTGCTTACTTTGATTTAATAGTGTCTTGTAAGCATACCTAAATGTTAATAATTCCAGTGCTTGCAGATGCATTTCTACCAGCGTCCCTGTTTTCTTGCAGACTCAAAGGCCTTGAACTGTCAGTGTCTTCCCCCTTGAGCACATGCAGTACACCCAGTCCACTTTCTGGTTCAGCAGCTTTGATAATGGTCTGACCTCATCTGTTCAGTTGACTTGAAGAGAAGAGATTTGATTTTCATGCTGAATACAGTATGTTGTGTGAACACCACAAATAGGAGCAATAAGTATTAATCATTCAGACAAATCAAAGGCTTTGTGCAGAGATAAAGAATAAATACATGTATTCAAGTGCTACATAGGGAAGTATTATACTTTTTACTAAACTATGTTTAATCTGCATTTTTACACTTGCCAGATAAAAACCTTATATCTCAGCTTTGTTTTAATCCAGTAGTACAATGAATTTGGACATGTCAAAAGAGTTTTCTCTCACAATTGTTAACTTTTGTTTCCACACCACAAAATCCCACAGTCTTTAAAAGGAAAGGAGAAAGAGGCTTTTGAAATTTATTCTAGTATTGATAAATATTGTTAAATACGAAAAAAAAAAAACAAACNAAAAAAAAAAAAAAAAACAAAAGAGCTAAAATTTCCAAAACCCCTAACAAGGTTCAGTTTTGTGAGGTTAGGATTATTAAGGGTAATTAATACTTTTACTTAAGTGAGGCATTTTGGTCTATTCCACAAGCCACTGCCAATTAGTGTTAAAAGCTGAAGAGATGGTGCCTCTATTTTCATTGCAGTCCCTTGAAAAATGCTCCCGCATAAACAAACAGGAACAACACATGAAAAGGTCACCATGACAAGGTGACAGCCTGATAACTCTGAACTTTAGTAAAAAGAAAAAAAGGCCAAAAGTTGATATTTGCTGTGAATTTAATGGACAGTGTGATTGTAAAACTGTAGCTAAGGGTTCTTATATATACATACATGCAACTTTCAAACATGAGTTTCATAAAATAATGATACACTCGAGAGGAAGGTTGCTTTCTTATGGTTGATTTATTCATAGTGGTGTTTCAGAGAGCTGACAGACCTGAAGTAGGTTATCTGTACTCCTACACTTAAAGGATCATACCAGCAGTCGGGCATGTTTCAACCCAATATACAATCCCTCTACAACCTCTGTCTTGATGAAGAGGTGTTATTCCACTTTATTATATAGAATTATAACACTTTTCTCTATCAAAGACCTTTTTTGCAGGATTTAGGAAAAACAGTCTTGTTTCAAGCTTGACTATCATGCATTTTACATGCATCCAATGGGTTATACGATTTTTTTCATGACTTAAAATCTTTTAACAATATAAATGAGCCTTATTGTTGCAAGATATCTTGTAGTTTTCTCTTGTCAGTGTTTGTTTGGAAAGGTGCTCTGTAATTCAAAATTATTTTCATCAATTCTTGCAGCCACATCGCAGCTACGAGAATCATGTCAGCAGGTTGGACTCACAGCCTGCGATGTCAACAGATGTCACATTGGGTTGATGGTTCTTGATGTTGCCAAGACTTCACCATGGAAACACAGTCTTTCGCACCCTGGCATGTCCCACGGAGGCCCCTGGCAGCACTGTGGAGTCCCGGTGTTCCAGGCCATCACATTGTTTCGGCAATGATTAATTACCATCCTGATGAAATGTGAAGGCTCTGGAAATGTCACAGAGATGACACAGGCTTGTCAGTGTGGGGCAGGAGCGCGCATAGACATCTGGAAGGATACGTTCACTTTTCAAGGAAAGAGCTTATTACCTGAGCTACTTTCTGGTGAATTTTATATTACTTCATTTTTGACTTCTCATTTTATTTCTGTACATATTCATATTCCCTGAATCTTCACTGAAAGCTTCATAAAGGAGAGCCAGGATCATTCACCACATTTATTTAGTCATCTATTCCCTGAATAAATGAAATGTAAACCCAATTAAAGTAAAACCAATGTATCACTCATTGTCAAAAAATGTGTTTTCTCGCCTAACTCAACAATTAGTATTAGCTGTCAGTGAGTATGCAATAAACACCTGATATTATGGATTCTATAAAATTTTGAAGCTACCTCTAAACACAAAGGGACAACAGGGAACAGGTCTCCTTTATGCTGTCACACAATAAGCTCTCATGCAGATGTGCATAAATATCTAATTCATTTGTGTTCATAAAAAAGCACAGCAAGGTATTGCTTGATGAAAAACACAAATGACATACCAAATTTCCCTGATGAATTGGTCCATTTACTGAAATAAATTGAATTGATGCAAAGGATCCCAGAGGAGCAGAAAATTGTTCGGCTATGAGAACCCTCTTAGAGCTTCAGCACCTACAAGGCTTATTTATATTACACATAAGGCTTGTAAAGATGTGCTGACAGCTCCTGTTTATCCTGCTTATTAAGAGCAGATTTTTTTTCTCCAGGCTAAAATGTTTGCTAATTAATGTGGGACAAAACAAAACAAATGCAGTTATTAAAATGAGTAAATTTGATTTCCTTTGTTATTACATGAAAGATGCATGCGTGGAAAACTAAACCGGTGACTTCATTTGACAGTGAATGAATTCCTCCTGTTCATTTTGCTGTTATTTTTAGCCCATCTGTGCTACTGAAACCCTCCATTAAAACATCAGGTGCTCTTATGGTAAAGCAGATTGCTAAACATGTTGAAATTAGATAACAACCCATTCAACTATCCCCATTATTAGATAGTGAGGAGCATTGCATATATTTGCCCATATGTTCAAAAATGATGAACAAGATAAGAAAAGTTTTGGAATCTTTGGGCCCTCCAAAGTCACATTCAAGGATCTTGCATAAAAAGCCATTAATACTATTTTTATCGCTTTTGTTATTTGGCTCCATTTTGGCAGCAGCCACTCAAAACATCCATCTTTCATCATTACCACTTTGAGGTTAGGAAGCATATGGCAACAAACCAGAATGGTTGTGTGAGCAGATGTTATTGATTAATTGAAATGTGTTTGATCTTGAATGATCAGTGTCCATCAGTGCATTTCCTTGTTTGGTGTCCTAATGATCAGGCTGCTGTGACAGTATGTTTCCTCATGCTGATTTTATGAGCAATTCATGCACACACCATTACCAGTTCTAGATCACTGATGTCAGTGCTGCAGGTCAATTTATGATATGTAGGAGAATAATATCAACTCATTTGCATGTACAAAACAACTGCATCATTAAATCAGCAATATCAGTGCACAGTATATTACTTCTATTTGACATGCTTGATAACAAACAGATGTGACTGACTGAAATGACCCTTTATCACTCATGGAGGCAATTAGGAATCTACCAGTCAGTCAAATGAAAAAGAACATCTCAGCAAGGCAAATTTTTATTTTTCAGAAGTGATGCAAGTGTGATCTGTCCTTCTTGACCTGTACTTACACAAAAACTGAGCTGCTGCATGGAGGAAATCAAAGGTTAGCTACTGAATCCCAGAGGCCAAAACATATACTGGGCCAATAACTTTTAGACAGAAACAACCATCACATCCGTCTGTTCTTGCAATGAAGCGAGAACTAAGGCCCAACCTCGCCCACATCTTATGGAATGATTGGTACTAAAATCCTGACTGAGTCATTTCCCTGACTAACCTAAACTAGCTCTAAGGCTGAAGTGGTAAATTTAAGGGCACGTCTAAATTTAAGGACACATATGCTGGAGGGGTTCTCTTCCCACAAGACTTAAGTATAAAATGAACTTCTGCATGTTTTGTTTACACACACTCAAAAAAAGGAAAAGTCACTATAGTTGGGTATAATAAGTATTGTTAAGTTTAAATTACTCAAAGAACTCATGTTTTTTACATCTACGTAAGTTAGTTACATTGTTTGAAAGTAAGAAAACGAAATGTCAGGTTTACTTGGGGTGCACAAGTTTAGTTAACGCAATTGTGTTAAGTAATACAGAAAGCAATTCAAAAATAAAGGTAGGTTGTCCCTTTGCGGATACCGTACACCGTTCTAATCTCGCGATTAGTCACGTGAGATTTGGGCTCCCGCTAGTTTTCTGCCGTTGCTGCCTGGAGAATGGGACCGGAGGAACTACTCAGTCGCCATTTTTCCGAAATATTGGTAAGAAAACGTCTTTTAACTTATAATTTGAGCAGTTA
>VXCM01001271.1:0-29273 GCA_014773175.1 Lucifuga dentata
ATTATCACTCTTAAAGGTCTAATTTCCTCTACCCACATCAATGCCAACAGAATAGCTACCATTTCATCTGTGTATACTGATAAGCTGTTTGAAATTCTTTTGCTAACCTGAATGTCTGTCTTCTGTCATGCTGCGTGTCGCTCTTTAAATGCTCTGGCAGCTCTTAGATTGATTCTACCCGGCATATTCCATCTTTCAGCAGATTCCTGCCATACTTTATTTATTTAGTCAGTCACCATTCCATCCATTTATGTGCACTTTTAATTTTTTAGAAATTTTTTATTTTCTCCTCTTCCCAGTATTTTCCGAAACTCCACTTTGACTTGACAATGAGAATATCACCAATCAAGACTGCAGAGTTAGCCTCGCATGCACACACACACACGCACGCGCACACACACACACACACACACGCCTTCAAGAATTTGGCTCAAAATTCTTCTTAGAGTTAATGTTGTCAAGTAAAGTCAAAGTTTAGTTATATACAGTAGCACATTTTAAAACAACTAGCATTGATCAAACTGCTGCAATGATAAATAATAAAATATGAATAAAAACAAGAGATGTAACATAAATATACACATATACATATTTACACATGCATACATGAAAGTAAAGTATAAAAGTAGCTTGCAGTATAAAAATTTCAGATCAAGGAAGGTTCAAATGCTGATGTGTGGACATGAGTTTTAAAGGACCATACTGCTCATTTTGCATATTTGAGCCTAATAGGTTCATACATTTTACATTACTGACAATCATTTCCCAAAGGCTTTTTTTTTTGAGTTATTGAGTGTTTTGTTTCCTGGAGTTGCTCCATTCTGATATTTTGGGATTCATGCACAGACTGACTGGCAGCAAGAGATTTACTTTGGTTCTTCTGCTTTATAGAGAAGTGTCTGTTTCATTTTCACACAGACCTTAAGTTACAAGTCACAATATCTTAAGAATATCAGTTGGACTTTTGAAAAGTCCAGAATCCAGATCTGACTATTCCGGTATAGAGGAGGGGGGTCAAATCCAGGGCACTGGGACCAAATAAGACTCAGTATATGTAAATCTGTTGAGCAATTTTCCAGTCTCTCTTTATATCATTCCCCAAAATCGAATCTCGCCTCCTACGGTCTCAGAAATAAGCTAATTTCAGGCCTGCTAAAATTGTGTTATGAGAATTGATTGAAAGGGCAATAAGAGCAGATCGATGAGCAGATGAGTGCTGGACCAGTGTAACTCTACTCTGCGAGTCCCTGAGGCGGATTTGGCATCGATTCAGATGACACTCTTTCATTAATGTTTGGACGGTCGTTCACCCGTAGCCAGAACTCTTGATACGGAGCTCTGGCTGCTCGACCCGCCACGCGTCTGTGGGAAACAGAGAGCAGAGAGGCTGTTAAAAATGAAAACACTAAACCCTGCTGCTTGCAGGGTTAGTCCATGTTTATACATTACCGCGCAAAAATTTGGAATCACAGGTTATTTTCACATAGCATCAAAATGAAACAGACACTTTTCAATAAAGCAAAAGAATCTGTGTATCATTCGTTCTCTTTATATCCATTTAAGAATCCAAAATCAGAAAACGAAAAAACAATTTGCTATTTTGGTATTTACAATCCAACATGAAAAAATGAAACAAAACAAAAAAAACAAACAAACAACAAAAAAAAAAAAAATCAAATAATCATGCTTTCAATTTTATGTTCAAGTTAAAAATAGAAAATGAGAAAATGGGGCCATGGACCAAACTTAATTTTAATATTTAAGATTTTTGAATTCATCTGACGTGGAAGTTAGCGAATCGTTAGCTTAATTCCATGTTTAGCTAGCATTTTGTGTTTTGCAAGCATGGATGATCATGGAGAGTTTCATGTTGTTCAGAGGGAATAAATGCGTAATTCTCAAAGAGGATGACATGACAACAGAAAATATCAGCAGAATCTTTCAGGTATTGTACTTTCAAAACTTAAATATCAAAATCAAGTTTGGTCTGTGGTTCCATTTTGCCATTTTCTATTTTTAATTTGAGCATAAAATCAAAAGTACAAAACACAATTCATTATTTGTTTCTTTATGTTGGATTTGTAAATGAATAACGAAATAACAAATTGTTTTTGAATTCTTAAATGGACATGAAAAGAACGAAAGATACACAGATTCAAAAGAAGCAAAGGTGGCTTTTTATGTAAATTCTCTTTTTTATTGTTTTTTTTTTTTTTTACATTACACATTGCACAGTAGACAGAAAATAGGTTGACCAATAGGACAATTTTGTTGACTAGAGGACTTGAGTTGACCAGAGAAGCATTCAGGCTAACTTGAGGGCACTAGGGGGACACTTGGGCAACCAGAAGGGTGCCTTGGAATACCCAGGTAATCAGAGGGACACTTCTGGGGGCACATGGACTCACCAGAGGGACGTTTCATTTCATTTTTCATTTCAACAGATTTATTTCGGTAATTTTTTCAACCTTATGCAACTCTAATACATATGAAAATAAATAATAAATAATAAAGTAATTCAAATCATAACCTTAAAATATGTTTATACTAACAGAAAACATGTAGGTTGGAGCCTTGCTTATTACACCTATTTTTACATTAATCATTTTGTTCAGATTCACACATATTCATATTATATACACAAACAGTCCCAAAAGTCCCAGACAAAAATTCATATATACACTCATGGTTATACCTCAGTTGTATATTTGTTAATCATCTTATTTTTTTCACAACATATGCAATCCAAATGTTGAGTCAAATGTTAAACCCGTTTCACGACAAGCGTTGAGCATTGCACTGACCTGGGCGTTCTATTATCGTGTATTTTTCATTGTTGTGGGAGCTGAGCGGCGACTCCTAACATTGCGTCACGCCACCTTGAGTGCCGCACAATGCTCGGATTCTCTGTTTTGACGCAGTGCTCAAACTTCAAGTAAATTCAACTTTGACCTTTCCGACACAACACAACACACACAACACAACACAGCTTTAAAAAAAAGGCACTTGCTTGGCAAAAATTTCAGCAGTCAGACATAGATAATCCGTTTGGAAATTGTTAGTGTCTGAAATGTGACGTTAGCCGTTAGCTACATCTACATCTATGCTTGGCTAGCGGTGACAGACTATATAGCGACTCTTCCCTGAAGTTTATAAACCGAAACCTGATTTTAACCACGAATGTGCAAATATCGCGTGTAGGCTACATCCTGTCTTTACAGTCCACGGTACCCGTTAAGTTGTCATTAGCAATGAGCACTTCCTGTCAGCACTAGCATTACCCTAAGACCCTGATACAAGAAGTTTAGGCTAGCCTCACACCAAAGTGGTTTAGACCAGTCTACATCAAGTCAAAATGTAGAATTCTAATCTTTTAACTTTTAGGCTAGGTTGAAGAATATCCGTCTCACTCACTGTCTCCTTCCTAAAGCCTCACCTCCTTCCAATACACCTTCAATTAAGACGTGGCCTGCCCCATTAATATTACTGTATGAACTTTAGTTAACGACAGCTGTTCCTCTATATGCAACAGTTATTGTAGTTGTGAGAATAAACTTAAGCAATATATATATTTTTACTGCTGAGGTGCTGTTCAGTCATCATTGAGTCCAAGTTAACCTTTCAGAAACCCATTTGTAACTCATAATTACTTCATACACATACTGTTGTATTTTAAATCATCAAGGAGAGGTTTTTATGTGTAAAAACTTAAAAAATACAAACAATAAAATTAGTAGACCAGTCCTTTAACTACAATGAGTTAATTTTATTTTGAATTGCTCAAGCTTACAGCAAAAATACTTAAAAATGGTAAAACAGGAAAATATAGAAAATGAGTACAATACAAAAAATCATCTTAAATTGTCTAAAATCCTCTAAATAAAAATCACACGCCAAAATGTTCTTACCCCATAAAACGGGAAATCTCTGAAACAGTGATGTTGAGATTCAGACTCGGTTCATGTACAAGCAGAGCGCTGAACACCCAACACTTATCATGTGAAACGGGCCTTAGAAAATAGATTTGAGCAACCAGGAGATACTTTTGGGCAACCAGAGGGTCATGTGGCACTTGAGTGGTACTTGAAGCGTACAACAGGAGCTTTTTGTCAATTCATTGGCTTAAGGACCAGACATACATTTGGGCTGACTAGTGGGGCATTTGTGTTGACCGGAGATGTACTTAAGCCAAGCAGAGGAGCAACTGGGGGGTATTTAATTCCCCGCTGGTGTGACTTGACCCAAATCTACCCAGATCCCAGATACCCAGCTAAATAGATTTTTTTTTTTTTNCCCCCCCGCTCCTCGCCTCCACACACACACATGCTGAAATAGCAAGCATTCCTGTGTCAGCAGCCCTCAGTGTGTGTGCGGTGACTTTAAGCAGGGCCGGCAGCTCTGCGGGTCACAGCCATTACTTACCTCCATGCAGGGAAACATCACTTATGAAAACATGGATGGAGAGAAGTTTTTTCTCTGTAAAAACATGTGAGGGGTGTATGTTTGCGTGTGTGTGTGTGCACTTAAACACGCTTACAGACCGTTGTGTTCAAGTGTGAGTTTGTGTATTTGTGTTTGCAGAGGTCATGTATACACAAGAGTTCAGCCAGGTGCCACACACACACACACAGACACACAAGTACCTACAGGACAAGAATAACTTAGACCTCCCACGTTTTTCTGAGTCTGAGTCTGCTTGTCATCCTGAGTCTTCCTCAAATATCTTCATCTGAACCAGGACTCATAATGTAGTGAAGGAAAAATAATGTTAAAGTACTCAAGTATCTAAAGTAAAAGTACATAGGGAAGTTTAGTTTTACTGCTTTGTGAAAGTTCTGGGGATTTTTTTATGATTTTAGATCAGCTGAAGACAAAAAGAAAGAAGAGAGTGAGGAAGTAAAGAAAAGAAAGAGCTGGAAGTAGGAAGTAAGGACATAAGGGAACAAGAAAAAGGTAGAGTGAAAGAAAGGCAAAGAAGAAAGAATGAAAGAAGAAAATAAAAACAGAAAAAAAGACAATTGGGAAAGAAATCAGGAGAAAAGGAGGGTCAGAAGGAAAGAAGGAAAGAAAGGAAATGAAATAGAAATAGGAGTGATAGTGGGAAAGAAGGATGAAAGGCAAGGAAATGAAAATCCTAAGGAAACAAGGAAGGGTAGCAGGAAGAAAGTGCGGAAAGTCATGGAGTAGGAAGGACAGAATGAAGGAAGGAAGAAAACAGGAGAGAAGAAAGGTCAGAAGGAAGGGTAGGAAAAAGAAGGAAAGAATAGGAAAGGAGGAAGGAATTACAAAAAAGGAAGGAGAGAAGGAAAGCAACAAGGAAAGAGAAAAGTAAACTAGGAAGGAAGGAAGATGGGATGGAAAAAGGGAAGGAAGAGAACAAGGAAAGAAAGATGATATTGTATAAGCTTATATCTCATTTAGTGAAGAAAGAAAGAAAGAAAGAAAGAAAGAAAGAAAGAAAGAAATCCATCCATCCATCATATAAATGTAGTGAAGGAAAGTAGAAAGTCTCCCAAATCCAAGAAAAGCACCAGCACCTTATGTAGATGCACTTTGTATTAAAACTCTCTACTCTTCTTTTGTTGTTCTGTACATCATGATACTAATCTATTTCAAGAGAATTTGAATTAAAGGACGATACCACCCATTTTGCATGTTTGTGCCTTTCCGTTATATTTTCATACACGTAACATTACTGACAATCATTTTCCAAAGCATTCTACTGGAATGGTTTATTAAAAATGTTTTTCCTACCTTCCAGGTCTCCACTGGTTTCAGTTCATTCTGGTACGCTATTAAAACCAATTTATTGATACTTGAAACATTCTTGGGATAGGTAATCCATCATCGCCAACAAGATGTTTTGGGTTTTTTTTAGAAGTTTCATAAATTTAGTGTTTAAGCGCAATAAAAAGCGCAGAGTGAATGTATGTCTCCACCAGGAAATATAGTCCCAAAAGAAGATCTGTGTTTATCAAAAAATTTAAACGACGGTGACTTCATAAGGCTGCGTAACTATTAGCAGGCCATTTTTAAGGTGGGTGTATTGCTTGAATATTTGATTTTGAAAAACTAAGAAATTTTGCAAAATATCAGGAAAGCTGAAACACGGTTTTATCCTTTGGGAAATGATTTGACAATCATTTCTCATTTAGGGAAATATTAGGTTCAAACATGCAAAATAGATGTTATGGTCCTTTAAAGCTGAAGGTCTCTAACCGCTTTAAAACACAACACTAAAGTTGTGGCAAAACAATCTTATCCAAGAACACAAATCAAACAACAGACTTGACAAAATCGATCTCATTGTCCATTTTGACCCAAATGACCTCCACTTTTGATTAACAATCATAATAAAATAGGCAGAAATTGAAATATAATGTTGGAGAAATTCACTTGGCGTTGTTTTCTTACCACAGTAAGAAAACAATGCCGGACGTTCCAGCTGCAGCTGGAACGTCTCAGGCCGGAGTTTTAGACAGAGCGACGGAGAAATAAACTTCTCCTTCGGGGGAGAGATAAACATTTACTTTCCCATGAGGAGTTGGTGATAACATTAAAAGGAGATCATCAAAAATGAGGAGAAAGCAGAGGAAATCAGATGGCGACAGTGAGAGTGAGATACAGAGAAGTACAAAAAAAAAAAAAAAAAAANAAAAAAAAAAAAAAAAAATCAATATACACAAATTATTACATGAACTGTGACTATAAGTCAAATTGCGGACTCTGTTCTGCATCTGAACAAAAATATAATTTAATCTGGAGACAAGCAAAATACAATTTAATCCATTCTGTAAATCAAAATTTCACTTCAGCCTGATCTGGACCATTTATAAGCGACACATCGCTTTCCAGTTGATGATTTTTTATGTTTGGTTTTTATTTTAGTACTTCCTGTCACAACAGAAAACTCTTATTTTGAAAGTCTAAAGTGGTGGAGTTAGATGATAGCTGAAGAACAGTGGAATGTCTTCAGCTCAATTATTTTTGGGTTTATTAAGATTAATAAGGTGGTGTGTATTAGATATTTGATTAAAGAGCTAAAGAGGCAAGGAGGTATCTTTTAAGGATGTTGAGTGTTGGTGCTTGAAGATACAAATTTGGTAGTGTTAGCTTTTCTGCTTTAGCAATTCTGAAAAAGAAATTCAAGGAAAAAAAAATCTACAAAAGATAGAATAAATTCAAGAGAAAAAAACTAACTGTTTCTCATAAATGTGGGGAAAAAAAGTCCTTTTTGCCATTTGCCCTTCCTGTTTGCTGTTTACAGCTTTGATAAAAAATGTCCAGATTTTCACAAAATCAAACGCTGTTTTTACAGTGCAACTTTTTTGGTGGCAGACAAACTCAGTGAAAAGTAAATTTCCAAAAAAAACATTACTTTAGACTCAGAGGTGGGTAGTAATGCATTCCATTTACTCCATTATATTTATCTAAGTAACTTTTTTCACAAAATTGTACTTTACTAAGTAGTTTTATTGCAGGATATTTTTAACTCATACTTGAGTATATTTATGAAGAAAAAAATATATTTTTACTCCGTTACATTTGGTCACACTCTTTGTGTTTCTTTTGATTTCACCGTTTGAATTCAGTCACGTTCAGTTTTTCTCTCATTCTCAGACACTACACTGTCTGCTTCAGCTCTGAACTAGCCACGCCCCCACCCTCCGTTTCCATGGTTTCACCTGGAGCAGAACAGTCATGGCAGAACCAACAGCAGGAGGTTTAGAAGAGGCACATCCCTGGCCACACATTCAAATGCTGTTTTCTACCAAAACCAACAGCTACTTAATGCATCTTTGTCTGCTAAAAATGTGACATTTCAGCTTCTAAGAATCAACATGGAACTTGAAGAAACATGTGGCGGTAAGCTGCAACGTTAGCTACTTAGCTAGCTGCTGCTGCTAATGCTAACTCAAGTTTTCCTGTTCTATTCTGAGTAATTTCATGAAGCTAACCTAGCTAACTGTCTTGGGGCCAGGCTAGAATTGTCATGATTTGTTATGTGGTAAATATTTGATTTATTACTAGGTGCGTTTCCATCCAACTATTTTTATGCAAATAATAAATATGTGCATGAGAAAGCTTGAATGGAAACACTGTTAATTCACATTAACTCCAAAATGTGCATTAAAAATTTGTGCGCTTAGCAGAGGTGGATCAACTGATTATTTGCATAAGATGAAATGTGAATAAAGTGGATGGAAACAGTTTATTCACATTAAGATGAGGACGCGATGTGCTGCCGGTTGAGCACGCACACACATACACGTACACACACACACACACACACACACACACACACACACACACACACACATCTCAGAAGAGCAGGTAGTCGTTAACAAGCGCCTGCAGAACGATGAATCTGTTATTCTCTACGGCGAATTTATGCAGCGTGTCAAACGCCGCGTGAATGATTGTTTTACTCACAATGAAAGTTTGACCCACCATGCGGTATTCGGTACACTTAACGACTTTATAGAGCGCCAATGCGCTATCATTAGCGTCACTAGCTTGTTGGCTGCATTAATAAGGCATGTATAACTGCATATGGGCTGTAATAAGTATTCTTCCACACCAAGGGTTTCATTTGAACTCTGTATGCTGTGTGTTTTGCTGTGGACATTAGTTTATGTAGGATGAAATCACCTCTGAGATAATTTGCATAACGTAGTTGACGGAAATGCAGATCAATTTACATTTCCTTTAATCGAATAAACAGAAATGTGCATTACAAATGTGAATAAGTCGGATGAAAACGCAGCAACTGTCTACTGTTTCTTTATATATTTGGATTGTATTAGAAGCTACATATGGCATTTTGTTTCTCTCAGACGAGCACTTTATAGCTTGTTGATTATTCTAAAGAATAAACTTGATCAAAGTTACTCATTACTCAAGTAATCTTTTTATAGATACTTTCTTACTCTCACTCAAGTAATTATTTTGATGACTACTCTNCTCAAGTAATCTTTTTATAGATACTTTCTTACTCTCACTCAAGTAATTATTTTGATGACTACTCTTGTACTTGAGTCACTATTATCATAAAGTAACAATATTTTTACTTGAGTACAATTTCTGGCTACTCTGCCCACCTCTGTTTAGACTCCAGAGAAATAACTGCAGTATATGAGTGAAAGCACTTAGTTACTGTCCTGCTTTGGTGAGACTCATGCTGACATAAATCGATGAGAAAAACTCCCAGAATGCACTGCTGTGCGCTGAAACACGCTGACCCCAATTTGGCTGTATTGTTGCAGAACGGAGACGAATATGAGACGCAAATGAAGTGGGACAGACGTTTCAGCTGCAGAGAGGATGTGATTATCACTCATAGATTAGTCTGCTGGCTGAGGTGGATCATCACCCTGACATGCGTGTGCACAAACGCACACACGCAGAGGACAAAAGACACACACAGACAAATAAATGTGTAGAAAATCATGCAACAGAGACAAACAGATGTACTGTTACTAAAAACACACAAAAGATGCAAAACTGTAAGCTTATTTATATCATGCACAAACACACACACACACACACACACACAAACACAGACACACACACAATGACCTCATCACGACATGTAAATAAACACGTCATGAGACAGATTTCATCCAAACAGCCCGCATGAAATGATGATGATGTCCAGCATTGGAGGAAGATGAAGTCACGTCCTTTACTGAAGTAAATGCACTAACAGCACACTGTAAAAAATACACAATTACAAAAGCTATTAAGCAGCAAAAGTAAAAGTACTCAGAATGAAGAATTCAGATGGGTTGAGGGAAAGTGACCTCGTCACCAGTACTGTCAGTTTTATGGATTTTCATGTTTTCAAAGAAAGAAAGAAATGTCCATTCATTCTTTTCTTCTTCTTTCTTTCTTCCTCTGGTCCTTCCTTCATTTCTTTCCATATTTCCACTCCTCTTTCCTTGTGTCATCAGGTGTTAAAGCGAATTGACACATTAAAAGATCATACCAGTGATTATTTGAGCCCAATTTACGTTACTGACATTTCCCAAATATACTACTTCAGCAGTAAATTTCCGAATCGTTTTACTGCCTTCCTTTACTACCTACCTTAGGTGTTTTGCCAAAGTAACTTTATTTAACCGATCCAACACCAAGCTGCACAGAAGACAATGTATGAATGAATGAATGAATATATTTTTATTAAGGTGTCATACACACTCATGTGCCCAGCCCACATGGGCTTACAAGACACCATTACACACATGCCGGATACTTCCATATAAACGTATACATACATATACAATGATACCACAACTCAAAGAAAAATTACAGAAGAAGAACAAACAAAAATTTTCCACATACTATAGTCATTGAACAAAAACCCATCCTGCTTTCTCTTCCAGGCTTTTGAAACAAAATTAATTAACTTAAAAACCCCAAAACTAAACAGCCATTCCAATTTCTGATAATCCATCCACCAAAAACTCTCCGGCTCTTTAACAAACATTTCATCAAACATTAATGTATGTCTGCCAGGAAATATAGTCCCAGGAGAAGATGGCTTTTACAGAGAAATTAAAATGAGCATGCCTTCTACAATCATGCAAAAGTGTTAGAAGGTAAAACATTGAATTTTAAAGTTCACCTGAACTGAAGATTAGGAGCTTTGAAAAAATAACAGGAAAACTAAACTACGGTTATATGTTTTGGAAATGGTCAGTAATGTGACATATATGCACATTGTATATATTGAGCTCAAACATGCACGATCACCGGTATGGTCCTTTAAATCAGCAAAGGAAACATAATTCATCTTTAGAGCTCCAAACTTGAAAAGAAAGACACTAAGATAAGAGATAGATGCACACATTACTCTCTGTAGTGTGTGATCGCTGTGTGGAGGGTGGGGGTTGTGTCTGTGTGTGAGAGAAAAATGGAGAGAGAGAGAGAGAGAGAGAGAGCAGAGGATGAGGCTTGAAGAAGAGGTGCAATGCCACAACAAAGTGTGTAAGATCCAATCAAAACTCATCATTTAAATAAGCTGATCAACTGAGTGAGCTTAAATATCAAAATGTATTGATCAATAACTCACAAGGCAAACAGTTTAAAACTTTGCCCAGATTTCATAACACTGAAGTTTACCACCAGAATGAAACAGGTTTTAATTTTAACATAATGGTGTGTTTTACGAATTACTTCCCTGTCATGTAAAAATAAGGAAATACTGCAATAACGCCTTGTTCAAAGCAAACGCTAAAAGATGAAGGCAACAGGCGTTTATGAATGAGGGAACGTGGTTGTGTGATGATATTTGCCTTTAGCAACATGTTAAATCTGGCACTGTGTTTTATGAATCCCACTCAAATAGTCAAATCTGAAGTTGTGGTTTGGTAAAAACAAAAAAAAAAAAAAAAATNAAAAAAAAAAAAAAAAGTTAATTTTTCTTCTAGACAAACTATTTCATCGGCTCTCTGAGATACTAGATGTTTTAGAAGTTTGAAAAAGTCCAAACTGATGCAGGGAGACTTTGATGTCCAGGTGAGATGTGGACCTGTGTGTGTGTTCATGTGTTATAAATCAGGCTGATTAGAGGAGAATCTGATGCTGGCAGACTGCTCAGCATCTCTGTCAGCTTTACCACCGTCAGCCGACACACAGACCAGCTTCCTCAGTGGTTCTGTTATGATGAGGATTAGCTCAGTCTGCAGGCCGACCTATGTGTGTGTGTCTGCACTGACTCACTAATGGACACACACACTCCAAAATCCCCTGCTTGGTTTACATTATGGTAAGCCTGCTGAATACTTCATACTTCTCAGTTTTATATCATAACTTCACTTCTGTGGAGAAAACATGTGAACGCTCCTTCTTTTCAACAGGGAAAATGATTGAATTGGCTCAGAGGATGACCTCAGATCACAGATGATTTTCTCCTGGTGACCACTATGTGGCGCATTGAGTCTCAAAGTAGAACTTTGCTCTTTAATATGAAGGAGAAAGAGTGCTGACTTGGTGTAAATGAAACATATTTCTCTGAGATTTTAGTGTTAGTAGCTGTTTTTCAAATACAGAGGAACATGAGAAAAGCTTAAAAGGCATCTTGTGACATGCTGTTTTGTTAAAAAAAAAAAAAAAAGGGAAAATCTTTGAGATTTTCACATATTTAATGCAGTTTCAGCAGTTGGAGAACTACTAAAACCAATTCCAGTCAATTATGAAGCAAAGTATATCACTTAAAGGAAGAGACAAACAAGTGAACTTTAATGCCAGATCACTTAGAGGAACTTTTTAACATTTCAACTTACATAAAAATGTTAAAAGCCGAAGCTTGGAGAGATGAAGATGAGACTTATTTGGCATATCATGTGGAAAGAAAGTTGAGCAGTGAAGAGGATCATTGTGCGCTGAGGTTCACGTAAACCCCCCTCAGGAGGAGGGTTGTTGTTTTTGTAAGGGAAACATCAGTCTTCAAAATCCAAGCCAATGAGACTGTGAGCAGCCACGAAGCTGTACACTGCAAAAAACATCATGTACAAAAGTGGGACTTTAACTTAAATATATTTTTTTTAAAATCCCTGATAAAAAAAAAGTTGCATGTAAGTAATCATACCTGACACTACTTTATGTTAAATTTCAAAAAATAATAATAATTTCATGATGCGGACATTGTGACATCAGCAGCACTGATGTCACTGACACAATCAGGCATTGTGACATCATCAGTGTCATAAGGAAGACACTGAGTGTTATTCAGCCTAGTTTAGAACTTTCCTCTCATTGACTTATTGACAATTATGAAAAAAAAAGTTGACAATGTTTGATTTTTGTCAAAAATTATGAAAGATGCGAAAAGCTGAGTAAAGACAGGTCATCCAAAGAAGCTGAACATTTTACAGTGTGAACAAACTCTCTAGCTGAGAGTGTTCAGAAGGTACCAGAAAGTGACCAGAAGAAAGTATAATGAAGAAGAAGAAGAAGAAGAAGAAGAAGAAGAAGAAGAAGAAGAAGAAGAAGAATCCACAAGTGTGAATTGCTAAAGTGTGCATATCATTAAATTCACAAATAGGTAGATGTGGTTCTTGGACAGTAATATGTTTTTTTTTTTTTTTTTTAANTTTTTTTTTTTTTTTTTTAATACAGAATATATATGGCATACAGTATACAACCTAATGAATTATAAATGACCAGGAAAAATAACAGGGTCTTTGCTATGTATTGGAACCCAGACAGGGTTCCACATGGAGTCTTTCCAGCAGACGCTGCAGCTCACCATGGAGGACAAACCTGTGGGGTACGTCATCTTCGTCATCTAACTCGTCTTAGTCTGGGTCTTCATCTTTATTGGTTCTGTCCTGACATTTATGGTTCAGAACAGAATGCCTTGGTTCAACAGGGTAGTCTGACTTTGCTCACCTAGTGGGCATGAAATTGAATCTTTTTTTTTTTTTTTACATGGCCTGGGTTTAGATGAATCTTGACAATGGCTATAGGTGGTGCTGAACATGTTACTCCGCCCCATATGTAACCCCACCCTAAGATGCAAGACACAGAGAAGGGCAGTTGGGAAAAGTCATAAAAAATGGAGCTCCAAAGTTTCATCTAGCTCATGTAGGTGGCGCTGTTTCAATAACAGCACTTCATTGAAACATAACACTAATGATATTTTCTTGATTAACAAGGTTCTGGATGAGATATATGTATATATAAAATGGTTAGTGACCTGTGAACACTAACTGCATGTGGCCTGAGGATTTGGACATTCCCAATACCGACGGATTTGAAACCATAGTTTTGGAAAAACTACAGGCTTTTTTTTTTTTTTTTTTTNTTTTTTTTTTTTTTTTTAATTTGACGATAGCGCTTGCTTCAAACAAAATTCAAGGAGAAAGAATGAAAGTCTGGTCCACTGCAAAGGTGCTACATCAGACAAAAACTAAAGAAATGTGATTGCTAGGGATTTGGACTCTGGAATGGCATGTTGGAAACAGCGCCATCTAGAGTCTGTTTGGGGTGATTTAAAGCGTGTAAACAAATCCTGAAAATTTGGCAGTAACAATAAACAAAGTGGTGGAATGGAGCAATTTCTTCTGCCATACATACATTTCCTGTATTACATATTGTCAAGATAGTATTTATGCCTAGAAATGTGAAAACGTGAAATAGCTAATTATCTGTTAAAGGACCAAACCAGCGATCATATATGTTTGAGCTCAATGTATGCAACCTGCATATAACCAGTTTACAAAACATAAAGCCTTATTTTAATTTTCCTGTTAGTTTTTCAAATCCCCAAATATTTCAAAATCAAATGTTCGGGTGATAAACTCACCTTAGAATTCAATGTTTTGCTGCTAACCTGCATGATTGTAGAAGGCACGGTCATTTTAATTTCACGGAAAAAGTGGTCTTCTCCTGAGACTTTATTTCCTGGTGGAGAAATACATCTTTTGTGCAGCTCTTTGTTGGACTGGTTAAATATAGCTACTTCAGTAAAATGAATACATAAATAAATACCCTAATAGATAGTTTGCTGTAATGGATTACAGATCTCAAGCGTGATTCAAACCTCCACAAATTGATTTTAATAGCATACTGGAATGAACTGAAGCTAATAGCAGAATGGAAGGTAGGGGAAAAAAAATCTGAAATTTACCTGAAGTAGTATATTTTGGGAAAAGGTTATTAGTAACGTGTATTGTATATATTAGGCTCAAACATGCACGATCGCCCGTATGGTCCTTTAAAACTTAAAAAAAAAAAAATCCTTGTAGAAAATGAGACTTGGAAGATTGACGGGCTGCGAGAATCGATGCATCTATCATCCGGATACTTTTTACAGTGGAGCCCGGTTGGNAGGAGGAGGAGGTGGGGTGTTTGGGAGAGCATGGCCGCAGGAGCCAAAGCGCACACTTGGCTTGTTTCGTCCACGCTGACAACACCGCTCCTTACGCGCTCTTGGTTGTGTGTCGGAGCGCCGGTGAAGACGCGTTTAATCCGGAGATTCCGCCTTTACGCACGGCAGAGACGCAGAGCTTTCACCCGCTGCTGTCCGCGCAGGAGGAGCTCAGGCTGCTGCTGCGGGTTTGAGTCCTTTTCTTCTGGCTTTTCAAACGACACCGAGGAGGAGCGGAGATCCCGATCCCGAAGAGCGGATAGCGGCGAGGAACGACGGCGGAAGGGACCGCGATTCTCCCGTTTCTGTTCTCTGCCTGTGGAACATTTACTCTCTGATTTCTTTTGATTTTCCTCGTTTCGCGCGACTTGGAGAAAGTGTTTGGTGCGCGGAGCGGAGTTTAGTCGTTTTTGCAGAAACGCAGCTGAAAAGATTGTGGATTTTTTTTCCGTTTGCTTTCTAGTTTTTCGCGTTTTCTGTCTGAATTAACGGACTTTTGCTGCTGCAGCGAGAAAACGCGTCATTTCCAGAGCAAGGACAGAAGCAAAAATCTTTTGCTTTTTTTATTTATTTATTTATTTTATTTTTTAGAGCAAGAACTGTGATTTCAGCTTGAATTTGGCTGCAAACAGCGAGGAGGACTACAGAGGAGAAACCGGCGTGAAGAGGAGTTGAGCCTCTTCGTCGTTTCCGCGCGTCGGTTCGCGAACATCTCGCAGAATCCGAACCAGGAGGGACTTTAATCATTTTGGCTTCGAGTTTGGAGAGAAATGCCGCAGGTGGAGATGATGATGATGATGATGATGATGTTCGTGTTCCTCATCATTGGGATGTGTGTGTGCGGCCAGGACCCCGCGTCCAAGGTGGTGTCCGACCGGTACGCCGTCTTCTGGAACCGCACCAACCCAAAGTAAGTGGTGGCGCACACACGCACCCATGCACACACACACGGGTACCTTTGGGTCCCTCCGCCTGCAGGAGAAGATGAACTTCATCCTTGACGTTGCTGTGTGGATCTTGGCTCCACGCTGAGCGGCGTGATTTAGTGGGTGAGTGGGTGTAACGGTAAATGAATGAGGAGGTCGGTGCAGTTTGACCTCTACTATGAAGCATCATAACCTCAATATTCATAGAACACACACTTTTTAGGAAGTATAACAAGAAAAACATACTTTTATACTTATTTCCAGTTGAGAAATGAGCTTTATATCACTTATATTGTTTTATGATATAACCTTGACTGTGAATTCACATCATAAAGAATAATGAAGTCTTAAAACACAAATACAAGGCGGATAAATCGGGTTTGAATCCTGGTTTGCAGCTTTTGTTTCCACAGTGACGGATCGATGTGAGATTACAGTTTAATAATCGCTCATATCTGAATCATCTCCGCAATCATTCTGCAGGCTGCACGACATAAATCGCACATGACAGTGTCGCACATATGAGAAGCTGATTTTCACACAGATTGTCCACTTTTACGCATTAATACTCAGAGTTTGCTCCTTATGTTTGATATGAGCCGAACTTTTTTTTTTTTTTTTTTTTTTTTTTAAAAGTAATATTGAGGGATTTCGCTTTGGTCTGCATTCATTTGCATTGAGACAACAGTTTTTATTCTGGTTGCTTGTTTGTTGTGTGGCTCTTTAAAAACGCTGCGTATCTAAGTTGGAGTTGATATGGTTTCTTGTTATCTGTCAAAAGACTGTTTTTTCAAGAAAAAAAGACTAAATGGTTTACTGAAAAACTGCAGAAACTTTTGGCTGCCAAAATATGTTGATAATTATCCAACATTTATAAGTAGAGCTCTTTCTAGTTCTGATTTCTGATATTTGTCTTTCTTAAGTCCATTTTTTTTTTTTTTTTTTTTTTTTTGGCAATTTTCTTCTGGATTAATGTATCTTATCTTAGCTTATCTTATCTTATCTTATCTTATCTTATCTTACCTTTTTGGCAGTGGAGAGTTGGAGATTTTGTGATATTTTCTGTTATGTTACAGTAGTTAGCACAGAGAGGCTTTGCTGCTCACGTTTGTGTGAAAAGCGACAAAAATGCTTCACTTTTTTTAATTGTAAAACTGTAAATAAGCTACTGCAGATAGTTTTGTTGCCTTGATTGTTTACTTCTGATTATCAGAAAATCTGTTGATGAGTGGAGCTCTTTCTCTTTTTGAAAGTCTCTTTTGTGTTAGGGAAGCTCCTCTGTTGATTTATCCATGAAGTTACAGCAGTTGCAGCTGCTGTCTGTCTTTTCCAGGCGTTGCTGTTCTGATAATGTATGTGTGAATAGTGACACAGTTTATCCATAATATAATCAGCTCTGCAGGAACTTTTGGTTGCCTCATCAGATTCCTGTTACCCAAAATCCCAGCAAATGAGCCACGCCAAACTTTCTAATCTGGTGTTTTATTGAAATGGGCATTGGAAAGAGCTCATTCCTGGTGTAGTGGATGTTTGAAGATATTTTTTTTGTTTTGCATATTCTAGGAGAAGTTGTCGTTAATTGTAGTTTCTCCCCTTGGGGACTCTTTGCTTGGCAGATACAGTGGGTGTGAATAATTTATGGTTAAACTGTAGAAAAGAAAAACAACTTTTGGTTGCCTTCCTTTACAGTTTTAGTCATCCCAAACCCAAAATCCCAAATAAGTAAAAATCAAACAAACAAACAAACAAAAAAAAAAAAGCTATGGCATGCATATGTCTAATTCTGATTTCTCTTCCTGAACTCCTCTCCGTGGGTTGATTGACCCACTGGTGACACTGTGATGGAATGAGCATGCCGCTCTGTTTCAACTGATGAAGAATATGTTTAGCTGCTCTTTGCTCAGGTGTTTAGTTACAGTTAAACGTAAAAAAAAAAAAAAAAANAAAAAAAAAAAAAAAATACTATATGTATAAATATTTGCTTGGGGATAAGAAACTGGTTTGTTGGGCTTTGAAAAGACACAGCAGAGATGCTGTTTGCTTTGCGACGGTCACCCTGAGGCACTGTGTGTGTGCGTGTGCGTGTGTGTGCGTGTGCGTGTGTGTGTGTGTGCAGTGAGTTAGTGAAGAAGCTACACTGACGGGATATTAACATACGAATGCAAATGCCATGGCGACATGAAAGGCATCTGAGGAGATCCTGCTCTGCTGCAGATACCTGAGAGCGATAAGAAGTATTAAGAAGTGTGCGAACCCCTGGCTTCAGTAAAAGTATATATTACCATGGGAAAATACTGCATGTCAAGTCAAAGCCTGGTAAAATATAAACAAAAAAAGTAAGAGAAAACAAGGTACTGCCAGTTAAATGTAATTGAGTATCCAAAGAATTCGTTGTGAAGGCGAATGGTTCCTGTCAGCGTTGATAATGAGAATCCCCAAAATAGGAGCTGAGGTATGACATGGGAATTGGGGGGAAGAAGGAAAGAAAAAAAGAAAGAAAGAAAGTCAAACAGACAGAAGGCTGTTTTTCAGAGTTTCTGTAAAGTTGAAATTTTGGAGATACAAGTTTTTTACTTGGCAATAATTGCATTTATCTCACGATGGATGTAAAATGTGAATTTGCAAAGTGACTAGTAACCACAGCCATCAGATAAATATAGTGGAGCAAAAAGTAGAAAGTACCAGTACTTTACTCTTCCTCTATTTCAGATAAATAATGGAGTAAAATGTCGAACACTGCTCTCTGAAATGAAAAGCAAAGTAAAAGTAAATGTACTTCACTTTTCCTCCATTTCACAGAAATGTAGTGGAGTAAAAAGTAGTATGCCGCTCTCTGAAATGGAGGGAATATAAAGGAGCAGTACTTTACTCTTGCCTATTTCAGATGAGTGTTGTAAAAAGTAGTACGTCACTCTGAAATGCAAAGTAAAGTAGCAGTACTTGTGACTTTTGTATTTAAATACAGTACTTGAGTTACTTCCCACGTCTGGTGATAACATCTTTGGCTGCCTCGCTCACAGTCTGCAGCTTTATTTTTTTTCCTATAAAGGTTCCCAGTTCCCAAGTCTGGTTTCTTGGTTGCCATGCTCCCGGTCCAAGTACCACCCCCCTGCCCCCCTCCGCCCCCCATCCCACGCTGGGGCAGACAATGCGGGGTACACAGGGGTACACAGGGGTATTTCAGCAGCGGCCAAGGCCCAGCGTGGTGCTGGATCCTGTGAGAGATCCACACATGCTGAGGTCACACACTCTGTAGTAAGCAGGCGGGTCCCGGGTTAAGCGTCAGGGAGCGGCACACAGGGGGCCGTTGTCAGGGTCAAAACTGGGGCAGGACCGCAGGCCCTGGGGCCCATGTAAAGCTCCCCGCCTGGGCTTTGTCCCAGCAGAATGGGACTCTTAGGCGAAATAAATGAGTAACTCTTAAATGACTGTCTCCTTTTCTCATTCATGAGTTTAATCTAAACCTGACCCGGGCCCTACACTGTAAAAAATAACACAAAGGCATTTCAAACAACACATATGGTTTAAAATGGTTTCCACAGATCAGACACCTGGAATGGATTGTTTTGCACTGATTTCTCCTGGATTTTGTTGTATTTGATGTTGAAGGAAGACGCTCAAGTCAGTGAGGTCATCCAGTGGCGAGGACGGGCGTTTCCGGTGAGATAGATGCAGAGAAGAACCACATATGCTGCTAACGTTTGTCAGAGTCCCTCAAATTAAGTCAAATAAGACGACACACAGCTAAACTACTGATTGTTGAAGTAAATGCAACTTTTTTTTTCATGTAATAGCAGTTGGCAGTTGGCGTGCATGTTTCTCATTTTTTCAGTTTACGTGCTGTAAGTTGAAACATTCGGAACACAAGCTGACCTTGTTTATTGTAAACTGCAGTGAGCAGCGTTTTCTTGGAGCAGGAAACAGCAACTTTTAAGTGCGTCGGGAAATCAAATCCACAGGATGATCATTTCAAACTAATCTGTTTCTCATAAAACGGTACGTCTGTTGATGGAAATGATAAAAAAAGAAGAAAAATATAGCGAGCCGTTCGAATGTGGTAACTCTAAATGTAGACTTGACTTGAACATAGCAAACGTATTTGTTTACATTGAGGCATGATGATTGTTGATTTGAGTGTATTCACGATGGGGTTTTACAGTGTATGATGTGTGGGAGGGCCTTGTTTAAAGGTGGGGGCCCCTGACCTGCAGTAGAACCTGACTGTACTGGCAGGCCTCGGCTCCCCGCTGTTTAATGTAACTATACTCAGCAGTGGGATGCTGGGAAGCCGCTGTGCTACAGTCCCAACTTCCAGATGAGCTTCCTCCCCCTCTTCCTCCTCCTCTGCTGCCTGTTTGACAAAAGTGGGGAAAAACGGCATCCGGAGCAGCGATCCACACTCAGCCATTCATGAAATCCCTCCACAGGAGCCGTGGAATTGAAATGGGAAGTGAGTTGTGAAAAAAAAAAAAAAAAAAAAAAAAATGAAAATGCGATGACATTTTCATGTTTTTCTATTGTTGCAACAGCTTGAAGGAGCTTTTTTTTTTTTCATCAGTTAGATAAAGATAAATCTGTATGTGCCCTGCTTTCATCTCGGAAAACATCTTCCCAAGTGCTCACGCTGGTTTCCGATCAGGATCAGACCAATGCGACGCTGAGCGGTGGAGGGATTTAGCTGTGAGGATGGTTCGAAATGTTTCCGCAGCGACACGGAGGAGCTGTGCTCATATAAGCTGCTTAATGAAATCAAATGAAGCTGCGGTGTCAGTAGCCTTGCAGGAGAGACACGACGCTGCAGAGACACGTTCACTCTAATGACTCCCGCTCGATTCTCCGGCTCGTAATTTGAGGAACGTCCTGCAGTGCAAAGCCAAATATTACTGTGTCAATAGTTTGGAAAGTCTGGGAATTGTCCAAAAATGGGCTAGACCATTTTCATGCTGTGAACATTGCAGGAATTAGCCAAAATATTCTGGAAAATTCAAAGCAATTAGATAAAAGTAGCAGGTAAAATTACTCTATTACAAGTAAAAAATGTTGCATTTGACCTCTACTCGAGTAAAAGTATGAATTTTGGTTTTGGTATCAAAAAAGAAAAGATGAATAATGACCTTGTTTACATATAGGTACATGTAGGCGGTAATGCTAATTACGGGTAAGCTATAGTAATGAGTCATGTGACCTGGTAATACCTTATAATTACACTGAAGTACAGTACTTGAGTGTTGTACTTGGTTACTTTCCACCTTTGTGTACTTGAGTGTCTGCTTTCAATTAGTTTAGAGAAAAACTGATTTAAAAGCTCAGCTACTGTAGTACAACTATTTCCCTGATCGTACTGCCCAGCTATAATTAGCTGCATAAGCAGATATGGATAAAATCCAATCCACACTATAAAAAATATCCATTTTGTCAAGTCACTTTGTCTACTATGAAGTCTGAGAAATATCATTTAAATCTCATTTAAATGCCTGAACATGAATTTCTTCATTATTTGCCTTTTTCTGCCTAGTTTCAAGATCCTAACACTTATTTCTAGACATTCCTGAAAAATACTCTTGCTACAGGCAGATCCTTTTACTTTTCACTTGCTTTTAAGAAGCTAAATTCAAAGGCAAAGTGACTTGTGAAGATGAATATTTTACAGTGCAGGTAAGAAACCAAACATCTGCAGAGCAAAAGGAGAAGAAAAACCCTCAGACATCAGATAAATGTAGCGAAGTAAAGCAGAAAATCTCCCAAAACGTGACTTCTTTTCACCTGCGAAGAGTTAAACTCGGCTACTGTAGATACTCTGACCTGGTTTTACGTTATTAGCGGCAACCGTCTGCCCCCCCTCCCTCAAATCCATCTAAGAAATCAGATCTGGACAGTAAAAGCGGAGGAACTCCCCCCAGCACATGGAAGAAAAATGAGTCCCAGATGTCACTCGCCGGTAAGCAAATGATGGAGCAAAGTGTACGAGTGGTGTGTTTACTGCGGCTCTGACAAGCAGCTATTAGTGAATTCCCTGCTCAGCGGCTATTTAGCTGCTTCATTAAAAGCCAGCCGGGTCCATATGGTCGGCAGGCGGGCGTCGCCGTTGGCCTGAGGTGTTTATTTGTCGCTGATAGGCAGGATCAGCAGAGAATTGGGGCCGAGTTCCGTCCCTAATCTTCCGAGCTGTTTGTGTCTCCGACGCCATGGAAACCGATACCCCTCGTCTTCAAAGCAGCTCATTGGGTGGGACTAACGACCTGACAGCTGGAGAGAGAGAGGGATTCCTACATTCTGCGAGAACCCCGTCACCCCAGGGGTTCTCTTAATCCCTGATAATGCCCGGCCAAAGCTTTCCAAGGCAGATGCAACATATTTCTCTAAGACAATCAAAGGCATTGTTAATGTCCTCTCTTCATGTCGCTAAGTGTGGTTATTGTCTCGCTAACCTCTCTGATGAGGGAAATTACCATTTCGCTGTCGCTGTGAGTTGTTTGTCATATTTTGTAGCCACCTTTAAAGAAAAATCTCCATCTTATCAAGTTGTTTTTGTCTGTTATCAAGTCGTAATAGTTGTGTTTTCGTCAAACAAGTGAAAAATCTGCCTGTGCAATGAGATTTTTTTCAACTGTTTCCATTATGATTCCACTAGTTTCAAGAAAATTCTACAATCAGGAGTCATTCTTCTTCCAGTGCAGCCATTTGCTTTATCTTTCTTCAAGATTCTGACATTCACATTCTCAAAATAAGTTGTTTATTATATTGTTATGTTTAATATGTTTTGTATTGATTTTTTTTGGCCTATTTAACTTCATGTAAGCCTCAAAACTTTAGAAATTCAACTTAAAGGTGCTTCACACTGTTTGCTGTCTTTTCATTGATCTCATTTTAGGAGTTAAAGTCTCAAAAACTGGATGACAAAAGTTTGGATTTTTAAATCTTGTCATTTCCGCCAAACCAGTAAACCTCAAAATGGCGGGAACGTCATTTTCGAGGCAGCGTTTGTTGTTTCCAGAGCAGGTGTGAGGAACTCAATTCAGAGATGGATCACATGACCAAATGATTTGATTGTGCTGTTTTTTTCCCTGCTTTTATAGTAGAAATGACTTGCTGAGATGGAGATATTTTTATTTATGTATTTATTTAATTGTTGCCAGGTGACCTCAAATCGACGCTGGCATCGGGTTCTTCTCACAGCAGCGGAAGTCGAATGACCTCCGTTGTTTGCTTTCTCTCTGCTGCTCTCTTTTTTTATCTCCACTTAAAGGAACAACACGCCATTTCTTCTGATTGCGGTGAGCTGATGCTGTGATAATTTCCCAGCGGCATTGTAAGTTTCTCCGTTTGCATTGTTCCCGTGTTTACCTTCACTCCACCTCCCCCTCTTCTCTCAGTCTTTTCCCGGCTCCCCGCTGCTCGGTTCCGCTTGGATAAAAAAAAAAAATCGGACGCAAAAAAAGCAAACCACGTCCAAATATTGACTGGGTTTTAGGAGCGCAAACCAGCTCCCAGCCCGCGCCCAGACCTCCTGAAAGGACGCTATTGTTCCCGTCATACTCAGTGGCCCGTAGCCGGCGTTTAGTTATGCATGCGTCTCCAAGACACAGACAGAAAGTAGGAGGAGCCGGGATCGAGGTAGGACGAGGGAGGAAGGGCTGCATAACATAACAGGGGCGGGAGAAGCTTCCGGATAAGAGGCCAGAGGCTACGACGGGCGGTGAGCAGGCCGTGGAGTCTCGGGTGGGGTCAGACCTGCTGTTTCCACCCTGGCCCCCTGGACCAGGATGTTTTAGTGTCAATCTTAAAACGCTACAAAGAGAACGCGACTGAATGTGGTTTCCTGCAGAGTAGTAATGGTAGGAAAGTGTCAATAAATCAGGGAGGAGAGGTTTCTCATGTGAGATATTCCACTCCAGAGGTGGTAATTAACTTTAATACAGTATACTTTGAAGATTTGATGTACTGGTACTTCCATTTTAGACGCTTTCAACTTCTCCCCTACATTTCTTAGTGAAACATTGTTCTTTTTACCCCATTACATTTATCTATCTGGATGATCATTCACTAGTTCTTCTGCAGATTCAGACTTTGCATTCAACATGAGACGAGCTTTTCAACATCCAGGGAATTTGTGAAATTGCGAGAACCTGAGCCTGCTGTTTTTTCCCCATTTTCCTGCAGCATTTCCACAAAAAAGTAGCCAAAGTGAAAGAGTGCATGTAAGTTTTAATAAACTGATGAAAGAAACTGATGTTTCTGCCTAAAATAATCCAGTTCAGAGCAAAATCAGTCCACGATCTCAACAGTTGCAGAAAGTTGCTGTCATCAACCACTTTTCTAGCAGTACAAGTTTGTAAAGTTTTATTTGTCACATGCAGTCGTACAAGTACACTGTAGTGAAATGCTGAATGTTTGCTGTTTGCATTTATAAAACCACTGTAAGATGACTGGAGACGCGACATATTAGCACTAAACAACAGATAGAGTCAAAAACCATCTGGTAAAGAAAGTTCTGGATATTTTCCTCAGGACTTGGTGGAAACCAAATCAGAGTTAAATGGAGTGTGAATATTGGGAATTGATTAATCAGGTGGACAGAAACGTGATTCAATTTGGATGCTAATGTTGCTCTGTGTCTGAGTAACGTGTAAATAAGCAATATTTTCACCAGTACATTAACCTCAGCAGCTTTTTAAAGTACCATACTGGCCATTTTGCATGTTTGAGCCTAATATATTCAATTTTCATACATGTTACATTACTGACAATCATTTCCAAAGGATAAAACTGTATCTCAGCTTTCCTGATATTTTGCAAAATCTCTTAATCTTTCAAAATCAAATATTCAAGCAATGCACCCACCTTAAAAATCCATGTTTCTCCTGCTAATAGTTACACAGCCTTATGAAGTCACAGTCCTTTAAATTTTTCGATAAACGCAGGTCTTTTGGGATTGTATTCCCCGGTGGAGACATACTCCATGCTTTTTATTGTGTTTAAACGCTAAAATTACATAACTTTGACGTTGGTGATGATGGATTACCTATCCCAAGAATATTTCAAGTATCAACAAGTTGATTTTAATAGTGTACCAGAATGAACTGAAACCAATGGTGGTCCAGAAAGTAGGAGAAACAATTTTAATTCAACGTTCCAGTAGTCTGCTTTGGGAAATGATTGTCGGTAATGTTACGTGTATGAAAATTGAATATATTAGGATCAAACATGAAAAATAGCTGGTATGGACCTTTTAAGATGAAAATTTATTAGATTTTGACATAAAGGTGTTATGTGGTGTTTCGACAGTTTTATACCTTTACCTTGATTAAAGCAGTAAATCAGTTTTTTTTTCCATATATCATATGACCACTGATATTGACATAAATTGAAATGTCATAAATTAGCGTATGCTTATAACAGACCTGCATTATGCAATTTAAAGCATTTTACTCAAGTAATAATCAGAGTAAGGCACCTCTGCGTGCATTTCCTCACCTGGCGGACTCTCGACTCTCCCCTCCTACGCTGATTAAGTAACGATTCATCAATATGTTGCTAAAAGCAGAATTCTATTAATTCCATCTGTGTATAGGCTTACTCACACTTTTGCATTAATCACAGCACAAACAAAAAATATCATATCATAGCATGCATGCAAATGTGCTGTGGACACTGTTGAGGATCTGAATGTTCCTCCAAGTATTTGCCCATTTTGTCGCAAACTGTGGTAACGTTAAGCCTCATTTTCAGAACTATAGGAAAAACTGCATCTGCCTCAAACCCTGTCAGTTGCTTTGTGCACATTAAGAAGTTGTTTCTTAAACTGAGCCTTCAGGTCAATTAATTGGCAAGTTTCACATACTCTGCTGCTTGTGGAGGAGGGAAGCGGTTACCCCATGGAGACGTCTGTCATTCCTAACGCAGTACGACCCTTCCTGTAGAGAAAAGGTGCCCCGGCCCTCCTGACGCGCTGAAGCTAATAAGGCAGACCCTCAGGCAGCCGGCGTTTGACTGACAGCAACTAGGGAGGAGAGTTTGTTAATAAGTGAGGTGGTTTTGTTGATTTCTATTTCATACGAGCTCACTTATCATGTTGCAATGTTTCTCTCAGAGGTCTGGCAATGCAAAATGCCTGCGGTTGCACAGAAACTGGATCACAGCAGTGGAAGAGGTACTCAGATCCTTTACTTACGATAAAGTACCACAGTGGAAAAATACTCCGTTTGCTGTGTTATTAGTAAGTCCCCAAACTTTGCTGTTATGAAACGGATCATATCTCTGAGAAATTGATATTTTGGACAAGATTTTTCCTTTACAGCATTAGTTTTTTTTTTGGTGATTATTGACTCAAGTTGCAGCGTTATTTCTGAAAAACTGTAATTCAATTTGCAGTTATTGTTTTTTTTGTGTGAGAAATTATAGTTAATGTTTAAAAAATGGCAGTCTGATGAGGAAATTATGATTGCGTGGCAGAGCTTGTTGCACCATGGTAAGCTCTGCTTCAGAAAACAACTTTAAAGGAAGTAAAGATCCCTCAGTATTTGTAGGAATCAATTATTTCTTAACTGGGCTTATAAAAAGTTGTTCTAAATTGGATTATTTTATGCAGCGATGTGAATATTTGCAGCCGTTCATCCAGTTTGACAATTTTTTTTAATATCGTTATTATATTTTTATTGATTTTCAACAAGGACCCACCTAAAAAAAAAAATTAGGGATATATGAGCATTGAGGCTTGTTGTGTATTGCATGTATNTTTTTTTTTAAATTTATTAATTCTGAATCTGCAAAGTACTAGCCCACAGCCCTCAGATTTCACTCTGAATAATGTAGAGGAGGAAACACAGAAAAGCTCCAAAAATGGAAATACTCAACTAAAGTACCTCAAAATGGTACGGTACTTAAGTAAAAGTACTTTGCTGCTCGCCGCTCTGCTGCATCACGGTTTGGCGCTCGCTCTTGTGTTTCTTTGCTGGGTTTTACTTTACACTTTGGCTTATTTCCAGATCAGATAGCGTGTTAGTTTGCCATCCTGCATTTGATATGCGCGACAGTCAATGGATTAGCGGGACACTCTTCAGGACTAATCTCACAGTCTCACCCCACTGCACAGAGGTTCACTTTTCTGCCGTTTTAATCTCAGTGGGGGTGTTTTTGTGTGTGTGTGTGTGTGTCTGCTGTTTAAATGCGAGTAGTGAAATGGCATCCCCTGTGTCTTTGTAGGCACCGGTGAGGGTATTAGCAAAGAGGCTCTAAGGGGCTTAAGAGGTCAGCCCTCCCTTTGTGTGAAGACACAAAACACTTCCTGTGGGACCCTTCACCCCACTCTGTTCTTCCCTCAGAAAGCCAGGCCTTGCCTGACCATTCACATTAATCAGCCTTAGCTCCTAATGACTGCAGTAAAGCTTCGGAAAATGGTCTCTAAAAGGTCCTAAAGAGCCACTAAGCCTGCTGAGAGACGGGCGAAGCCGCCGCCGTTTGCAGGGCGTCGCTGCAGCGTCGTCCTCTGCTTCCTGTCCTGAAATGTACCGAAAGAGGAAACGCATCTGAACTAGACCCGCTGTACATGTGATGGGATCGTCGTTTTTAGATTTTTAAACTTTTGCATTAAAGAGGGAGTCCGCCAATTTTTCCACACATTAAATTCAGTTAATTGGTCTTACAGAGCAGAATTCCACACATGAAACAGCCTGAATGAAGGGTTTTCAGTGGAAAGTTGTACAAAGCCAGACAAGTTACAGAACTAGAGAAGAGTTAGAGAACTAGTTAGAGAACTCTCCTAGATATTTTCGTGATTGCAACACACACACAGACACAGACACACACACACACACACACACACACACACACACACACACACACATCAAGAATGACTTTAGTTTTCCAGCATGTCGTCTTCAGCACCAAGCAGCATTACATTACAATTACTGATCTAAGTCTGTTTCCCTGAATGATACATAAAGTCAAACCCAGGAGGGCCGTTTTGGTAACAGTGTGTAACACTCAGTGTGTAACACTCAGTGTGTAATACTCAGTGTGTAATACCCAGTTTATGATGTTACTACTTCATTACTTACGTACATACTTCACACTTTGACACAAAATGGTGCAGCGAACATAAATCAACGCAAATGAGCTGCATGTGAACATAAATCTGTGAGGACAGGTTTGACATCAACTGAAGCCAAGCCGGCTGTGTGTGTGTGTGTTCTTGATAGCGTGACACCAACATTTTGGAGATGTTTGCAGATTCCTTCCAGACTTTTCTGTGTTGTAGGTATGAGAAATGTCCCATCTGCTCCACAATAACATAGATTTGAACTTCTTTATGATTGACTTTATTCCTTCAACCAAAAGGATTTCAGCTGAAAGTGATGTGTTTTCCCTCGTTTTGTACAAAACAAGAACAAATAAGTATGATTTTAGAATATAAGATATACAGTAAAAGTCCAGTATGGGTGGAAATGGAACTGGTGAGATGATTTTTAGTTTAAGAGTCATTAATTGAAAAACTAGAGGTCATAACTTGTGAAATGGGTTTAAAAAATGAGTCTTAAAGGATTTTTGAAGTATCTCCAAAGCAGCTCTAAGTGTTGTACTATAAAAAAAAGACCTTCCAGGTTCTTACAAACTAAGATGTTAGAGTAAATTTTTGGACCGATGCTGCTCATTTGTGCACATTTCCAGCACCTGTTAGAGCAGACGTGCATGATTTCGCTTCATTGGATGTTTTAAGATGCAAACTTGCAGTGACAAGCTTTGTACTCCAAAACAATTCTGCAGTTTGGCTTGCAGGTTCTTTATCTTTGAGGTAAGCAGCGGTTTGATATCTGTGACAGGAGATNAAAAAAAAAAAAAAAAAAACAACCCTTAAAAAACAAACAAACTGGAGGGTAAAAACAGTGAAGATTTCTCAGAAAACTGCATCTGCAAGCATGATGTCTTGTGTTCTTTCTTATGACTATTTTGATTAAAAAGAACATTTTTTTCTCTCTTTCCTTCTTTATTTCAGTATCACAAATACATGCATACATATATTTGAATAATACAAATTAATTTTTACAATTCCCACACAATGCTCGTCCCCACCAACTGCCCACCCTCGTGCACCCTTTCCCCTCGCACACCCAGTTTGAAAGAGCACCATTCCATCATCTCACACATTAATCAGATTTCATTATTGGAATACTTTGGATCACAGAACCCTACATTTTCTCAAAGGTTCAGGTTTTCTCTTCACACTGTGCATCGTTTTATTTGAGGTACGTGATGTGTTGTGTCTGCTGTGTTGGAGGCAAAAAAATCTGACTTCCAAGACACAATAATATGCATTTTTTTTTTTCTTTTAAGCTGNTTGGAGGCAAAAAAATCTGACTTCCAAGACACAATAATATGCATTTTTTTTTTTCTTTTAAGCTGCTGCCATAGCAAGCAAAACTTTTTGGTTTTTTTCTGAGATAGAGCTAAGCCACAACTGGACAGTACATCACCCC
>VXCM01001271.1:29289-71462 GCA_014773175.1 Lucifuga dentata
CCCCCACCCCCCCAAAAAAGTGCTGCACTTAGATCCATCCTAAAGGACCATACCACCCATTTTGCAAGTTGAGCCTAATATATTCAATTTTCATACATGTAAGGTTACTGACAGTCATTCCCCAAAGGATAAAACCGTATTTCAGCTTTACTGATATTTTGCAAAACCTCTTAATCTTTCAAAATGAAATATTCAAGCAACACACCCACCTTAAAAATCAATGTTTCGCCTAATAGTTACACAAAATTATGAAGTCATGGTCGTTAAAATATTTCCATAAATGCAGGTCTTCTTTTGGGACTATATTGAGACATACATTAACTCCGCGCTTTTTATTGCACTTAAACACTAAAATTACATAACTTTAAAAAAAAAAAAAACCTGAATACACATCTTGTTGGTGATGATGGATTACCTATCCCAAGAACGTTTCAAGTATCAGCAAGTTGATTTTAATAGCGTACCAGAATAAATGAAACCAGTGGCAGTCTGGAAGGTAGGAAAAACATTTTTAATTCACCGTTCCAGTAGCATGCTTTGGGAAATGATTGTCAGTAACGTTACATGTATGAAAATTGAATATATTAGGCTCAAACATGCAAAATGGGTGGTGTAGTCCTTTAATGTCTTGTCTTCATGTAATAACTTAAAGGGACATTTTCTGAGTCAGAGTGGAACCAAAGGATTCATTTGAGTCAATTTAAAGGATGAATCAACCCACCAAGATGGGGGTGGGGGTAGGGGTGTGTTTGTGTGTGTGTGTGTGTNTGTGTGTGTGTGTGTGTGTGTGTGTGTGTGTGTGTGTGTGTGCGTGTGTGTGTGTGGGGGGGGCTCTCCCATTAGTTTGCATTGTTTATCCAGAGGTGACTAAACCACTTTTGGTGTCTCCTGTGCTGGAGTTGGACCACAGACTGTGGGGGTTTAAAGGCTGCAGCGGTGAGTTGGTAACAGTGATGGCGTTAGTTTGATGAAGCGACGCTGATCTCCTGACGCGTCCGTCTCTGCTGCTTTGAGACGAGTGGAAATAAAGAGAAAACTGGCACTTTGATGCATTCAAATCACATGTGGGCGCAGCTGAGATGTAAATTGGCTTAAGAAATATGCCTGATATAAAGCAAACGTGATCATTTTAGATGGCAGGGCCAAACCGCCAAGTAATGGTCCTGGAGCTGGATTTGGGTCGCTGCGGCTTTTGGAGTTCAGCCTGTAAGAAGAAGCATGGACCTCCTCATCAGGAGACATTTCCTCACTTTAAATGGCTGCTGACTTTTTGATTTTTTTTTGTGTGTATCTTGGAAGAAATGAGGCAAAAAATGTTCCTCTTGTTTTTCCAGTCAGGCTTGGGTGAATCATGTGTGATTCACGGATTTGAAGCTCGATGCGGCGACTGAACGAATGTCACTCAGAGACGTTAAAAAACCGTCTCTGGCAAGGAAAAGCTGCTTTTGTTGGAGACGCCGCTGCTGTCTAATTGCTTTTGTCTTTCAGCTTCAGATGAAATCTTAACTGATGAATCATAGAAATGAGCTTTGATCTCATTATGGTTTTTATGCCGTGAGAGAAGAAGAAGAAGAAGAAGAAGAAGAAGATTTTTTTTCAGTCACATTTGTTTGTTTCAGAAGCTTTACAAAACTTTCAATGATGCTTAGAGTTTTATTCGGTGCCTATAGTGCCATCATATGGTTATTTCTAAATTCTTTATGTTTTCCATTTTGAATTACAATTTATAAAGGTAAAAGCATAGAAACTAAAAATTTTGTCCTGGATTTCTTGGGTCAAATTAATTATAGGCCACACCCCTTTCTGCATAAACAGATTTTCTACCATTTTTAGTTTTTTTGCAGTACATCTTTTTTTGTGGCGTATCTTTAAGAATTTAATCCAGGCTGGTACATTAATATGTTTGCACAAATTTAAATATTCTTGTAGGCGTGGCTTATTTCACATAACCTGCCACAACCCCTGACTGTGCAGTTGTTTAGAAGTTTAGAACTCACGTGCACATATCACCTGTGACTGATCCAGCATTATCTGATGGTATGTGGCCAATAGGTGGCGCTACAGCAACAAGGCCAGAACTCGGTGTCATGAGTCTCAGAAATTTAGTACAATCCATCCTTTTCCAAAACTGTAATGTTCACAGACAGTTATATTCTGCAAAAACTGTTGTTGTCATCAGCCAATCAGCATCATTGTCTGTCACCATCAATATGTTCATGGTGCTCCAGTTTTATCTGTTCACAAACTGTAACGGATCATTTATGCTCAAGTAAAACAACATATAATGTAGATCTGTTATTCTGAGTACACTAACATCTATTTATGCCAGTTTCAATCTGATTGTGGTGTTTGCATGACATTTAAAAAAAAAAAGAATTTGTNAACATCTATTTATGCCAGTTTCAATCTGATTGTGGTGTTTGCATGACATTTAAAAAAAAAAAAGAATTTGTTGCCTTAATTGGATTAGAATTGAAGTTTTAACATGCATGTAAATGCATCGAGTGTTTATCTGTCATTAAAAGAACATTTAGAGGGTTGTGCAGCCTTGCTGGAGGTTTGAGGATTTTCCAGCTGATTTTAAAATCAGATCTTATGTGATGAAGCCGTTTGGGCAGGAAGTTTTTATCTGATGATGGTGGTTTTTTGTACCACGACGGGAAAGATTTTGGTTTACATGCCACTTTCAGACTCCCTCCATCCAAATTATTAAAGGGACTTTGTGTTGAACATGGATGCAGACGGTGTCATTCCTCCTTATGAGATTAGCGTGTGTTTTTTTCATGAACTTGCCGTGACTTTGTGGGACCTTTTCGCCATGGCTCAGCGGTCCGCTGAGACAGAAAGTGTTTCTTCCTGTTGGATTTGAGTGCGCTCGGTGCTTGGGGACCCATGAAAAATTAAAAAGCTGTTTGTGATCTCACTGTTCGAGCCTGGACAGCAAACCTTCACACGCAACCGGCAGAAATCCAGGTCAGGACCGCTGTGACTTTAATAGAGGGCTTTCATGTTATTTCAGATTTTTTTTTTTTTTTTTTNTTTTTTTTTTTTTTTTTTCCTGGCCCGCGTTCCTCTGCTGATGACTGACCGCGATTAAATTGTTTTTGGTGTTTTTAATCATCACACAACTTGAGCACGGGGTCATTAATTGAAATCTCAGACTCCCAAGATCTGTACCTTTTCCACAGACGTGGCTGATTTCTCCTCCTCCTCTTCGTCTTCCTCTGTGCTGAGTGGCGGAGCGGGAAACGAGCACAGGCAGCCATTTCCAAACTCAACTCCATTTTGTTTCGAGGAGCCAAAGTAGCTGTGGATCCTGGGGCGATATGCGAGCATTTTCTGATTATTTATTTATTTTTTTTATGATTGCGGAGATAAAATGTTTTCTGGAAGCGATCGTTAAACTTCTATGGTCTCTTAAATTCCTTAAATCTCATTTCTAACCTCATTTATCATAATTTTGGCACATATTTGAAAAAATATCAGTCTTATCATGTTATTTTGATTAATTTTTCCGTCCTAAACATCAACATTTCTGTGCCGCAAGATTGTTCCAGGCTGGTTTCAATACAACTCAACCATATAGAATCAAGTATCGTTTTCTTGGTTCCAGTATTCTGTATTGTTTCCGGAAACACTGGTAGGTTTTTTTTTTTTTTTTTTTTTTNTTTTTTTTTTTTTTTTTTTGCTTCAAATATATGATTTTAAAGACTGAATTACAGGAAAAAAAAAATGACTTGATGAGATAGAGATTTTAAAGTTAAACTGTAAAAATGACTTTAGACTCCAAAGGGTTAAACATCCTGCATTCTTGACATCTTCTTGATTCTAGAAAATCTAATCTCCCAATGTATCCTAAAACTATTTTAAAAATCAATTATCAAAAGAAAAATTAAGATTTTTTTTTTTTTTTTTTNTTTTTTTTTTTTTTTTTGATAATTAAGAGTTTTTCTAAAATCGAGTAAAAATCAAGAAGTTTTAAAAGTGAAAACCATCTTAAGGCCATTACACACCAAGAGCGATGCGAAGAAATGACATGAAATTGCAAATTTCATGGGAATCTTGAAAATTCTAGTCTCATAAAGTAAAAGAATATTGATTCTAGAAAATTCTTGCACTCTGGGTTGTCACATGACCCATTTTTGACTGAGTCCTTCTCTCTCACTCTTTAAACAACAGACAAGGTCTAAAGCTGATCAGACCCATTCAGTGAAATGAAAAGGAGTTTAAACTTCAGAGGTTTGAAAATGACTTAAGTCTCGAGCCACATACAACTTAAGTCACTGAAGACTTAAGTGTAACCTGAAAAAAGACAGAAGAACGATGTGATTTGTATTGGGAACAGCTTGAACTAATCTCTCTCCCTGAAAAAAAAAAAAACNCCCTGAAAAAAAAAAAAAACAACATAAAACAGCATTACTCAAGAAATGTTTGTATGTTATTGAGTCTTTAAAATCTCTGCTAGAGCAGTCAGATTATTTCATCCAGCAGAATTCAGAAGAAGAAGAATTTTCTCGAATCGGCCATCATATTTGTTTTCAATGCAGGTTGGAAAAATCTCTCTCTACATGGCAGATTTGATTGAATGTTTTAAGAAAGTAAGACTTTCAGAACCATGATGACTGGAGGGGGAGTTTTTTTTTTNTTTTTTTTTTTTTTTTTTTTTTTTTTTTGGTGGATCTGGCCCGTAGGAGCTGTTACTTTGGCCTTCGTATCATCGGTCGCAGCGGGACGCCGTGGGCAGACGCTTCTCCTACTCCGGCTGATGATCCTCTTTTATGTCTTGGCTCCATCAGGGCCTTTAGTTATTCTAGTGCATAATTGATGGAGGAGTTAGAATAGCAGAAGTAATGCGATGAGAGGGTGCAGCCAAGCAGAGTGAGGGATCGCGTGCGTGGGGCTGCAAACATTGCAGGGGACGACAGGAGGGCATCTGGCATAACAGGTCTCAGCTCTGAATATGTCACCGGGGCCAGCCAATCACAGCTCCCCGCTTCCCCCCGCCAATGAGATGTCTCCACTTTGAGCAGAATACTACGTTCTGAGGAATCGAAGAGCGGCTCTTCAGTTTTAGAGCCTCTCGAGGCCGATGCTCGGCTTTTGTCGGTTGTTTTCCTTTCTAAGTGCTTGTGGTTTTAATTTTCTGTGTTGGCGGTCAGTCCAGTTTGACAAGATGGCTACACTGTAAAAAATATCTCCATCCTAACAAATCATCTTTGTCTATTAATGACCCCTGCAAGGGATTTTCTGTTTTCTCGTGCCTTCTTATGCCTCGTGTCAACGTTGTCACACTCCAAGTCTTGAAACAAGTCAGTTTGAATGGGAAACATGTTACAGACATCTTCCAGGACTCATAGTTTTCACATTTTACAAACTCTTTTAGGATTCATCTGTCTGAGAAAATCATTTGTCAGGTTTTTATTTTTTTCTGTTACTGAATCATGAATTTTTTGTTAAAACAAGTCAAAATGTGCTAAACCTGCCCATTTTGTAATTGTTTATAGAAAACTCTTTATTCTGGAGAAATAAAAATCTTAAAAAAAAAAAAAAAAAANAAAAAAAAAAAAAAAAAATGTGCAGAGAAGAAACAAGAAATTGTAGAAAACAAATGCCAAGAAAAAAAATGGGAAAAAAAATTCAATTTTTTTGAATGAATTCCTGAAAAGTCTAACAATCTGAGAAAATATTCTAGAAAAGTTGGGAAAACATTTTTGAGTCTAGAATTAATAATAAAAGAAAAATATTCTAAAAAAAATTCTCGCACACTGAATGTGTGATATGATCTGTCTTGTCTTTTGTCTTAGCAGAGAAGTCAAAATTAAGACGAGCCAATCTGTCTCGTAAAGGATGTTTTTTTACAGTTCAGGTTTTTAGACGGCAGATAAAAGCCAAATTTAATGAAAAACAAACTTACATGAATGACTTTAGAGTACAGAGTTCATGTTTTACTTTGGAGATAATTAGCATTGCAGTGGTTATTTATTTGGTCGGGGGGCATTCCTTTTCTTTGCCTCTGCTCTTTGTTCCTTTATCATGCAGGATGCTCTGCGGTTCCTCTGTCATAGCAGCACCGACAGGGTGGATATCACACCTAGATGAGCTCCTACAAAGACGAGTTAATGGTCACACAAGCTCTTATTGTCTGTTGAACAAAGAGGCGAGGTCCCAGATAACTNACACACACACACACACACACTTCAAAGTCATCACAAACTTAACAGTCATAAAGGTCAAACGAGTTTTCTCTCCGAGCCTGAAACCAGCAAGTTCTAAGACAACAAAAAAAGCAGCTTTGAAAATAAGCAAACCCTCTGTACATAATAATCTATATGCTGTGTCTGAAGGTTTTCTGTATGGATCTTAAAAAGTTAAGTTTGAACTTATTCAAAGAAATAAAATGCTCCTTGTTTCCTACTTTACGCATAGATCCAACCAAATGTGTCTGAGTTTGTGAGGCGAAAGCGATGCACGAAACATCTAGAATATTTCCATTTGATGGAAAAATTTCTCATCTTGGGTTGAATATTTCACTCAATATAAGCATCATCATATAAAAAGCAGATATAGATTCATATCAGGTGGCGAAAATGTTGATTTAAAGATTAAACAAGAGGTTAATCTTATTTATTTTTGATAGTAAATCAGTCACTTTATTATAATGTCACCATATTTTACCATAAGTATTTGACCTGCAAAAAACAATTTCAAGAAGTCAGTTGGAGAAAACTTTTTGCTTAGAGGGATAAAAAAAAGAACGTTACCATAGCGGTGGGATGATTTCACTTTGTCCTCGTGTAAATTTCTTTGTGTCTGTTTTGGGAATTTTGTATTTATAATGAGACAAACAGAACAAGGTCATTTGCTGCATCAGTATCAAGAAAACGACAATTAAAACAGTAAATCTGTATTGGAAATAGTTGCATTAACTTCACTTATTTTTTTTTTTTTCTAGNAAAACAGTAAATCTGTATTGGAAATAGTTGCATTAACTTCACTTATTTTTTTTTTTTTCTAGTTTGAAGACAATAAAGACTCAAAAGCAGATACAGCAACCAGCAGACAGTTTTTTCTTGCATTTTAGCTAACTTAATTGCATAAAAAGGAGCAAATAAATAAAGAAGTAACACAAAACATGCAGTATTTGCTGTGCGCCAAATGGTTTTTACTTTGTGTATCGGAGTGCTAACATGCTAACTACACTCCTGATGCAGCTAATGGGGGTTGATTGTGATGTGACGGGGAGAGAGAGAGTGAGCGAGAGCGTTGGTTTAATTATGCAGCAGGCAGCATAATGAAAACAGTAAGTCGTGCAGAGTTTTTCGGCGCTCTGGACTCACAGCGGTCCGGTCCAGCAGAGCACTTAGAGGCCACTGGAGCACGACTGCGGCTATTAAGATCATAAAACCCTCTCATAAAGAAGTTTTATTTGTTTCCTGAGTCTGCAGGCTGCTCGGCGTTCCATCGGAAGCCTTTATGGCTTCAGCGCTCATATTTCCGTCTCTGATGGAGCTCACAAGTCACTTATAGTGCAAGTTTGGAAGTGGCAAAAGCCCCGACGGCCGCCAGAAGTTCACTCGTTATTTTGTTCCTGTTATTGGACTTTTTACTGCAGCGCGAGGCCTCGTCATGAATATGATTTCTTTTTACGGCGGCTGTTATGAATTCTGCATCACAGGCAGAACAGAGTCTAATGCAAAACTTTAAAGAGGAATGATTTGGATGTGATACTTCTGTTAATGATGTTCGGGTCGATGTGCTTTTGATCACTCATTAAGTACTGAGTTTACAAAGACACAGCACAATGACCTCCACTAATATTGGCATATAAAGGCAAAATGGACTAAAAAAAAAAAAATCTTTGTTGTTTATCCTTGATCTTTCAGTCAAAATATTAACAAAAATATAAGCTTTAATTGAAGTAAAATAATTGAAAGGGAAAATAAATTGTTATTATGAATATATGTTTTTCTCAGTCAGCTTGGTGGCGTTTGGAGATTCTTCATCCACTGGAACCGTCTTCCTCGCTGTGCGTGGGCTCAATACAGACACGCATCCTCTTCCAGGCCTATTGAGAAAAAAAATTGTTTCATGATAAGTATTTCTTTTTTCTATCTATTTTTTTAGATTAATCAAAGGTTATATTTTTGTTAATATTTTGAATGAAAGACCAAGAGAATAAACATAATGACAGTTTTTTCACGGCCCATTTTGTTTCTATTTACCAAGGGTGCCAGTATATGTGGAGGGCACATGTATATGGTCAACTGTATTATTAATCATGTAATCAAGTATTATAGATGCATTTAAAAAAATATTACATATTCCAATATTGTTTAAAATAGAAATACTTAGAAACAAAATTAATTTTTTGCATTAATTTTATATTGTTAGATCACCTTTGTCACGGGAATAAAAACACACTATGATCATCATTATAAGCTCTACACATCAGGAAAAATATATATATTTACATACACATGTATATACATGAAATGCTGCAATATATTTTCGAGTATAGATTATGATTATAATTTGATTATTAGTATGTTTTTACATTTATATCATTATTTTCTAGTTATTTTGTAAGTTTTATATTATTTTTATGCCGTATTAAAATGTGCTGGACTGAGCACGTAGTTTTTTTGGGGTTTTTTTTAAATTAAAAAAATGCAGATTTCATTGAGTTTAGTTTTCAATTCACCATTTTAGTGTGTCTTTAAATTCAAAAATATATTGTGGAGATTAATCTGATATTAAATGTTGTTACTGATACTGTATTTTATCAGAATTTATGAAAAAAAGTAAAATTTGGTGCTAAAAGGCGCACCAGCGTGCAAAAGAGTGAACGCCACTGCCCCACTTTTCCTCAGTTTCACTTAATCTGAGCCTGTTCGATGGAAAATCGATGGAAGAATGCAGGCGTGGTGTGGAGACGTTCGTTAAAGTCCTGTGGCTGCTTCCTCAGGTCACATGGTCGCTCCAGAAGTAGTGCAGTGGAGGTCTAGACACGCGATGCGCAGGGGGGTTAGAGAAACAAGACGTCACACACATTTAGCATCCGCCAAGCCACTCCTGTATGACGGAGGCAGGCTCAGGCTACATTTTGCCCAGCAACCCACAGCAATGCAGTGGGAGAAGTGGAGCACGAGCGGGTTAAACCACACTGCAAAAAAANAAAAAAAAAAAAAAAAAAAAAAAATCAACCCAACAAGATATTCTGCAAATCAAAATCTGCAAAAGAAATGACCTAATTTGATTTTGTGGACGTAAATGTCGAGCCAAAACAAAACGCTATGTGACCCAAAACTAATAAAGACAGATTCTGCTTGCATTCATGAAAGCTGTGAAACTTTAGAAATTCATGCTTGAAACTCAAATATTCACATTTCATTTGACTCAGATGTGAATATTTGAGTTTTAAACGCACATTTTTGAAGTTTCAGAGGTTCAAAGTTGCAGAAGAACTCAATAACAGGCAAAAATTAGACTTTTTCCATTGTGTTTATTATGGATCGAAATCGTCACTTTGCTTTAATGACAAGTTGCTGCTCATATTTTGCAGCATGTATTTTATCTCCGGAAAGAAAGATCACAAACCCACTTGTGTCAAATAATTCCATTGTATGGGCAGATTTTTTCACTTGTTTGACAAAAATCCGACTTTCAGGACTTGATAACAGACTAATTATTGCTGAATGGAATCCAAGTAGAGGTTTGTGATATTAATATGTCAAACATTTAATCCACTTTTATAACCATTTCATCATCTTAAGGGAAGAAATAGACTAAATACCTTTTTCTAAGACAAAATCAGACCAATTATGCTGAAAATAGTATAATGATCTAGCACAGATACTGCTTGATTACATTATTTTCCTTAATTTAATAAAATAGTCACCTTCAAACAAGATGTTGAGACTCAAAACCTGACACAGGTCTTCACTTTTCCAATCAGAAAAGTGATGAGCTTCAGATGATAAAAATGCTGATTCAGATTATTTAAGTGGTATTAATTAAGCATATATTTGACATCATATGTATGACACCATTTCTTTGTCATTTAATTCCCAAAATCTTCAAAAAATTGGGTTACAAATCCTCCACACTACAGTGCAAACTGATAAATATGCTAATTTATTCCCAGCACCAAGAAAAAAAAAAGAGGGCTATGACCTCACAGAAAATCAGCCAATCAGGATTAACCCCTAACCCCTGCGGCAGCCAATGAGCAGCAGCAGAGTAGCTGAGCTGTCATTGGCCCGTTGAATGTGGATAACCAAAACTGTGCCAGAAACACCAGGGTTGAAAATAACCCAGAATTCCTACGTGCCTGAAGGGAGCAGAGCTGTTAATGTTGAATTCATGCAGCTTGGCAGCACCAAGTTGCAGAAAAAAACTGAAATGCCAAAAACCTTCAAAATAAATCACTGTTTGTGGGTTTTGTGCATTGTGGCAAGTACACACACACACACGAACACCCTACACACACACACACACACACACACACACACACACACACACATGGTTGCAGTATCCGTGGTAGAAAACAATTTTGCATATTAAAGTCCATTACAAATCAACTTGATTCAACTAGAATTTTCTAGAATTGGGAGTTTTTTTTTCTTAATTCTAGCCATCTGATTTACAGTATACTGTCTTGTGTCAAATTAAAGCTCATTTTGACAAAATTCATAAACAATTTGATTTATATTGGAAACAATCTCATGTAAAAAATACTAGGGAATAATTTGTCAGTATTGATTTGTATTGGAAACAGGTTAAAATAATGCTTTGCAAAAAAAAAAAAAAAAANAAAAAAAAAAAAAAAAAGAAGAAGCCTTTTTATCAAGTCCTTTTGTCTTTCATATGTCATGAAAATGTGATTTTCTTCAAACAAGTGCAAAAATCTGCCAGCAAATCAGATAATTTCCTAATTTAAGAAAATGAGAGTTGTATGATTCAATAATAAAAAAAAAACATGTTAAGACACACATTTGTAAAGTATGTCCCCCCTGAAAACCCCCTCCCTCCTGTCTGACATCAGATACGGGAAGAACGATTAAGGCGTCTCAGNAAAAAAAAAATGTAACCCCATTCCTGACGGCTCAGCTGATCTCAGATTCTCTGCTGGTCTCAGGTTTCCCCTGAAATCACTTCCTGCTGAGTGTAACACACACTGATGTTAGACTAGATGTATTATACTGAGGGGTGTTTACACTATGTAAATGGAGGTTGAGAAAGTATTGGAAATGTCTTTAACACCATAAGCATGGGCTAAAAACTGAGGGCTCTGTTGGATTGGTTTGGATTATGTTCCCAAGGTCCTACGTTCCCCAGCTCTATAGCACAATAGAGCACATAATGGGTTAGGGTTAGCTTTAGGGTTATTCTGTTAACACATACTTAATGTTTGTTAACAGAATATTGAACTGGGGAACATAGGACCCTGGGGACATAGAACCTTGGGAACATAGGACCTGGGAATATAGGACCTTGGGAACATAGAACCTTGGGAACATAGGACCTGGGAATATAGGACCTGGGAATATAGGACCTGGGAATATAGGACTTTGGGAACATAGAACCTTGGGAACATAGGACCTGGGAATATAGGACCTGGGAATATAGGACCTGGGAATATAGGACTTTGGGAACATAGGAGCTGAACATAGGACACTGGGAACATAGATATGCTCCCATTGGATTACATAGTATAATTGTCATTTATCATTATTTTTTGTACATATTTGTGTACCTGTTGACAAATTTGAGAGTGCAGTCAGAATTCAGGTTTCCAGAGACATAACAGCCATGTGATCCAATTTACTTCCAATTTAGTCCCAAAGGGTATCTAGATTATGCTAAAATTTTAGATTCTCAATTAAATCAATCATAACTTGCTAGCAAGCAGATTTATTTTGATGGATTTTCTGCAGCCCAAACCTGGACCTTTCCTTGTTAGTCCTTGTATCATTGTTAAAGTTTCCAAAACCTTTTTTTTTTTTTGTCCCCAAAATGCAGCTTTTGTGACTTCTGGGCTAAAGCTAAAGCTTGCAAATGACATCAGTCTTAGCCTTTTGGATTAAAATTCCTCAACAATGCATTTCATTCTTTGCCAATTAAGAAACATTTCTGGATAACAGTTAAGTGAATTCTTTGTTAGCATCTTATTGTTTCCATTTTCTTTAAATTAATTATATTGAAAGTGTCATTCTACTGTGTAGACATGACGTAGCAGCTTTAGCTCTGAATTCAATATGTTGCTTTTGAGATGCATTTTGGGAAAGTAAAGGCTTTTTTCCGTGATACAAAGACCAAGGAGGAAATATGAAAGTTTGAGTCACCATGAACTGCAAATATTTCATTTTGGGCTACTCCCACTGCTAACATGCTAACATTAGTAGTGTTAAAGCCTGAATATTAGTTTGCTTTGGTTCCATCAGAAGATTTCCGATTAATTTTTCTCAGACTTTTTTTTAAATTTATGCATCTGTTTCTGTTTAACATGAACTTATCAAAGTTTCATATCACCTCCACATTTTAAGTTCTACATACATTAAGAGAGTATCGCTAAAACATGTGCTGTATCTTACAGCTTTGATCCATAGATCCATCCATCCATCCATCCATCCATTTTTCACTGCTTATGTGAATCTGGATTGTAAAGGCACTAAGCTAACAAAACTTTAGCCCAAATGTCCCTCTCATAGCCATGTCCTTTGTAAGCGTTTCCAAGCCAGACACATAATCCCTTCTTGGTCTGTCCTGTGGTCTCCTCCCATTTGGATCTGCCCAGAATCCTCCCTAGGGAGGCGTTCTGGAGGCATCCTGATAAAATGCTCAAACTGCCTCAGCTGGCTCCTTTCAATGCAAAGGAGCAGAGATTCTCCCTTCTGATGTCCATACTCCTCACCCCGTCTCTAAGACTGAGTCCAGGCACTTGTAACTGTGATCGTTTGGTCAATATCCAGAGCTCATGATCATAGGCAAGGGTTAGAATGTCGATTGATGCACCACAATCCATCCTACTCGTGAACAAGACCCCCCAGATACTTGGAACTTCAGCAACTCGCTCCCCACATGGAGCAGATAAAGTTTTATATCACCTCCACATTTTAAGTTCTGAGTTCATTCCTTTAAAATTCATTTTGAAGAAGAACAAACATGGTACAAACATGGTACGTTATTTTCCAGCAGAGCTCCACGGCCTCAGATTTGGAGTTACTGACCTTCATTCCAACCGCTGAACATTCATGTGTGCCTCTGGCACACATGAATGTATGGCCTGATGAGGCCAACAGAACTACATCATCATCAGAACTGCAAAAATCCATGTAAAAACTGAATTGAATATCTGCTAGAGGAGTGAATTTTAGAAAAACAAAACAAAAAAAAAAAAAAAANAAAAAAAAAAAAAACAGATACTCGGCAGTGTATTTATCATGTTGTAAGTCTGTAAAGAAACACAGTGTGAAGATGGTTTTAATATGGAGGAGCTCAGGACTCAGACACTCATAGCCGCTGTGGAAAATGCATCAGCAAGTGTGTGTGCATGTGCACCCCCATGCAGGTCACGCGTGCTTGCACACAGACAGAAACACACACAGATGCAGAGCCAGACGTGTGAACAGGGTGTCGTGTTTCTCAGCTGTTTGATTAGAATTTCTGATTAATCGGCCACGAGAGTTTTTGAATCCAGTCACTGCAGCCTGTAATCTGTCTGGTGTTCACCCAACACTTCATTAGCAGAAATGACACAAAGTTTTTGTTGATATACGTGGAAAATGTCTCATAACTTCTAAGTCTGAAGTTTTAGTCTCAGAGTGTGTCCACACCACAGTTTTGCATGGGGACCATAGACACTAACTCACCTTGAATACTGCTCTGTGGTTTGGTCTGCAGTAAGTAAGAGAGATATAAGATATAATCTTTTATTGCACTTATTATGATGATTTGAGATGATTAATGCTGGATGAAATGTTTGACTGAGACCTGGAGAGATTTTGGTGGCCTGACTATAGAAAATTGGAATGGCTGTTTGGTTTTGGGGTTTTTAAATTAGCTAATTTTGTTTCCAAAGCCTGGAAGTGAAAGCAAGATGGTTTATTTCACTAATATGTTTAATGACTACAATGTACAAGAAATTCTTATTTGCTCTTTTTTATTGTCTTTGATGAAATATAATATCCCTCACTCAATAACCCTCACTGTATCTGTATAAATTGTATTATATCCAGTATATATGTATGTAAATAGTGTCTTGTAAGCCCATGTGAGCTGGGTATATATATATATATATATGGCACTAAAATAAAAAAAAAAATCATTCATTCATTCATTCATTTGTATAAGAAAGCTTCAGGTGGCTCAGAACAGAGCAGCCAGATTAGCTCTGCATTCTTCATTTTATACAAGCACAGATAAAATGCACTCTAATCTATCATGGTTATGAGTCCAAACCAAACTTCATCTTAGTACTATTCTTTTCATTAGAAAAGCCATCTTCTCCGGAAAACCAGAATTTTTTTTTAAATCAAGTGGAATACACAAATCACATACACAATTATCTAACAAAAAATGCAAAGAATGGCCAGCTCTCTCTTCCCAAACCAAACACAAACTACCTGAGAGACAGAGTTCTGTACAGAGCCTCGTCTGACTGGAACTCATCGCCTCTTCATATTAAACGCATTAAGAATAGAAGAAGTTTCAAAATACAAGCAAAACATTTTCTGAAGGAAATCAGCTAATTGCGACCATCTTTGAGGTGTTTTGTGTATCATTTTGATTGAAATTTTATGTATTTATTGTTTAGATGCACATGAACTCAACTGTTTAATTGTTTTTAAAAGTTACATAATATCTGTTTAATTTGTATATTTTATGCCTGTTTGACTATTTGTTTTCTTATGTATGTATGTAATTACGTGTGTTGATGGACTCCATGAAGACTAGCAACTTGTGGAAGCTAATGGGGATCCAATAAACAATAGACACCTGGTCCTGGTTTCTGATCAGGTTTGGGCTGTTTTCATACGTACATCTTCATCTCTAAAAAGAAAATCCTATTAGCCTAGTTTGATGAATGTGCTGAATATGATTGTGAATTAAGATGGTGATGATGTTCAGAAGCTTCTCTACCAGTGTGTATTTACAGATCCAGATTTAATATTTTTAAGCTTTTTCTCTTATTAAAACAACAAATGAGAGGATTGTATATCACTTTATGGCGGTATGAGCACTTTCTAGTTTCCTGTTGTTTACTGTATATTGTGTATCCCTAATAGGCTTTGCCTTTATTTATTTCCTTATTTCTCTTTTATTAGTGAATCAGTTAGTTTTAGGCTGGACTAGAGTCTCTGTCTCAAGGTGAACCTCTGAGTCTAAAGCCGATTTTACATTTTACTGGAATTAAATTTGTCGTTTATTTGTCATCCACTTTTACTTCACATACAGTAGGACAGATTTTGGCTTGTGAAAATCTTGACGTTTCTGCCGACATGGCAAATTTCTGTCCATTTTTTTAAATTCTCTGGCAATCTGTGAGAGATGAAATAATAATAAAAAAAAAAAAACTTCATCAATTAAAAATTTCAAGAAAAAAAGATTCTGGGATGAGTAACAAAACAAAACAAAGGAGTCTCAGAAAAATATAGATTGAATGTAGAAATTTAGAAAAGAAAATATCTTCTTTTGATTTGCAAAACACTGTATCTTCCACACTTAAAGGACCATACCAGCCATTTTTCATGTTTGAGCCTAAAATATTCAATTTTCATACACGTAATGTTACTGACAATCATTTCCCAAAGGATAAAACCATATTCCAGCTTTCCTGATATTTTGCAAAATCTTNGTTACTGACAATCATTTCCCAAAGGATAAAACCATATTCCAGCTTTCCTGATATTTTGCAAAATCTTATAATCTTTCTAAATCAAATATTCAAGTGATACACCCACCTCAAAAATCCATGTTTCTCCTGCTAATGGTTACGCAAAATTATGAAGTCACGGTCGTTTAAATTTTTTGATAAACGCAGGTCTTCTTTTGGGACTATATTCCCCGGTGGAGGGATACATTCACTCCACACTTTTTATTGTGCTTAAATGCTAAAATTATGAAACTTCTAAAAAAAAAAAACCTGAACACACGTCTTGTTCACAATGATGGATTACCTATCCCAAGAACATTTCAAGTTTTGGCAAGTTGATTTTAATAGCGTACCAGAATGAACTGAAACAAATGGTAGTCTGGAAGGTAGGAAAAACGTTAGTTTTAAGTCACCGTTCCAGTAGTATACTTTGGGTAATGATTGTCAGGAATACGTGTATGAAAATTGAATATATTCAGCTCAAACATGCAAAAGTTGGGGGTGGTATGGTCCTTTAATTGTCATGTGATCCTTTTTGTAGAGTCCTGCAGTCGGTTTTGCAGAAAGATTTTTGTAAGGCGACATCTGTTTATCATGTAATATCCTGTATAATAAAGGATTATGAAAGATGAGGAAAGACAAATGCAGGCATAAGTTGCAGGTTCCACAAAAAACCCTGTAACAGTGTCAGACCCTGCTGAGAGAAAGACACTCTGGCCTCCTTCAGGACATCTCCAAGCTCTAACTGTGCACATTTCTCTTTGTGTCTGCAGGGAATATCTTAAAACTATAGACCTTATATGTAATATTGCCCTCAGACTGGCATTGAAATGCATAAAACTCACCCTGCATAGTATACCCAGGGCACGCCGAACCCTGCCCACAAATGTTTCTCTTGCTGCCCTTTTGTTCCACTTCCAGAACAGAGTTGACGCGTGTGAACCCGAACGTGATATCGGGGCCCTGAGAGTTCACTTTTTCACTGCAGTTCTCACGGGGTGAGTGAAAAATCACTCCTTTGTGCGTAGGAAGAAAGAGCCTTCCTCTGACCTCATGGTCGCACAGTGTAATGTCAAAAGGCCCCGAGGTTTGTGCGGCACGGCCACACCCACTCCTCTGTGGAGCTGTGGAAACTGTGTGTGTGTATGCATGCGTGTGTGTGTGTGTGTGTGTGAGAGAGAGAGAGAGAGAGAGAGAGAGAGAGAAAGAGAGAGAGAGAGAGAGAGGAGAAAAACAGCCTCTTGTAAACAAATGTTTGGATCTCAGATTGTCGACCGCACTAATTGGACGTTGGCTGCTTCAAAAATCTCTCTTTTTTTTCTTTTTATTCAAATCCCGTATTTCTGTATTCTCCCTTTAGCATGTAGCTCAGACCACACTCGCTCTCCAGAGCTGTTCAAGTCTTTTTTGGAGGCAAGTCCAAGTCCAATCTCAAGTCTGCTCATAAGCAAATTGCAAATAAAGTTTTTTTTTTCAGGTCTCTGAACATGTTCTGGTGCAGAAACTGGGATAAATGGTTATTCTGGGCGGCGGTGGCATTCTTGAGTTCAGCCTTTTTTTTTTCTTTTTTTTTGACATTGGACTTGGAAAAGACGCTTCTGTGAAGTGATCTTTCTGATGCATTTCAGTGGCATGTCCGTCAAGTCATATATTATGCTTATTAATATTACTGTATAAATGCTACCTTTTGCTTTTGTAATTTTCTCTCATTTTTGTGTAATATTGTGTGGAGTTTGTATTAAACTTTGTCAGAATCAAAACATGAAACATATCCAAGACAAACCCACAGGTCCTGAATTGCCCTAAAAGCTTAATTTTTGATTCGTCCTTTACCTCTATAACAGTGGTTACTAGTTAGACACACACACATACACACATACTTGATCACACAGTATGAGGCGAGTGAGAGTGTTTGGCAGCCTGCATGTTTTGTGGTCTGTTGGTGCCTGACGCAGCTGGCCAATCAGAACAGAGTGAGCTTATTTGGAAGGGGCCTAAAGAGACGGCATCTGAAGTGGCCTGTTTTGACTCAGTGTGCATAGCGGTGCTGCAGCAAGGGAGAGTGATGGATCTGTGTGGGGCTTTTTTTCTTTCTCTCTCTTTAAAGTTTTGTAAAGTTTTCAAAATAGACCTCAAAATAAAAAGTCTGTTCATGGAAATCAGGTTAACATGTATCAGGTTAATGTGTCACCCTTTAAAGGATTCTTGATGGGAGATCAGTTAAAGGCTCTCTGATGCTCATCACTAAAGCTTTGACCAGCATCAAACACAGTTCTGTGTTCATCAAAGAAACTCTTTTCTTCAGGACAGATCACACATGAAATCAGGAGATGATTTAATCCCTCAAAGCTAAAGTATGACTGAAAAACAGATGATACTGAAGCTGAAGCTGTGGGTGGTACGATCAAATCCGCTATAAAAAGTAACAATACTGTAGTGAAAAAAAAAAAAAAATAAACAAAAAACACTTAAAACAAGTATAATTTCTGCATTCTGGAAGGAAGGAAGCAGGGAAATGAAAGATGAAAAGACAGACAGAAGAAAGGAAGGAAAGCAAGAAGGAAAGGGGGTAAAAGGAAGGAATAAAGGAAGCATGAAGTGACTTTAGCTCCAAATTTACACAGTCAAAAAAAAAAAAAAAAAAAAGATTGAGACTTGGAATTAATCCGTTAATGTAGAACTGCTAAAACCTTCAGTCATTTCCTGGATCCAGATCACAGGCACTAATGGAGTTTTCAGAGCAAATGCTACACGCTCGTGTGTGTGTGTGTGTGTGTGTGTGTGTGTGTGTATGTGTGTGTGTATGTGTGATATACGATCGGCAGCTTTAATCGCTCATAATTATTACAGGACTAATCCAAAGCCAAGTCTCTGAGGGGAGATTCTGGATGAAGCTCCAACCTTCATTCCAACTCCAAATTCCTCTTTTTACCTCCTCCACACACACTCCAGCCTGTCTGTGCTGCAGCGCAGGAAGAAGTACTAGAAGTATCAGTAACACAGTGGAAACACTCCTTTACAAAAACTGTGATACGATACTGCAGTAAAATGTACTCGAATCTACCCAGAAGAGTCTCAGAGCAAAAGTACTCGTAGCGAAGATGAGTCTGGTTTCCGTGTCACATGAAAAACTTTAATTTTTTGGGATTTTCATGACAATTAAAGAAGGAATGATACAGATAAAAAGGAAGTAGAGGAGAGAGGGAAAAAAGAATTTTAGCGACACTTGATCATTTTATACTTTTTAAAGGTTTAAAGATTTATATTTCACTTTGAAAAGCAGCGGAAGAAGTTACAGGAAAAACCAGGAAATAAACTAGAAGTATTCACGTAAAATCAACACGAGTTTCTAAATGTGCTCGGGCAGGAATGTGTTGGCGTGAGGCTTCATGGGAAAAACGCCGCTTGTTACGTGTTAATGGATTAAGTGGCTGCTGGTTCCCATTAGGAGGCTGAAACTGGTCCTGGTTTATTCAGACTGGACTCCCTCCATCTGTGCTCAGCCTGGCCCCCACTCAGCTTTAGACCCCCTTCTCCTTCACCGTGAACTTGGCTTTCCTGCTCCTCTTCACTCCATTCATGTCAGCGGGCCTGGCATTCTTGTTGAGCTTTTTAAGTGTGTTCACTTTGGACGGCGATGAAAGGAGTGGAGGGAACACGGGATCTTAAATCACTTAATGAGGGGAGACAGGCAACGCTTTTGTCCTGCTTGTTTTGGAGCTGTGTCCAGCCAAAGGCCTCTAACGGGCTCTGACACCTCGCACTGCTGGCCTGCAGGCCTTCTGTGTGTGTGTGTGTGTGTGTGTGTACGTGTTTTGCGTGTGCACATGTGTATGTGTGCTGCAAAAATCAACATCAACTTGAACCATTACAGACAGAAATGGCTCGCTAAGATGGCCTTTTTNTTTTTTTTTTTTTTTTTTTTTTGCAGTGTGTGCATGTGTCTATCTGAATGAGTGTGTGCACCTAGTGTGTGTTCCTTGTGTGCATGTGTATGTGCACTGATAAAATCAACATCAAATTGAACCGTTATAGAAAAAAATGACTAAATGGCTAAGACGGACATTTTTTGCAGTGCGCGTTTGTGCGTATATGTGTTTGTGTGTCTGTGTGCGCACTGCAAAAAACAAAAACAAGTTGATCAATTATAGATAAATAATGACTAGCAAAGATGGATATTTTTTGTAGTGTGTGCATATGCTTTTCTTTGTGTGTACTGCAGAAAATCAACATCAAGCTGATCAGTTATAGACAAAAATTATGGCAAAGGAGATTTTTGTGGTGTGTGCATGTGTGTGCTTGTGTGTATGTGTTGAGATGCTCCTTTGCCTTCATGAACTTCACCCTGTCATTGGTAAATTTTTGTCCACATCTCAGCATTTATTTGCGTTTCCTCACAGCGATAGGTTGTTTATTTGGTTTCGACATATTTCTTGGCTTTGGAGCAGCGGTGAGCACTCTGAGTGTGTGTGTGTGTGTGTGTGTGTGTGTGTGTGTGTGGGGAGGATGACTGGAAGCTGCACAGTGTGTTAGATGGTGGATCTCGGTCGCTCCCTGCAGATGTTTGGCTTTGGCCTGGTGACCGAGCTGAGACATGAAGCAAAACCGCCGCAAAACAGCAAAATAAATCCAAAATAGGCAGCAGGAGTCGGTTTGTGTTTGGACCCTGCAGAACTCTTTGATTAACCCCAGAGAGACTCTAGGTGGCGTTGTTTCTCACATTCCAGCAGAATCCTGCTGACAGCAATAATAAATTTGTGTCAAACAGATTTCTTTAGAGTTTGTCTTGCAGGTGAGGCTCCATGTCAGACCAAACTTTCACTTTTCCTCCTTGGACTTTATCTGAAGAGAGCAACCACATGTATGCTTTGGTGAGCTGTGCGCTAATGCTAAAGTTGGGATGCCAGTGACATTGATTTTACACTTTTGCATGTTCAAATGTAAACTGCGGTGGATTCTAAAGCAGTGTTTAAACTTCATTTGAGGCTGAGAGCTTTTATTCTGAAAGGGTGACTCTACTTAGCGTGGAGAAGCAAAGTCGTGGTGTCAGCAGCGTCCTAGCTTTAGCATTAGCTCCGAGCTCACTCATTCACAGTTAGGAGGAAACTACGGGCTGAGCGGAGGTTCTTGCTTCATGTGAAGTCCAGAGACAAAGAGAGAAGGCTTGGTCCAACATGGAGCTGGAACTCTGGAATGACTTATGAGGAGCATCTAGAGTCCCTTTGTGGTTATAATTTTGTTGAGATATGACTTAGTGTGTGGCTTCTGTTTGTTGCTCCATGGAACTCCACTGGAAATAAGTGTATTTAGCGATACGTCATGTATGTGGAAAATATAGAAGTGGATTGTGCTGCAGGAGTTTGAGAAATTCCTATAAATGATGTGATCACATGACCAAAATAGGTTCCATGTCTTTTGATTTGTGAGCAGGATTACTAAAAAAAAATTATCAACAGAGTTTTCCAAAATTTGGTGGAAGGGTGGGGCGTGGCCTGGATCCAGGGGCGGATCCAGGAATTTTAAAAACGATTTCTTAATATTTTTGTTAATTTCTTCAGAAGTAAGACATAGATCTCAATTAAAAATATCAGGTACATTTATCCCATGATGGACGAGCAATAGCTACAATTAGCTTAAATCCAGATCTAGTGGAGTACAGTATCCTTGGAAACGGAGCATGTCAGTGGAATTCCTCTACAGGAACAAATAGGACTAGAAACTTGCATAAGGCAATTTTTAAACCTATTTTTTATAGTTACAGAGAAAGATCCAGAAAAAAGAAGTTTATAATAGGTTCTTTCTCTTTGAGCTCGTATGTTATTCATTTTGTGTTGGCAGGTTCGGTCTTGGTGGAGGTATACGCTTTAATGGGCTCTTCTAGCCTCTGTTGGGAAAACCGGCCGTGGTAGGAATCTTTTTTAAGTCTGAATTCAAGCTGATCAATGAGGAAACTTTTTTTTTTTTTTTTTTTTTTTTTTTTTACAAGCCTGCGGGATCCTCAGAATATAGAATTTGGCTGAGCAACACATTAAATTTGGCTGAAACCGTACAAAGGCTCTGGGCCAAAGTGCAGCAGCCTGATTAGGATCAGAAAAGGCCGAGCAGCAGGCGGAGGTTAGCTTTGTAGTCCAGGCCTCCACCCCTGTGAGACATCAGCCAGGAAATCCCCCCGTCTCTCTCTCTCCACCATTTCCTCAATCCTCACGTCGACTCTTGGCTCGCTCGACCACTTTCCCACTTTCCTGACACCCGCTGATCAGCGTTTTTCTCTTAGTGTGGGATGTAACGCACTTCTCCCTCCCCACTCGCTGCTCCCCAGCTAGTAGTTAATTAGCAGCTAATCATTTCCCTCCTCTCTCTCTCTCTCTCTCTCTCTCTCTCTCTCTCTCTCTCTCACACACACACACACACACACACACACACACACATTCCCTCACCGCCTCAATCACTTTTTCAGACTTCTTCTGTCAGATGAAAACCTTGAACCTCCACATTTGGAAAATTTCATGCTGAAGTAGGAAAGGAAGAAAATAAGGACACAAAGAAGGATGGAAGGAAGTTAAATAGAAAGAAGGGGGGAAAAAAAGAAATGTGCAACCGATGTAGGAAAGAAGGAAGAAAAGGGAGAAGGGGAATACAGAAGAAAAGAAAGGACAAAAGGAAGGAATGATGAAATGGAAGAAGGTAAAAAATAAAAGGAGAGATGAAGAACAAATCAAACAAGAAAAACAAGGAAAAAACAAAAAGAAAGATAGGAAGAAGGAAGGAAGGAAGGAAGGGAAGACAGGAATGAAAGGAGAAGCATAAGGAAGAGATAAAGGAAGAAAAGACTGCAGAAAAAGAAAGGAAAGAAATCAGTAGAGAGGGAAGGAAGGAATGAAGGAAGCAAGCACAATAAAGGAAATAAGGAAGAACAGAGAGAAGGAAAATCAAAAAAGGAATACAGCTGGAAGGACAAAAAGAAGGAAAGATGACACGAAGGAAAGAAGAGCTAAGAACAAACAAAGACAGGAGGGAGGACAGAGGGCAAGAAGAAAGAATAGAAAATGAAAAGCTATTGCACAAAGAAGGAAAGACATTTCTGCCACTTCACATAATCTGATCTGCTACTCATCGACAATCACATGGATTTATGATGATTTTAATCAGATTATCTGTTTATATGAAATTTAAAATATATATATTTTTTCTTAATCTGGGATTTTTTGCAGTGTGTGTGTGCGTGTACATGCGTGTGTGTTATTGACATTGCTTTCTAAAAAGCCAGGATTTATACGGCCGTTCTCACTTTAGCTCCAGTTCATTTGTTTCTTGGCTGTTAGACTTTACTGTTCTTCTCAGCTGGCTCAGGTCCGGCTCCATTCACAGTCCTCCAAAACAAGCAGAGTGCCACACAGTTCCCATGGTAAATCACACTCACATTTACATTTTCGGCTTTGGCCAGGACACAGCCGATACCACAGCACACAAACCTGAAATTCCTCCGTGCCTGATAGGGAAAAGTCGTCACACACTTCCTGATGATAATATAATGTGTTAGTTTGAAGCGTCTGTAAATTTTAGCCAAAAACTAAAATTTTAGCCAAAAGCTAATTTCAGCCTACAAATGACAATTGCTGGTTTACTAAAAAAAAAAAAAAAAAAAAAATCTAATACAGTCAGCTTTGTAGGTTATTTAGTCCAAAAACTAATCATAAGAGATATTTCTGGAAAATTCTCGAAGAAGTTTATTTTCGGAAAATTGGAAACTGTTGAAAAAAAAATTAAATAGGACAACATATTTTAGCTTGCAAAAATGTTTATATTTTTGTAAAGGCTGCCATTTTTTAAAATTAATTAATTTATTTTAATTTTGATTCCAGAAAAAAAATCTTGTTTTTTTTTATTTAGTGGAGAAAAATTAATAAAATAAAATTTAAAAAAAATAAAATAAATTATTGATTCTAAATAAATTTCTTGACAATTTTCTTGATTTTAAAAAAAATCTAGAAAATAACTGAAACAATCAGGGATAATTTTAGAAAAAATATGCAAAAAAAAAAAAAAAAAAATTGAATGATTCTTGAAATTTGAAATGTAAAATATAATTTAAATAAAATTCTTCTTTACTTGATTCCACAAAATTCATCCAGACCTGATTGTCATGTAATCCATTTTACTGCTGATTCTCATTGGCTTTTTTTTCCTCAAATAAAAGCCTAAATGTGGGATTTTGTTTCGTGATAGGATTTTTTTTTTTTTTTTTTCCACTGCGCTCGATGCTCGACTTTCACTGGATTTGAGAACTTGTCCAATCTCGGCCTTTCTTTCGGGCTGCGGATGACTTTTCCTCTATTTGTGGAAAAAAAAAAATGGAAGAAGAGTTGCATTAAGTGAATGTTGTCATGCCATACAATATAAATATGGATTTGTTTTTGTGCAACCACACGACAAACAACACATTGTGAGCTTTCCGTTTGGGGGGGNTCGATGGCCCAGCAAACCATGAGAAACCCCCACATGAAAGGCGTCGTCTGCACACCAAGGAAATTCTCGTGACATCCAATCACAAAAAGAGAGAAAGGAAAAAACTCATCCTGAGCTCGCAGCAATCTGCACGGGTTATTCTGAAGCAGCGTGACCTCTGTGACACTGATAGGATTTTACACAAAAGGATGCTTCACTTCTGAGAGCGCACCAGCGCACACACGCACACACACACGCACACGCTGCAAAAAAATTCCCTACATGGAACAAGATAAAAGCATAAAGTGTAGCCATGAGAAAATACGATCTGACCTTAAAACGAGTAACAATGAATTTGATTTAATCTGTTTAGCTTCGTATATGCAATAAAAAAAAGCAATAAAACTTAAAGAGACTTGAAACTCGATAATTTGTCTTTTAATTTGGCTTACTTTTTGGAGTTAATGTCTTATCAGAACAACAAATTTCTGTCAGACCCGTGAACAAATGATGCCTCAAAACAAGTGTTCCAGACGCCTTTGAGACATAAATTGGCATCATGTGACAATCAAGTTTCAAGTTTTCTAGAATATGTTTAAATGCTGGTTAAAACTTTGATTCTAATCTGATTAAAGGACCATATCAATGTATGTTTGAGCCTAATATATTCACTTTTCATACATGTTACATTACTGACAATCATTTCCCAAAGGGTAAAACCGTATTTCAGCTTTCCTGATATTTTGAAAAACCTCTTCATCTTTCCAAATCAAATATTCAAGTGATACACCCACCTTAAAAACTGATGTTTCGCCTGCTAATAGTTATGCAGCCTTATGAAGTCACAGTTNGATACACCCACCTTAAAAACTGATGTTTCGCCTGCTAATAGTTATGCAGCCTTATGAAGTCACAGTTGTTTAAATTTTCCATAAACACAGGTCTTCTTTTGGGACTGTATTCCCTGGTGGAGACATACGTTCACTCTATGCTTTTTATTGTGCTTTAATGCTAAAATTATGAAACTTTGAAAAAAAAAACCCTGAATACACGTCTTGTTGGTGATGATGGATTACCTATCCCAAGAACGTTTCAAGTATCAACAAGTTGATTTTAATAGCAGAATGAACTGAAACCAATGGAGGTCTGGAAGGTAGGAAAAACATTTTTAATTCACCGTTCCAGTAGTATGCTTTGGAAATGATTGTCAGTAACCTTACTTGTATGAAAATTGAATATATTATGCTCAAACATGCAAAATGAATGGTATGGTCCTTTAAGCTAATGAATCGATTTAAAAAAAAAAAAAAAAATNTAAAAAAAAAAAAAAAAAGTCATGTAAAAATCAACATAGATTGAAATTTTTATAAATTGATTTATTAGGTGATTGAGGGAATCCGTTAATCCATCCATGTATACATCTTAATCTGCATTTTTGCCTTAATCATATACAAACAAAACTTTATCTTTTAAAACATGTAAATGATCCTTCATCTTATAATTGCGAAATATTCTGAACATCATTTCCTCACCTGCCGTAATTATTCTTTTAAACTGACTAAACTACAAATGTTGTTTTGCGTTGGAAATCTCAGATTTGCCCTCACTTGTTTGAAGAAAATCAGCCTTTCTGCACTTTCAGGAGAAAAAAAATTGTTAAAAATTCTTCAGCTTGGTCTGATTCTCGACATAAATCAAATAATCTTATTTCTCATCTTATCCATGTATCAGCCATCCAATTCCAGACTGCTTCCACTTACAACTGAAGCTGGAAAAGAGACCGAATAACAACAATAAAAAAAAAAAAAAAAAAAAATACAAATTAAGACCTATCACTTTGAAAGCAGTCAAATAATCTAGCGCAGATGGTGAGATTATTTTGCTTGGATCCGAAAAACAAGATTGAACCGTCTCTGAATCTTTCGTCTTTCTTGGATTGCAGTTTAATCGTCTAAATCCTCCCAAACGTTCTTTGATGAGAGCTTTTTGGGGACGAGCCTGCGTGCTGCCAGACTCCGAGGCAGCAAAGGTGATGGATGTCGGGTCGCCCTCTGTCTCCGTTGGACTCGCTTTGCCTTAATGGACCTTTTAAAGACTTTTAGAGGGAAACTGATGGGAAAATGAACTCCAAAAATAAAACCCGAGGCTGCTGCTCAACCACGCAGAGCCTTATCAACACCCAATATTTCACACGCAATAAAACCACCCATAAAAAATCTGTTTCTCTTTAGCCACAAGCTGGTCAGAGCAGACATCGATGCTGAACTTGGCCCAGCGAGTCCTCTCGCGTTCATTCTTTTCTTTTTTTCCTCTTTCCTTCCTTTCTTCTGTCATTCTTTCCCTCCTTATTTCTTCCTGTCTGTCTTATATTTTTTCTTTCCTGTCCTGTCTGTCCTTTTTTCCAGGTTTCTTTCACAGGATCTTCCATTTGTGAATTATCTCGATCCAAATTCTTCTATCCGATGGTCGAAACTTCTCAAATGTTGCTTTATTGAGCTGAGAAATACCAGCGATTGTGCATGTTTGAGCCCAATATATACGGTACTCACTGGTACACAGTACCGGGACCTCTGTCACGTTCATTGCAGAGTACAGGTGTAGCAGGCCAGATTAAGCCCCCGCCAAACTATACCCAGGTATAATCTGGTCCAGGCCAAAATATACCCTGAAGTATAAAGTAGCCCAGGCTGGTTTATACCCCGGGCTATATTCTGGCCTGGACCAGACTATAACCCACGAGTCCAGGTTATACCCCCTTGTGTTTTTCATAAATTAGTCTGCATTTTCAATGTCCAGAGTTTCTTACCATCATAATTTAAAAAATACCATGTCACTGCAACACAGAAGATTGAGTATAAATGTCAGATTATTCAATCAGGATGCCAAGAAAACTGAAGCAGTTTGTTGGTTGTGTTGGAGATTCATCAAATTTTAAAAGTTGGTGAATCGTGTTGCAATAACATGTTTCCTTTTTGATAAATTCAGGGATAGCTTANTTAAAAGTTGGTGAATCGTGTTGCAATAACATGTTTCCTTTTTGATAAATTCAGGGATAGCTTATTTGTACCAAGCCAGTCATATGATTTATTCAGCTCATGATTCGTTGTACTCTGCACTTGATTAGTTTTAGCAGCATTTAAGCGATTGAAATTGTGTATTGTAGTGGATAAGATTGTGTCATCAGCGTGAAATAAAATCAAAAACTTAATCTGTATCCTGTATACTTTCCACGTCCACTAGGGTCCGCTGTGGTTTGCGAGATGTAAGTTTCTTCCGCTGTTCGCGCCAGAGGCTCGCCAACATCAATTATCCTTCCTACAAGCGAGCGGACAGCGAATGGGCTGGAAGCAAAATGGCCGCTCTGTTTGAGGAAAAGTTGCAGGATTTTTGCTTTTTTGACTTTTATGAGTATTAAAACTCCAAATGCGTTTCAATTCTTAGAAATCTGTAAACTTTCTGAGCTTTTTCCTTCTTGCTCGGCAATCTTGTGACCGAAGGGTTGCCGGTTCAATCCTTGAACTGGCAGGTGAATGAGCAGTGCCTGCCCCTCCCTTATTATCACCACTGAGGTACCCTTGAGCAAGGCACCTTACCCCCAAATACTGCAGTGGAGCTTTGCTCAGTGGACAGCAGAAACTCTGTGGTTGTATATTGGGCATCTTCCTGGTCTGTGTGTGTGTGTGTGTGTGTGTGTGTGAGCAGGGTGTTCCTACATGCTCAGTGAACCTAACCCTGGATAAATAAAGGTTAAAATAATAAATTTCTTTAAGAAGTACAGCAAACAGATGGGATCTTCTCGTTGTTTTTTGCAGGTCACCAGTTTGATTTCTGGTATACGTGTGCAGACGCCCAAATACGGTGAACTGCACCCGTGTTTGTTTTGGATTAAAATCAAACCTGAAGACGCTGAAGGTTGAAACGCTGAAACGTTGAGAGTCATGACGTCTTCGTCTTTGTGTCTCGAACCGTGTCCACGTTTTGATGAGGACGGTGAGTCGTCCTCGGCGGAAAGTCGGACCGTCTGTATGCACCAAATCAGCATATGTGAAACTCATGTCTGCCGCNTGTGTGTGTGTGTGTGTGTGTGTGTGTGTGTGTGTGTGTGTGTGTGTGTGTGTGTGTGTGAGAATCTGAATCTGAAGTGCATTAGTTGTTATCTGCTGCCCTCCTGACTGACTCACCACCCGTGGCAAGTACTCTCTCTCTCTCTCTCTCTCTCTCTCTCTCTCTCTCTCTCTGTGTGTGTGTGTGTACGCGCTTGTAATTCTCGTGTCTTTGTATCTTTGAATATNCACACACACACACACACGGGCGTTCACCACTCAGCGTGAATGAGCGTCACCGTGCTCGTTCACACCTGCAATTCACACCTGGTGCTCCACATTGCCATTAGTGAACGGGCACGTTTACTCGTGTATGCCGTGATTCAGATGCATCAGGAAAATCTCCCGCTCGAGGCTGCTCCACACATTTACACATTTACACGGAATGAAGCTCGAAACGATAACGCGGATGAATGTGGAAACGCCGTTTTTTTTTTTTTTNTTTTTTTTTTTTTGTTTTTGTTTTTTTTTTCTCCACGGTCACTTCAGGTCGTTTTGTAAAGTGTCACGCCCACATTTCACTTAAAAAATTCCTTTATAAAATATTTTAAAAGTTTGGCTGGTGAAAATATTGACAAGACCTCGTTTATTGTTTACAGAGAATTTGTCGTGTGATCAAAAACGAATCACATGACAATTGAGTGTGGAGGAATTTTCTAGAATCTGTATTTGCTCTAGAACATTTTGAGAGGAAGGAACAAAAAATTAACTAGCATGTATACAGGTTGTATATATTGGGCTCGAAACATGCACAATCACCGGTATGGTCCTTTAATTGTTATCTCTGTGGTTTTGTCTACATGTGATGTTGTTCCTTGATGTCTGCAGAGGTCATGTGGTCGTGACCTGCTGAACTTCTGCTCTTCAGGCCTCCATAAATGCCTCAGACGTCACTCATACGACGCCCTCCTGCAGCCATTGTGTAAATGTCATCTGGCAAACAAAATGGCTGTTCATACTGCGCCTGTCAGAGCCAGAACAAAACACAGCATCGTCCATTCTCACACACACACACACACACACACACAGACACACACACACACACACACACACACACACACACACACACACCCAGACTGTCACACACAGACAAAAACTCGAACCCGACAGCTTTTCAGGCGTTTTTCAGGGGGCACACAACTTCTCACCCTGGATCAAAGAGGGTATCATAGCAAACATGGCACAGATCCCAACCCTGATACCAATCCTCTACGTGTGTGTGTGTGTGTGTGTTTGTGTGTGTTGTTGTTGTGTGTGCACAGTCTCAAAAAGCCCATTGTGGTGGTGCCACTGTGGCTAATTAGTGTGTACAGGACTGTGTCAGTCCTCCTGTGATCTGCTCTTGTTAGTCTGTTTGTGGGGCTCTATTGTGTCCAGAGTGGGAATGGTGTGTGTTTCTGTGTGTGTGTGTGTGTGTGTGTGTGTGTGTGTGTGAGCACACTGCNAAAAAAAAAAAAAAAATCTCCATCTCATCAAGTTGCGTGAATCTCAATAGTCTTATTTCCTTATGCATGTGAACAAATGAATGCACTAAGATTCTTTCATTGTTTTACCTGTTTACACTTACTGTACAATTAAATTAGACCTTTAAAGGACCATACTGGTGATTTTGCACCTTTGAGCACAATGGATCGTACACAATGAATCCAAATAGTCTTATTTTCTTATGCAAGTGAAAGAATGTGCATCATTGATATTCTTTAATTCTTTTACCTTTTAACACTTACTATTCTTAAATAAATAACATGTTTAAAGGACCATACCGATGATTTTGCATGTTTGAGCACAATAAATTGTACTCGTGTTACGTTACTGCCAGCCATTTTCCAAAGCATAAAACTGTATTTTATCTGAATTTGTTATTTTGCCAAATCCTCTTATCTTTCAAAATCAAATGTTCTGCTGATACAACCTTAAAATTCAACATTTCATCAGATAACACTGACATACGACTGTAATTTTAATTTCTCAGTAAAAGCAGTTTTCACATGGGACTTTAAAACAAGCAGCACTGAGTAAAAATGAGCCTTTAAAATCAGTTTCGCAGCATTCCAAGCAGTTCAAGTTAAAAAAAAAAATCCCTCTGGAGTTCAGAAAGGCAACATAGTTTGGAATAATATAACGTTTCTATATGTTCTGGGACACTTTAGGAGCCTCATATCTCCTTCCTGAAGGAAGTTTATGTTATTATTCAAGCAAAATTTTGCATGCAGGAATTTTACTTGTCTTTTTCATTTTTTTCCCCTTGTTTTTTCAAGGTATAATATATGGGAAATGTAACTCCAGCACGTTGGGAATTGAAACTTTCTTGGTTAAAGGACCATACCATCTATTTTGCATGTTTGAGCCTAATATATTGAATTGTCATATATGTAAAGTTGCTGACAATCATTTCCCAAATCAAAACTATAACACTGAATTATTTTTTTTTTCCTACCTTCCAGACCACCGTTGGTTTCAGTTCATTCTGATACGCTATTAAATCAACTTGTTGATACTTGAAATGTTCTTGGGATAGGTAATTCATCATCCAGGTTTTTTTTTTTTTTTTTTTNTTTTTTTTTTTTTTTTTTAGAAGTTTTGTAATTTTAGTGTTTCAGTGCAATAAAAAGTACGGCGTGAATATATGTCTCCACTGGGGAATATAGTCCTCTGCATTTATGGAAAAATTTAAACAACTGTGACTTCATAAGGCTGTGTAACTATTAGTAAGAAAAACCTTGAATTTTTATTTGGTGTATCAGTTGAATATTTGATTTTGAAAGATTAGGAGATTTTGCAAAATATCAGGAAAGCTGAAATACAGTTTTATCCTTTGAGAAATGATTGTCAGTAACATAACGTATGAAAATTGAGTATATTAGGCTCAAACATGCAAAATGGCTGGTATGGTCCTTTAAAAGCAATGACTGACTTTCAAACACCAAACCGGAGCCTGAGCGGCGTGAAAAGCCAGGCGTTGGATCGGCCGGTGAAGGTACAAACTGTAGTAAATGATGGTCAGATACTGTAAACCTGGATCGGGATCCGGATGGCCACTGGGTGGTGGGGCCACCTGATCCTGGAGCCACGGGGCCTCACGGCTATAAATCAAGAGAGATCTGAGACTGAGAGCAGACAGACAGGAACGCTGATGTGTGTCTCTGATAACACATGCACACACACACACACACACACAGACAGATAGCAAAAAGTCCTGCAGTCCAATTTTTACTTTGGTAAAAGTAAAATGTGCAAAATTACTCAAGTGTAAAAAGTACTCATTAGTTTCTAGGTGAAAACTTCAAGTCTGTATTTTAGGGATTTAGATTTTACACATCAGTTGAAGAAAGAAATAAATCAGGGAAAGGTGAAGAGAAGAGGGATAAAAAAGAGAAGGAATAAGGAAGAAAAATGGAAAGATATAAGGAAAAAAAGATGTCATCACACATTTTATGACTTCATCACCTTGAAAATTATACCTGAATCTACCAAAGTAACAAGTAACTCGATTGTCAGATAAATATGGAGCGAAAAGTTTCCCAGAGTCGTGTCAGAGCATCAGCATTATTTCAACCTGTTTCCAATGCACATCAGCAACACTTTTTAACTTATAATCACCATATTATAATGAATGAATATTTCCTGTTAGCCTGTGTGTACAGGACGTGTGTGTTAGAATGAAAACAGGCACTTAAAAGAAAGGAAAAACGTCGGATTTTTTTTTTTTTTTTTTTNTTTTTTTTTTTTTTTTTTATGTAAAAGTACAAAAAAACCCAAACATTTCTAGAAATATTTGGCTTCAAAGCATAGCGGGGACGCGCGGTAATGAGACAGAAAAGACATTTTTCTTTTTTTCCCCAGACTTTGAAGGAAAACATTAGGCAGGTCTCATTGTAACGCGGCTCCACAGGTCGATTTGTTGGAAGATTAACTTTGACTTGATCAAAAGTTCTGCGCCTCTCGATTGTGTGGATGAAAGAGCTGAATGAGCTTTGTGCTGGATGAGGGATCAGCCTATTGTCTGCTCGCAGTCAGAGTTTATATCAGAATATCCCAGAATTTACACCCAGTAAGCCCGTCTGCGAGGGTTCCATCGATGATTTCTGCTGTTGGTGAACGATTTACTTGAAAACATTTGCCTGTTGCAGATTTCAAATTTGAGCATTTGCTGCATTTCTAGTTGATCAGGTTCATTTAAATGTTTTAGGAGGATTTCTGATCGGCATTTCTCAGTATTCTTCACATTTTATAGACTGAATAATCAGACAGATGTTTGAGTCAGTGGTGCTCAAACTGTAGTACGTGTCCACCAGTGGTACTTGAAGCGCCCCCTAGTGGTAGACTGGATGACCCTGGAAATTCTTCTAAATCTTCTTCTAATCTTCTAAGAATCAAATTTTTAGTTGCAAATAGCTCCATCTCATTCTGTTTGCGCATATTGGAGGTGCTATTTGCTTCCAAAAGTTTGAGAACCTTTGTTTTAAATCATTTATCAAGTAAGAGTGTCAAGTATCGGCTAGCTGTAGCTTAAAATGTGAATATTTAGTCACTTTCCCCTATTTTAGTATCTATAAATTGGAGACTTTGGGGTTTTTAATGTAAATCTAAGGACAAAAACATACTGAAGACACTTTAAGCTAAGTGCTAATTAGCATTTGCGATTATTCTTGACATTTTATAGACTAAAAAAAAATAAAAAGATCAGTTTAGAATGAAGAAAATCACTCGTCTTCATAGAGAAGCAGAAGGATTATATACTCCTTTATTGGCTAATAAGATTCTTCGACCTCTCAGACTCATAAAACGTTTTTTATAAATTGCTGAGATTGGCTCAAAGTTGTGTTTTCTCCAAGCTTCACCCAAAGCTGTTTGAGTTTGTTCTTATTTTCTTGAGAAGTTGAAATTTTGGAGATACGTGGTTTTTATGTAATCAGTCAAATACTTTCAGGAATCAACATCATTCAATTTTTTTTTTTTTTTTTTTTTTTTTTAAATAGTGTCATGTTTTTGATCTCTGTAAACTTTTGATCCCCCACGTATCTGTGTTTTGGGAGGAAAAGTGTGTGTTGCCGTCGCTGAGGACAAAGCCACGGGGAGATAAAGCTGAGGCGTGTTGTGAGGCTTTGATACCTCTGGATGACCGTGTGAGTGTGTGTGAGTGTGTGTAAGTGTGTGTTATCAGCATGCAGAGATGTAAGGAGGACTGACCTTATCACGGTGTCTCTGTCTCCTCCTGGAATCCCCCTGCTCCCATCATCCTCCTCATCTACTCCAGACCATCAGTACAGACTCACTCACACACACACTCACACACATACACCCAAACATAGCAGATCAGAGGAAACACTCCCTCAAACGGTTCAATACAGGAGTGAGTGACGCTCTTTGAAAGCTCAGGATGAGCAAAAGTGTCCAGACAGCCGATATCAATACGGTCGAAAGAGAGAAACGAGAGAGGGAGAGACCTGCAGCCACTTAGATTAGATACCAGAGGTGGCATGTGTGTGTGCGTGTGTGTGAGATGGTGTTAAAGTGCTGTGTTCCTGTAAGGCTCAGTGCGTTTGTGGGAAGAATAAAGAGTTAAAGCGGGAAGCACACACACACACACACACAGTTTACAGTTTTCCCAAAAACACTTTATTCGAGCGACGGTTTGATCAGCAAATTCTTCATCATCTTCTTCAAAGGAAAGAATTACTCCACTTACAGTTAGCTGATCACATGATACAATCAGTGTGTTTACATGTGCATTAAAGGACCATACTGAAAAAAATAACAGGAATTTAAAATATAGTTTTGTATTTTGGGAAGTGGTTGTCAGTAATGTAATGTGTATGCGGATATATCGCCGGTATGGTCCTTTAAACTTCAGTTGTACTTCCACTTGGAGAATGAATCCATTTCTTTCCAACATCATGTAAACAGCATAATTAGATTGAAATCAGTTTTNAAACTTCAGTTGTACTTCCACTTGGAGAATGAATCCATTTCTTTCCAACATCATGTAAACAGCATAATTAGATTGAAATCAGTTTTCTTTGTGTAACAGACCTGGATTGTGCAATTGTAAAATTATTTATGTGGGCATGTAATCGTTATAAGGTTTTTTGTTTTGTTTTGTTTTTTTGTATTTTCTCGAAACAAGTAAAAAAAATCCAGAATTTTCTTGAATCAGTAATCAGATTTTTTTCCATATTTGATTTCTGGCAGTTGTCAAGATGTATTTGTACAATTTCAGATTGTTTTGCAAAAAAAGAAAAACAGTAAAACAGTTCTTCTTCAATCAAGAACACTGGTAAGCTTGGCAGAATTTTTTTTTTTTCTTCAGATTTTTCAGCTCTTTGGTGGCAAATAAAAGCCAAATTCCATGTCCAGTAAAACAGAAAAGTACTTTAGAGTCTGAGGGGTTAATATGTTAGACGCATGTTGTCAGAGTTGTAAGAAAACATGTAATTTCTCTGGTTTTCTGCAGAAAGTGATGAACGTTAGTCCTGTCATCACTCCTCTGATGTCATGCTTTTGGTATGAATCTTTCTGCCGTTTGCTGGAGGATTTTTGAGGTTTAGTTTTCCAGACTTTGATGAAGTGATTTAGGACTTTTTTTTTTTCCTTAGCTTTCCACAGCAAAGCAGATGAAGAACAGTTTTAATTTACGTGCTGTTTTTCAGTGTGTGGTCACAGTGGTCATCTGTTTTAAAGCACCAGGAGTCATTCTGTAACTTCTCCACACGTGTGACTCGTTAGCCAGCATGGCTATTAGCTAACACGGTTATTAGCCACAGTCCATCAGGAAACCTGAAGGACTGCTAGCACATTGCATTTTGCTGGTATGGTTGGTTGGTTTCTTTCTTTCTTGCTTGCTTTCTCTTTTTTCTTTCTTTGTGCTTTCACATGTTCTCTTTCTTTCTTTCTTTCTTTCTTTCTTTCTTTGAGTACTTTTACTTATTATTGTTAAATAAATTTTCCCACTAATCTTTTAGTTTCTACCTTTAATAACGTACATTTTACTGGAAGTGGAGCATTTTGCCTTTGTTGTGTTAGTATAAGTGAAGGATTTGAGGATTATGAACCCAGGACGAAGGTGCTAAAAGTGTGTGTGTGTGTGTGTGTGTGTGTGCGTACATGTGTGTGCGTGCATGTTTAATGTGTTCCGGCACACCTGCTCCTGGTGCACTCAGCACAGGCTGGTTAGTTCCTCTCAGCACTTTGCATTGTGCCTTTAGCCGGTGTGGCATTGCTAATCGGTAGCTTTGGGGTTAGCTGGAGGCAAACTCTCGGCTGTGGAACGTGTGTGTGTGACCAGCAAAGAAGGAATGCAGCCACATGTTCACTGTCGCAACGGGACAGATGCTGAGTGTCGCTACGCTAAAGAATGATGAGATTCCTTCTGTATGTAGCGTGAGAAGTCATGGTGCATCGTGGCGCTGCAGGCGTTTATTTCCTCAGCAAAAAAAAAAAAAAAAAAAAGAAATATCCCCATGTAAAGGGACATATTTTGTACTTTTCCCTCATTTTATGGTGTAATTATATAGGATGCATGTGGTTAGCTTTGTCAGAATTGCAGATCTTGAGGTTGATGCCTATAGAAATGCACCCAGTAAGCCAAATTCACAGGTTCTGAACTGCCCTGAAAGCTTGTTTTTGATTGGTCCTTTACTCCTGTAGCATTACATTAACATCTAACACATATATTTACCCATCGGATTAGACACACACAGCAGACTAGCGAATGAGTGAGTGGTTTTGTGCATGGTTTGTGCAATCGTGTTTCAGACTCTGTGAGTGTGGCCACCTTAAAGGAGTATACCGGTGATCAGGTGTGTTTGAGCCAAATACACAAACCGCACATATGTTACATTACTAACAAATAATTTCTAAGACATAAAGCTGTGTTTTATTTTTCCTGTTATTGTTTCAAATCCCCTAATCTTTCAAAATCACATATTCAGGTGATACATCCATCTTAAAATTCAATGTTTCACCTCTTAACACTTAGCATGATGGAGAAACCATGGCGGTTTTTAATTTCTCAGTAAAAGCCGTCTTCTCCTGGGACTATATTTCCTTGCGGAGAAATACATCGTTCCGTGCGGCTCCGTGTTGGATCGGTAAAATAAAGTTACTTTGACAATAAAACCTAAGAGAGAGATATTGTTCGTTGTGATGGATTACTTATCTCAAACGTGTTTCAAGTCTCTACAAGTTGATTTTTATAGCATACTGAAATGAACTGAAACCAATGGCAGTCTGGAAGGTAGGAAAANAAGTTGATTTTTATAGCATACTGAAATGAACTGAAACCAATGGCAGTCTGGAAGGTAGGAAAAACAATCAAAAATTTACCACTAAAGTCATATGTTTTGGGAATTGGTTGTCAGTGATTGTATACTGGGCTCAAACATGTACAACCGCTGGTATGGTCCTTTAAGGCTGACATTGCTGGCCAATCAGAACAGAGCAGGTTTTTGAGGAGGGGATCATTAAAGAGACAGTAGCTAAAACGATGTGTTTTCACTCAGTGTGCACTCAGTGCTGCAGCAAAGGAGAGTAGAAAGGATCAGTCAGTATCTTTACAAACACACTACACTCAGATTTTTGTCTGTATTATACTAAAGCAAAAATGTGCTGCGAGCCATATGCATGGATGTATTAACAGGAGTCTGTAATTCGCTGAATAATGACTCAATGCTTTATCTGCTTATGGCAGGAAGTACGCTAGATGAGGAAATGCATGAACACAATGCTAATCGGAAGCTAATGGAGCGTGGACACGCTTCAGTAAATCAACTTACAACTGCATCATGTCGGTCTGTCCTGACAACTGTTTCTACCTGATTATTGTGTTTACATGTTAGAAAAAAGTGACTAATAACCTTTATCTGATTAGAATCAAAGTTTTAAGTGTAAATCTATGGGGTGTGATTTTTCAAGTGTTGCAAAGGATTCAAAATAGACTTCTAAATGAAAACAGGAACATAGAACTCTGTGGCATATTTCCCCTTTAAAAAGTCTTCCATCCACTTTTGAGTCCTGAAAGTCATATTTTCATAAAACAGTTGCTCAGTGCAGTGAGATTATTCTGACCTGTTTCTAGCGTAAATCAACACTAGCCTAAATTTTTTTTAAAAAGTTCTAGAAATGATTGGATACAAGACAAAATAATCAGGTTGCTGCACTAAAAAACTGTGATTATGTCATTTTTATGTAAAATAAAGGGCATACAACTCTTTCCCCCCCACACCCCCTAATAAAAACTCACTGCTTTCCAAGAAGCATACATGCAACAAACGCAGGAAGACAATGGCAGGTGATAACTCTCCGTCCCTGAAAGGGCGGCGGTTATGACAGCCGGCCCATTAGCTAAATGGAGGAAGAACATGTGCAGCATGTCGCTCCGGCCATATAAATCTGCATCTCTCACCCTGACCTCCAGTGGCCTCCCCCCCCCCCNACCTGGGATAATTCCACACACCCCATCATGCCCTTCCTGAGGTCAGGTCGCCGTAAATCTCAGGGTGATCAAGACAGAGTGACACCCGGGAACGTCCCTGATCTCCACGGCAACACAGTGTCAGACGTCACAAGGCATATCGAGGACTCCATCATGACCAGAAGCGTTAGCGGGGTAGTTGGTGATTGGAGTGACCGGAGCCACGTGTCCCTGCTTTTTTTTAAGTTTCCACTCAGGGTGATTATGTATCTGTCACTACCAGAACATAGAGCAGGAAGGGATTTTCAAAATAATCTGATTTTTTGAAATTGTGATGGTTACTATAGCATCACCAACAGGAAATGTTTTATCACAATTAATCTGTATTATTTTAGATGTGGCTGGGACATTTTGCATTTCATCTATGGGGAGGAGAATTTTTGTTAAAAATAAAGAAAAACAAATTATATAGAAAAAAATTAATCCAAAATGAAATTTGCAACAAAAATAGAAATGGAAAGACAAATCAGAAAAGATTTAGTGTGGAGGATATTTGTATTTAATTGTTTTAAAAGTTCTAAAATTTGCCCATTTAAAAAAATCCTCATGCATTATCAGTTACAAAAAATTATATATATTCACTTTACATGTAAATTGTGAATCTGCAACTTGACCAGTAACTACAAACATCAGAGAAAAGTGCAAAAAAAGTCTTTCAAAGTCGAAATAAATAACATACCAGCACTTCAAAACTCCGCTTAAGTGCAGTTTTTGAGCAACTGCGCGTAGGTAATGACAAACTTGAGTTTTTTTTTCAGGGTGTAGGATGTGTAGTTCCAGATGTGTTTTGGCCATGTTCCAGCAAGCGGCACGGCCATTAGAGAGACAGAAGGAGGGAGGAGGAGGAGGAGACGGATGTGAGGAGGTGAAGGCTGCGAGGGAAATGTAAAGCTCCTGGGAGTCGTTGATCTCGGCGGCTCTCTGTGTGTCACATTAGGAGGAACATGAAACCTTATATCGTCTTAGATGAGGTTTTAACCGTGTTTTGGTGGGGCCGCGGCCTCAGAATGAACGCTGGAAAAGCTGCCGAGCTCAAGAATCAGCGCTGCGATCAATGCTAATTAAATTGTGTTAGTCCGGGTGACGTCACCTCTCACAGGCTAAACACCAGAGAGCAGCAGCGAACGCATCACACACATTTAGTACTAACGGCTACGTCATCTGTAAATGTACTGATGTCAGAAAGAATACACTCATCACTTTATTATGTGTGTGTGTGTGTGTGTCTTTTTGTGGACTTCTTATTGTCTCTGTCAGTCGTCGTGTTTCTTTGTCTGTTTGCATATCTGAGAAGATTTTAATCATTTTTAATTAAAAAAAGGTGGAATGTCATAACATGGAACAAAGAAGCATTAAAACCTAATGTGATTTAGGATTTACCCCCAACGTCTGTATTTCGTGCGGACGCATTTGGACAGCATTCGCATTTGTACAAGCTTGTTTTTACACTCAAATGTACATATTACTGCTGGATACGGATGATGATTGACGCCAGATTCGGTTGAACATTGCTATAAATTCACAAAATAAGCTAGTAGCCCCAAGCTAGGAGTGTTGACACAGTAATGTTGGCACCCTTGGTAAATAAAAGCACAAAGGGCTGTGAAAAAAAAAAAAAAAAAAAAAAAAAATCTTTATGCTAATCTGCTTGGTTTTTCATTCAAAATATCAACAAAAATACAACTTATAATTGAAGTGAAATAACTGAAAGGAAAAATAAATTGTAATCATGAAACGGTGTGTTGTTATTTGCACCTCTGGAAAGTCATATGAGTAAATTCTAACTGTTGCGTTTTCCCATTCATATTTTATGTTTTTTAAGTTTCCCTGAATGATTAGGAACATTAAAGTGGTCAGCCATGACTTCCTGTTTCACTGGGGTAGAAATATGAGGTGACACACAGGTCAAATTCCTCATCCATCACAATAGGAAAGACTCCAGAACACAGAAATGATGTGCGCCCAAAGTGAGCTGCACAAATCAGAAAATGGCTATTAAAGGACCATATCACTCATTTTGCATATTTGAGCCTAATATATTCCATTTTCATACACATAACATTACTGACAATCATTTCCCAAAGCATACTACTGGAACAGTGAATTAAAAATTTTTTTTCTACCTTCCAGACCTCCATTGGTTTCAGTTCATTCTGGTACGCTATTAAAATCAACTTGTTGATACTTGAAACATTCTTGAGAAACATAAAACATCATCGCCAACAAGACGTGTATTCAGGATTTTTTGTTTTTTTAATTTCATAATTTTAACGTTTAAGCGCAATAAAAAGCACGGAGTGAATGTATGTCTCCACCGGTGAATATAGTCCCAAAAGAAGACCTGCGTTTATCAAAAAAATTTGATGATCATGACTTCATAAGGCTGCATAACTATTAGCAAGTGAAACATGGATTTTTAAGGTGGGTGTTTCACTTGAATATTTGATTTTGAAAGATGAAGAGATTTTACAAAATATCAAGAAAGCTGAAATATGGTTTTATCCTTTGGGAAATGATTGTCAGTAATGTAACATGTATGAAAATTGAATATATTAGGCTCAAATATGCCAAATGGGTGGTATGGTCCTTTAAAAAATAGCTAAATGTTTGAAAATGCCTATTTCTACTATCAGGGCAATAATTAATAAGTTTAAAGTAATTGGACAACAGGACGATGGTTAAAATGGCCAAAGAATCTCCAAGCATCACAGCTGGAGAATTGTAGACGTTAGCTGGGTTTTGAGGTCAGAAAGTCTCCAAAACTATGATCAGACGCCACCTATAACCATAGTCAAGGGTGCCAGTGTGAGTGGATTCAGCCTATTGACAATGCTTGTCAACTGTCTCTTGATTTTTAGATTTAGATTAGGGTTAGTTTTGCATTTCTGCTTCTCCTAATGGGCCTCCATGCTGCTGAGGAGGAGTTACTGACTGAGAAAGATGAGTAAAAAGGGTGCGGGAAAGAATGTGATTCCCGAGATGCCAATTTGCACGTTATCAGAAGATCTCTTCATTTTCCAAAATATGGCCGGTAACGCAGTAGAGCACAGATGACCTCTCCAATTATTACAAAAATCACACAAGATCCTGGATAATAGTTCTGCATGTGCAAATAACTCTTGTATGAATAATTGGATCTAATAGTGTCACCTTGAGAAAATGTATGAACAAACAAACGCTGTTTTGGCTCATACCTACTGCTTGATGTGTCGACAGCATTGTTGGCAGGAGTGTGTGCGGAACTGAAAGGAGATTATGCTGCAAAGTAAATACTGCAAAAGCTCTGAGTTACAGCTTTATGTGCAACTTTTCTATCAGCCGGAATATGCCGCAAGTCTCTGCTGCTATACCAACGAGAGAGGAAACATCTGCTGCCTTTGTTGTCATAACGAGATCTTTTTTTTCCCCCATTTTAAAGTTATAATCTGTGAGGTTTTCAGCTTCCTTTACACTCCCTCACAACGTGGCTGACATTACACGGTTCTCAGAAGTGTCAAAGTAGAACGAGCTGGACTGAGAGCAGGATGGAGGAGGTGCAGCGCAGATATTTTACAGATTGAGACTCAAACAAGGTATTTTGCACAATGATGTCACTTTTTTTTTCCATTATTGTGACATACTAGTTTAACAAGAAACTCTTCAGATTATAATAAAATAGCAGCTTGTTTCCTGTAACGAGATAAGTGTGTATGTTGTGATAAACAAGAAGTTTTCGTAATGAGAAATTGAGCTGATCACCATCGTAAATATCTGCTGTGAGTGATGCTGCAAAACTTGACAACATTGTCCTATAGGTGGCGCTATGGCAAAATGATCGATTTAAATGTCCATAATTTAGTGTAAATTTTTGCATGTTCATTTTTGCACACACCCCTAATATTATAATACAATGCTTTTATTTCAGCGTGCTGGAAATTAGTTTTTCGTCTCACCATACAAATATTACATGTACATCAAACCTCAGCAGCAACGTACAGTGTAAAACACAAAACATGAAAGCAGATACACAAGCAACAAGTCAGTATATGGTTGCTTATATAGGATATAAATACATTCCTGGAGTTTGTTGAAGATGCCTTTTGCATTTGGAATAAATGATTTTTTGTAAACTGATTCAGAGGCTCTTGGTACCTGAAAGTGTCATCCTGATGGGAGTAGGGCTGGCAATATGGCCAAAAATTAAAATCTCAATTTTGTTTTACACTTTTGGATGATTCATGATTTTAATCTCGATTTTTCTTGTTTTTCTCCAAATAAACTAAAGAAAAAAAAAAAAAGA
>VXCM01001271.1:71475-172807 GCA_014773175.1 Lucifuga dentata
AAAAAAAAAAAAAAAAAAAAAAAAAAAAAAAAAAAAAAAAAAAAAAAAAAAAAAAAAAAAAACTTGCAAAATAAAAGGATTTTACAGTGATGTCCAGGTTCCTTGTGAGGAACACCAGCCTGTCTGCTGCCTCTGGCTTATGCTCTGACATGTTGCAGTATTCCACCGTATGAAGACCCTCTGATCAGACGCCATGATGCTGGAAAATGATGCAGCTAACATCATTTGCTTTTTTGCTGCGCTTTGTGACTGCAGATCTGCATCTTAGCGCTGCATTGCTGCCACTCAGCTATGTTTGTGTTGCAGCTGCTGAAATACATTTGTAGCATTGCTACTTTTAGTAGCTGCAGCTCCTACAAACTTTACAGACCACACTGGTTTGCTCCACACCGTGAAGAAAAACTAAACCACTGAGGTGACGTTGCCTTTTTTAGGAACAAGCTCATCTTCAGTAAGTTTGTTGGCATCTTGATGCACGTCTGACCTGCTGAAAGCTTCGTGGGCATGGCATCAATGAATGTGATGGATGATTGATTGGCAGGTTTAATGCACAAAATGAGCTGGTTTGACAGAGTTAGATAGTTTGATATTAGTTTATAAAAAAAAAAAAAAAATCTCGATTTTGTGGTTCAGCCGTTTTACACATTGTGCCAAAACATAAAATTGGATTAATGGATTAAACTGATTTATCGTGCAGCCCTAGATGGGAGTAACTTAAATTCAAGGTGGAGATGTGTTGTGTCCTTAATAATGGAAACAGGCCTTTCTGTGTACTGACAGACTATATACAGGTCGTCTAGTGGTTTTTGCTGTGTGCCACAATTTTCCCAGCTGTTTCCACAGTCCTGTGTACATTGGTTTTGTTTATCAGAGTTAGTCGTCCATACCAAACTGCTATGTTGAACACCAAAATGCTCTCAACTAGACTAGCATAAACTCTTTTCAAGACACTTTGGCTAACTGCAAACTCCCTCAGCTTCCCTCAAGTAGTCTCTGCTTTGCTTTCATACAGATGAAATCAGCATTATCTGCAAAATTTACTATACAGTCAATTAAGGTTCCCAAATACAGTACAATTGACAATGTCCACTGACTGACCGCAAGTCTCATCAGACACGCCGCAGGCCACGCCCCTGAAAAAGGCCAGACAATAGCTGGGTATTCCCCAAATTAAATTCAGTCCAGATCCGAATCCAGATATGAGGTTTTTCTATTGTTAAACTAAATGTAAAGAGTCGTGTCAGCTTGGCAGAGGTGTGAGCGTTTTGCGGTTTAGGCGTTAAATCCCGTGCAGACAGAACAGAGCCTGACAACGTGGCGGTGTGTCAATGCATACACATCAGTGTTTGGAGAAGAGATTATGCGGGATGACAGACACATCCTTACAAACCGAGAGAGAGAAAGTCCATTTCTAACTTCAGCCTTGTTGCTACTTGTTTCCCCCCCTAAAAGCCATTTAAGCCCCTTTGACACGTCTATACCAGAACAAAACAGGAATTACCTGGTGCACGGATATTCCTTAGGTACCCCTTTCACACTTTAATTCAAATGCAGGACAATCGTCTTCTCACCCAAATCGGAAATTCCCGGTCAGGTATTAGGCGTGATCGTCCCACCAAACCACTCAGTGGCGACAACACGTCCACAAGCTGCTTTGCCAACCACCAACACATAGAGACTGAAGTAGAAGAAGAATAAGGCAGGACATGATGCATAATGTAGGCCGTATTTGGTCGTAAACCGTTGAATCCTTTACCGTTCCTTTAAAGGATAATACCACCCATTTTGCATGTTTGAGCCTAATATATTCAATTTTCATACATGTTACGTTATTGACAATCATTTCCCAAAGGATAAAACCATATTTCAGTTTTCCTGATATTTTGCAAAATCTCTTCATCTTTCAAAATCAAATATTCAAGTGATACACCCACCTTAAAAATCCATGTTTCTCCTACTAATAGTTACACAGCCTTATGAAGTCATGGTCATTAAAATTTTTGGATAAACACAGGTCTTCTTTTGGGACTATATTCCCCGGTGGAGACATACATTCACTCTGCGCTTTTTATTGCACTTAAACGCTAAAATTACGAAACTTTGAAAAAACCTGTTGTTCACGATAATGGAATATCTATCCCAAGAATGTTTCAAATATCAACAAGTTGATTTTAATAGCGTACCAGAATGAACTGAAACCAATGGTGGTCTGGAAGGTAGAAAAACATTTTTTTAATTCACAGTAGTATGTTTTGGGAAATGATTGTCAGTAATGTAACATGTATGCAAATTGAGTATATTATGCTCAAACATGCAAAATGGGTGGTATGGTCCTTTAACTTGACAAATTATTTGTTCCTCAGCCATAACACACAAAAGTTTCCTGATCTCCAAATCACTTCAGTTTCCAGACATTATTTTGATTAACGTGCAGTAATACTGGAAATCCAACATGTTGCCAACAGGCTTATTGTTGTCAGGAGTCGCACGCCCACACGGTCCTTCCTGAAATGTCCCGTTCCTGCATGGATCTAACCTACGAGGGGCTTAGGGGGACACTTCCTGCATTCTGCTTCACATGCGCATGCTCACTTACCACTGTCCCAGCTAATAGCAGGAACTTGGAGTTCTTGTGTGAAAAGTTTTCCCTTTTATCCAAAATTCTGTACTGTTCCACGCATACTTACATTTTTAGCATTGTTGCCTCCATTTTGGAATGCACCCACCTCTCCAAACTGCCACCACCACCCTGTTAGCGTCGATGCCAAGCTCTGCCGGTGAAGTTATGCGGGACCACACACACACACACACACACACGCACACGCACACACACACACCCTCGTTAGTTCTCTTCTCTCTTGTCATTTTTATAAATTATTACAGCGTTCTGTTTTTTGTTTTTTTTTGTGACAGCTGCCTGTGTCATGTTTGCATTACATGTCTGTGTGTGTGTGTGTGTGTGCTGTGCATAGTTTGAGTAGGTGTGGAGGAGCTGAATAGGGATTGTTGCTAGATGAAAAAGCCCCACAGTCAAACTGTCGTTAAATGCCTTAGATAGAACCATTTACCTGCCAGCAATAATTAATTTTTACCCTGCAAAAAATTAAAACTCATCCTTGATAATTGATTCCAAAGAAGTTATTTTTTTCTTAAAACATGGCATAAATTTGCCAGCTTGGTGACATTGATTCAACTTGTTTTCAGCGTTCAACTTTTCAAACTTCATGACACATCACACTGTGGAAGATATGTATCTGTCGGACCCTTCGATATCAAGTTTCATGTATGTCAGATTGTGCGATGAATGTGTGGTGAATTGCAGCGCTACGAGAAGCAGGAAAAACTGCGCAGGCAGAAATGCCTCATCAACTCATCAAACATCGGCACCAGTTTCTGGGACAAAAATCTGTCAGAGATTTTTGTCCTAAATTTCGTAGAATGTCAGAATGTTGTCGCTGACTGTTTTCGATTGTAACATCACTACATTGGCCTTCACAGGATGTGTTTCATGCTATGGTCCAGGACCACCGTTTTGGCTTCATGGCTAAAACTTTCATTGTGATTCTCTCCTGATTTGCCTGTGAAGCCATCCAGCTGCTAAGCTGTCTAGAAGGTTGACGTTCACTGAGATGGAGGGGTTTTTTTTGCTGAGTATTCAGTTTTCACGTGGCTTGATGAGTCAGAAAATGTGCTGAACCATCTTTAATTCAACGCCAGCTTCAGTTTCCGTTCAGAAACTCACCAAAAAGCCAGGCAGGCAGGACATTTTTTTGGAAGACAGCTGCAGCGAGTTTTACTCCAGAGGAAGGAGAAGGGGAAGGTTTAAGGCACCGGGACCAGAGGGGCCCTGGGTNGGTATCGTGGGAGGAAGGCCCTTCATTGAGGTTCTAATCCCCCTGAGTTTAGGAGAAGGTGTCCGTGTGGAGAGCAGATCTGTCAGCACCCACAGATCCATCCTTCACCTCCCCAGAGGGGAAACCAAGTACAGTTATTTTTAATTTAAATATACCCAATAACTTGTGTTTTCCTCCACTTTCAGAGAGAAATACTGAACTTTTTACTCCGCTACATTTATGTGACGCTATATAGTTACCCTGCAGATTCAGATTTTACATTCAACATAAAATCAGTATGATGGCTTTTGGGTAAAAAATGTTTTTTATCCAGTATATGAAGTTTTCTGGATCTCTGGAAACAGCCTGATTTCAGCTCAACAAGTCAGTGACTTTTAAACATTCTACATAAAAATAATCAAATAAAATCTATAATTGGAAACTTAATTCTCTTATCAAACACACTATACTGCAAAAAAAAAAAAAAAANTGGAAAAAAAATTGTAAAATGTTTTATCAAGTAAAAACAATCTTCTTAATGAGGTAAAATGAACATAATACGATTATTTTCAGCTTAAAGCTGTTGATTTAAGAAGATCTATGCATGTTTTGCTTCATATAAGTAACGCAACTTTACACATTTGAGCTAAGCTGCTGCAGACTTGAGACTTGGACTCGTCTGCTGTGAGACTCGACTTGAGACTAGATTATTTTTCCTTTGACTTCAGTTCATTTTAATACCTTAAAAAAAAACAGGACAGCAGATTTTTACTTGTGAAAATTGTCTCATTTCTGCCACACGTTGAAGAATTTTCTAGAATGTAATGACGTTTTCTTGCTCTGCCTTATCCCCCNCCCCCCCCCCCCAGTGCTTAGCCATGCTGCATTCCCACATTCCTCAGATAAAATGGCAGGTAGAGCGAGGAGGAGGAGGGAGGGGTCAGCTGTGGCTCGGGGCAGGATTGAGCAGAGTGTGAGTGGAGGTGCGTCGGGTGAAGCCCACCAGTGAAGCCCCGATAAGCGTATCTCCCTCCCTCATGTGTGCCAGACAAAACCCATTTGTTTCTCATCTGTTCTCCTGATTCAGGCCTGACAGCTCGGGGTGAGCTGTGGACGACCAGCAAGAGGGTGAAAGTTAANGGGGGGAGGCTAAAAACACCAGCAGAAATCCAAAATTTAAAATGTCTTTTCTTACATTTAACCTTCTGGAGTCTAAATGTGAAAAATGTTCATTTGTGGAACTCGTGACTCGTAATGCTTCTGTCAAGCCTTTAAATAAATAAATAAATAAAATATCTAAGGAAAAAACAAAACCCATATTTTTTTAAACATTTATTTTGATTTCATATTTCAAACAAGGTCAACACTTCATTTTAGAAAATTCTAAATTCTCTAGGAAGAAATTGTATAAAATTTCTTTCTAAAAAACTTTCAAAAAAAATCTATAAAAGAATCCATTTAAGAGAACATGATTTTTTTTCCCTCAAAAACAAAACAAAAAATCTAGGAAAACTTTTCCCCTAGCTAATAGTAATAATAATTAAAAACCTCCAGAAAATTTTTATTATTTTTTTAAATATATACTGTAGCATATGTACTGTACTGTACTGTATTCAATTACAAAATATTTTTCAGTATAGAACATTTCTAAAAATTTCTCTAAAAATACAAAACAATCCCCAAAAAATGCACACCATATTTGAATCCATTTTTCATCAAGTCCTTTTTTTTCAGGCTTTTTAGACACACAAATAAACTGGAGTTCTATGAAAATTAAAATTGCAAAAATGGCTCCAGAGGCTTAAGCAAATCCAGACAGCGGCATTTGTTGGGTAAATCACAGCGCTCCCTCGCCTCATTTTCTTTTCATGAGCACATGTGTGTTCTCTTAACGCCGTCCACCGTGTCAAAGCCACAGTTTGGACACACACTGTTGCTCTGCTCACAAAGCCACTCGGGGGCATTTAAAAACTCATCGGCTGTAACACCACTGCATCGTGCTGCTTTCACTGTCGGCGCCGTCCACTTAGCTCTCCCACAGATGCGCGTTTCGCCCGCCGTTGGCACTAAACCTGCGATGTGTCATTTCTGGGATGGTGGCCCTAACCAGCGGGCCACCCAGACGCTCTCATCTGTTTAGAGCGAAGCAGCGAGAGCTTCAGTTGTGGCGAGAGGCCCACAGGAGAAGCTGGCAGAAGAGTCTCCACTGCAAAAAATCCCCACAAACAAGTCAAAGATTCTGTAATCTGCTGCGATTGTTCAAATAATCAAAGTCGTTTGTGATATTAATGCGTCAGCCACCAATCTGCCACTCAGACTTTCTGTTTCTAGGTAGAAAAACAAACTGAGTAATTTCTGCTCTTAGATTTTTCCACTTGCAGTAAGAAAATAAGACTTTGAGGAGTCATTTATAGACCAAATGACTGATTTATAGGAAATCGTAGCTTGATGAGATTATTTTTCTTGGTTCTAATCATCTCAGCTGAAGCTCTTGAGGCTTTGTTGAGTTCCTGTTTGATTGGTGGGCGAGTAATGGCAGCTCTCTGAAGCGTGTTAGAAGCTAATAGTTGTGTGAAACATCAGGTGACGTGAACCACGATACACTGAATGTGTTGAAAGAATTCTCATCGAGTCTGTGTGTTGGTGTGTGTGTGTTCATGTAAATATCTGGGGATGTGTGCACGTGCTTTTGTATGCATATTTGTGCAAACTTTATTGCAGCGTTAATGAGAAACAGAGCGAGCCCCGAGGTGTGTGTGTGTGTGTGTATGTGTGTGTGTGTTGTCTCATCTCTGGTGTTTTTTTTTTTTTNTTTTTTTTTTTTTGTTTTTTTTGTTTTTTTTCCAGATAGAGGAAGCTGAGAGGTGAAAATGTATTCCAAACATGGAAAATCCCCTTTATGATGACAAACACAGGATGAGAGAATGGAAAAAGACTTTCAGATTAACACACTGATGTAAAGATTCATTAGTAATAATGAAATCGTAGGAAATGTCCTCTGTCAGGGTTTGTATTTCGTTTGATCTTTGCTACCATGAGAACAAGAATAACGTTTGCACCACAGTGCAAAAGTTATTCTTGAACTCACAAACGTTCCTTTGTTTTGCATCAAGGATCCAGGATCCCTTTAGTTACTGGAGATCTACTTCCTGATTCCTTTTTTTAGCTCCTAATCCAGCTTAGGTGCTCTGTGACTGTTCAGGAACCGCTAGGTCACAAGCGAAACCATCATCGATTGATTGAATGTGAGTAAAACAACAACAGTGAGGTTTGACGAAGATGGAAAACTACACAAAAATCATGGACTGAAAGGAGGTGTAAGACTTTCTATCCGTAGCTCCTTCCACATCGCAGGGACTTTTTCAGGAATCCCAGAACGTTCTGTCTGGGTTGTACTCCCTGATGCTTCAACTCAAATATTGTGGGTCAGTCGGATGCGAGCTTCTCCAGACAGACAACTTGCATTGAGCTTGATTTTGTACAAAACAAAAGAAAAAAAATCTCAATTCAAATTTAAAGATCACAATAATCAAGGAGCTCTGACAAACGTAGCAGTAAGTTGTAAAACACAAATGGGCGAATTCAAACAAAGCACAAGATATAACATGTCAATAACAGCAATATCATCATGCAACCATGTTCCCTCATTCATAAATGCCCATTACACCATCTTTTAGCGTTTGCGTTGGACGAGGTGTTACTATGGTATTTCCTTATTAACATGTCAGGAAAAAATAGAGTATGGAAACATGAAAGATTTACTGACAACAACTCTGGGATGTAAAGGAGTGATACAATTTTTAAGGGATGCAGAAATAATAGACAGAATCTAGAAGGTAGGAAAAAAGGAGTTTGGGAGAAATCTGTTCCATTCACTACTACTTAAAGTATGGAAATAATTTATGGAGGAAAGATACAGTAGAGGCCTTTAATGCAACAAAATGGATGCGTACGCCTTTAAAGAAGAAGAAGAAGAAGAAGAAGAAGAAGAACATGTCAGGAAAGTGATTCATAAAACACAACGCCATGCAAAAATTAAGACCTGTTTCTTTCTGGTAAATTTCAGCGGTATGAAATCTGGGCGCCGTTTTAAACAGTATTTGCATCACAGCTGTTAGTGAGGGAGCGTATCTGTGTTCCCCAATATTCTGCTGTGTGTTAACAGAATAACCCTAACCCTAATCCGAGCCCTAACCCTAACTCATTATGTACTCTATTGTGCTATATGCAGCTAGGGAACATAGAACCCTGGGCACACAGGAATGATCCCCGTTAGTGATCAATACGTTTGATAGATAAACTCACTCAGCTGATCAGTTAGTTTATTGAAATGGTGAGTTTTGATTTTGACTCACACATGTTCCAGTGGCACTGCGTCTCCTCCTCAAACCACATCCTCTGAGCTCTCTCTCTCTGTCTCTCTCTCTCTCTCTCTCTCCTGTATCCTGTGACCACACACTAGCAGAGTAGTTTGTGAATCTATCTCTTACATTAGAGTCAATCTCTTAAAGCGTGGAGCTCTAAGCAGAGAATTTTTGTTTCTTTTGCTGATTTGATGTATCAGCGTCGCTTTAACACCAGATAATCAGGAGAAATCGTGGCTGGTAAATGTGAAGCAGCTCATTCACACGCTGATCTTCTTTGGCTTTTACCTGAGACACCTTACATCAGTGCTACCTTAATAGGACTTGGCATGCTGATTAATGTGAGAGAAGCTTTATTAATAAGCTTCAGTTATCACAGTGCTTATTTAGTGAGACACTGTGTAATTATCGTAATTTTTTTTTATTTTTTATTTTGCCTGATGGATGCTATTGGTAACACAGACTATCACACTCTGATACAGTCAGTGTGAGAGACTGTGGATTTGTCACCAGAAGATAAGTTGTGTGTCTGTGTTGTGGAAGTTTTATGGCGTTCGCACTGTAGATTTAATTTACTCTAATTTCCATAATCTGCATGGAACTTGTGCACAGTGGGAGTGCTAGCAAGGAACTCACTGAAAGGACCATACCGGTGATCGTGCATGTTTGAGCCTAATATATTCAATTTTCATACATGTATCGTTACTGATAATCATTTCCCAAAGCATACTACTGGAACGGTGAATTAAAAATGTTTTTCCTACTTTCCAGACCTCCATTGGTTTCAGTTCATTCTGGTACGCTATTAAAATCAACTTGTTGATACTTGAAACGTTCTTGGGATAGGTAATCCATCATCACCAACAAGACGTGTATTCAGCTTTTATTTTTTTTAAGAAGTTACATAATTTTATGGTTTAAGCGCAATAAAAAGTGCAGAGTGAATGTATTTCTCCACTGGGGAATATAGTCCCAACAGAAGACCTGCGTTTATTGAAAAATTTAAACAACCATGACTTCATAATTTTACATAACAATTAACAGGCAAAACATTGATTTTTAAGGTGGATGTATCGCTTGAATATTTGATTTTGAAAGATTAAGATATTTTGCAAAATATCAGGAAAGCTGAAATATGGTTTTGTTGTTGTCAGTAACATAACATGTATGAAAATTGAATATATTTGGCTCAAACATGCAACTGGCCAGTATGGTCCTTTAAAGAACCATACCAGCAGTTGTTACATACATGCATGCATGTAACAATGTTATCATTGTTATTACATTGTTATACATATATGCATAGATGTTACATGTTAAAATTCAATGTTTTGGCTTGTTCAATAGTAGAAAAGGACGATCATTTTAAATTTGTCAGTAAAAGCCATCTTCTGCTAGGACTATGTTCCCCACCGGTTGGAAACATACGTTGTCTTAGATGTCGTGTTTGCCATGATGGATTACCTCATGTATGTTTCAAGTCTCTATAAGTTGATTTTTATAGTGTACTGGAATGAACTGAAACCAATGGCAGTCTGGAAGGTCGGGAAAAAAAATCTAAAATTTACTGCTAAAGTAGTATGTTTTGGAAAATGGTTATCAGTAGCGTAACATGTATGTGGGTTGTATATATATGTCATACATGCACAGTCGCTGGTATGGTCCTTTAAGGAGCTATGTCGTTGCTATTCTGGAGATTTGGTGTAAATTAGTTCCTAATTTAGCCCCAAACTTTAGCCTGAAATGTGCCTGTTGAAATACATATGAACCAAGTGAGGATTTAATTATCATCAAGTGTCAATTAATCAGCAGAAAGTAGAAGTTGGCTGACATTAGAGCAGATTTTCTGACGACAGTTTACACCGTAACATGTGGTGAAACATAAACACAACCTAACATGCAGCACACAAAGCCATTCATGGTGACTATACATCCAAACTGTCTGTACTGTGGCTGCAGATTTCATCATTTCTGTCAAAACAGTTTGAAAATTAAACAATTTGACAAGAAGACTGCAGAAATCTCCATCTTATCATCGATCTCATAAGAGTCCGAAAAGTCAAACGCATGAAGACAAATCTGCTTGTTTCAGGACTCTTCTAGAAATGAGTGTCGGTGTCTTGAAAGAAGAAGAGAAGAAGGCAAAGAATCAAAATGATTCTGGAAAGAAATTAATGATTATTGAAATGTGGAAATCTGTCCAAAAAAAAAAAAAACNAAAAAAAAAAAAAACGGAGTCGCTGCGGTTTGTGAAAGAAGACGGAGATTCTGGTCCGACAGGTGAGAAAGGTCAAAGGTCGTTTACGTTCTCATCATATCTGAAACCTGCTTCACATCTGCGGCTTCGCTGAGAAGAGCAACGTCGTTCTTTCTGATTAACAGCAGGAGCCTCCACGCAGCAGCACCGCCCAACACGAGCGTTCCAGTGTCTGCTTCTGGCTCCGCCCACCCCAGCCTGTTTATATCTGTCTGTCTGTCAGCCTGGATGTCTGTGTGTGTGTATGTGTGTATGTGTGTGTGTCTGTGTTTTTCTTTGTGTCTGTGTTGTCTGTCTGCATCAGAGCTTTGTGTGTGTGCGTGTGTGTGTGTGTGTGTGTGTATTTTATAGTGTGAAATGAGTACATAGTGTATGTTGTTTTTAGTGTATGTGGTCCTGTGTGAACCACTCAAGACCACATGACAGGAAATAATACACACTGGGATCCTAAATGTATTTTATTTATTTTATATGTTATATTTTATTTTCACTGAATAGACTGAAAGAGCTTTCCTGGAAGTTTTATTTCCTGAAGGTACCACATTTTTTTTTTTTTTTTTTTTNTTTTTTTTTTTTTTTTTTGAACTGAAGGTACCACATTAATAACAACAGTAATCACATAGTACAGTGTGTGTGTGTGTGTGTGTGTGTGTGCGTGTGTATGTATAATGTATGTATAATTAGTGATTTTCACTGTAAAATGACACACCTGCTACCTCAACGTGTTCATGGAAGAATTGCTTCCATCTGTTAAATAATAAACCTAAATATACTCCAACGTAATATACACCCTGCTCCTTGTGAGGAATGATCCTGTTGAAATGATGCGTCATGGATGTGTCGTGTTTTAATGTTAGTGGAACTCATTGACTGTATATGTGGAATATGAATATAATATGAATTTTTCTTCAGTTTTTAAAGTTCAAAAGTTTTTAAAATCTGTATATTTGATGATCAGTCATTCTGCCTGTTTTCTAGAAACAGGCGATGATATCTGTCAGCATTTCTCCAGAGCGTGCATAGGTTATTGTTTAAAGGACAATACCAGTGATTTGGCATGTTTGTATACATGTTGCATTACTGACAACCATTTCCCAAAATATGCTACTGGAGCGGTAAATATTAGAACTGTTTTTCCAACCTCCCAGACAGTCATCAGTTTCAGTTCATTCCAGTACACTATTAAAATCAGTTTGTAGAGACTTGTAACAGATTTAAGATAAATAATCTATCACAGCAAACATGATGTAACTTTATTTAACAGATCTAACTCGGAGCTGCACGGAAGATAGTTATGTCTCTGAAAGGGAGTATAGTCCCAGGAGAAGATGGCTTTTACTGAGAAATTAAAAATAATCATGTCTTCCACATTGAGATCTACAGGTTAGCAGGTGAAACATTGAATTTTAAGGTGGATGTGTGACCTGAACATTTGATTTTGAAAGTTTAGGAGATTTGCAGAATAACAGGAAAACTAAACTGTGGTTTTATGTTTGGGAAATTGGTTGTTAATAATGTAATGTGTAATGTGTATGCACGTATGTGGATAGTTTCTTGGGCTTAAGCATGCAAAATCACTAGGTTGGTCCTTTAAAAAAAGAACGCATGAAGGATTTTATCAAATATGGATCACATGATTATCCAGCATGGAAGAAGGTTTGTGTTTAAAATTTTTTCTGGATTTTTTTTTTTTTTTTTTTTTTTTTTTTTTTTTTTTTTTGGGGACAGCATTTTCCAAGAAAACTTATAGAATTTTCTGCAAGCAACAGTTAATTTATAAAACTTTATTTTTTTTCTTTTGTCGAAAAATTTGTAAAGGGATTGTTATTTAAAAAAATTTAATTTTAAGATACTATATATATACATATATATATATATATGTTGTTGGTTTTTTTTAAATATTTCTACAGTTTCTTCCCTAATTATTTTCAAATGAGTGTGAAGCATTCAGATATATAAATATATATATTAGTGGATTACACAGTATAATAATGAGAAAAAGTAGAAAGGCTAACATGGCAATACTCAAGTTAAAGAACAGTACCTCAAATGTGTACTTGCACACAGTACTGAGTAAATGTACTTAGCTACTCGCCCTCCTCTGGTAAACCGCCCAAATTAAGCTTATTTAAAGGACAGTGAGTAAACGGAGGCCTTCATTGGCAACATTAAAGCAATTAGACGTCCGACCTCGATCCTGCATGTTGAATATTGAGCTGAAGTGACTTTGTTTTCACCCTCAAGACGATCATAAAGCATTTTGGAAGAAACTCTTGCACTGCGTGGCTGCACTCCCATGCCTCCATCTGCGTCACCTGACACCATCTGCATGCTAACAGGCCTGTGAGAGGCTCCTCAGGCCGCCTGGCTCATGCTGCAGGACCCTGCACCGCCTGTGACAAGTGTGGAGGGACGAGAGCCAGGAGGCAAACAGGAATGCATCAAACACTCTGTGTGTGTGTGTGTGTGTGTGTGTGTGTGTGTGTGTGTGTGTGTGTTTACTGTGTGTATCCTCAGTTGCTGCATGGGTTAAGAATTTGCTCTGACTAGCTCGTTGGATGCAGTCCTTGTTTCCTTTGCTTGTTTGCCTTTGGCTAACCGGTGTCTCTTCAAGAATGTCAAGCGGCTCGCTGCATTAAAATAACCTTTCGCTTCCTTTTTATATCACAGCAACTTCCTTCTTATGTAATCCTCCATAATTACTATTATTATTACTTATTAGGGATGGAAATTATTTTACTGACAAGTCATTAAAGCACAACAGTTACCCTCGCTGAAGTGAAAACACAAAAGTAAAACTTATTTTACAGCATATAACTTTGACTAAGCAGTTTTCCCCATGGCTAAAAATGATACTTGTGTAATGGCAGGTTGAATTTTCCTAAATTTTCCACAATGTCATCATGAGGTGACCCAACAAAGGGGACAAAAAACAGGAATAAGATGAAACTTATTTATAAATTTTTGATCAATAGTGGGATTGGGATTCATAGATTGATCATTTGTGGTCGTTTTAACTCTGGTTCTCTCCAGTCTGCTTTCTCATTTTGTCTCCTGGTTTGGTCCATCGACTCTGAAAAACAATGGGTCCATTTCTTGGTAGATGCTTGATTTTCTTCTCCGCTTGTTTGTTTTGGCTCTCTGGCATTTGGCTTTGAGCAGCTTGTTTACTGAGTTTGCTGCTTATTTGGTAAATTCTGAGTATCAGAGTTTTATATCAGGAACTTTATGAGCCCCAGAGGGACATGATTGTACTTGACATTAACGGCTTAGATGATTTGCTTGTTGGCTGCCTCACATATCCTGCATTCAATTGAAGCAGTGGTTGTGCAGGAACACTAATGCCAACTTTTGTTGTGTAATGTCAGCAGTGGATGATCAGGCATTCAGAAAGTGTCCCCAGATGCTTTTTCTCACTTTTGTAGCATAAATAAAATGCTAATCTGTCAATTTGCTGCAGTCTACACTGTTTAGCAAAAGCAGACGTAGTTTTTAAGATTTGCCAGCGATGACCAGGGAGTATTTTTCCCGTGTGATCTTTGTCATCCAGATTGACGTAACATACGTTAGTGAGTGTGTGAGCAACACTGTTCATGTAGCAATTGTGTATAAAAGTGTGTGAATAGTTAAAGTTTAAACCCACTGAAACACCCAAGATGACTCAACTGAGCAGATATAAACCAAAAAAGCTGCTGTATGTTGATTGGGTGTTGATTCTCAGTGGTATTGGCAGTACTACCAATCACTTTACATTACATAAAGTCATTTTATTCCATGTTAACATGAAAAATCACACTTGATGGAGTTTTGGATCAGCATGATAAAGTGTCCCAGTATGGTAAAATAATGGAACTGGTGGAAATGAATTTCCATTATTTTCAAATAATTCAAATTTCCATTATTTTCTGTATCAGTACACCCAAAGGTGCATTATTACCAAAAGGAAGAAAGAGAGATTGTTTTGAAAAGATCATGTCATTTTAAGGTGTGTTTGTTTTGTCACTTTAACTGCATGACTGGATCAGTTTCACCAGTTAGACCGAACTGGTAAGATTAGTTGATGCATTAGCATTGTTTTGAAGTTTACCTGCAGGTTAATGTGCCTTAAAGGATGATAACATGCCTTAAAGGACCATGCATATCCTGCATGTTAGAGCCCAACATATACAATACGTATACAAGTTACATTACTGACATAATTTCCCAAAATATACTACTTTTGCAATAAATTTCAGAATTTCTTTCCTACCTTCCAGACTATCATTGGTTTCAGTTCATTCCACTACACTATAAAAATCAATTATAGAGACTCAAAACGCACTTGAAATACGTAGTCCTTCACAGCAAACAACGTCTATTAATTTTTATTTATTTTTTTTTTTTTTTTNTTTTTTTTTTTTTTTGCCAAAGTAATTTTATTTAACCGATCCAACATGGAGGTACACAGAAGACAGTGTACTATGTCTCCACCAGGAAATATACAGTAGTTCCAGGAAAACCATGAATTTTAAGGTGGTATGTCACCTGATTTGATTTTGAAAGATTAGGGGATTTGAAAAAAAAGAAAGGAAAACTAAAATTTGGTTGTCAGTAACGTAACATGTATTGGGCTGTAACATGCACAATCACTGGTATGGTCCTTTAAGACCTGATTTAGAATGAAGGTTAAACTGTAGACATCTATGTACAGCATGTATGTATGTATGTATGTTTGATGTGTCCTGATAAAACATTTAATGCACCACCTGCCAGCCAATCAGAAATCAGTATTTTCTGAAATTCCCATCTCTAACACGTAATCCACCTCATATAAAGACATTTTTGTGGTTCTTCCTGCCTTTGTTTGCCCTGTCACTCCTCGTCCGACCTTCATCATTGGAGGGATTACAAGGATTTGAATCTTTACCTGCCGTGAGAAAAGGCCGTCCGAATCAGCCTGCCTGCCTGCGTCGGACTGTCTAATGTTGTATGAGGTTTAACACGTCCAGACATGTCTCTCTCTCTCTCTCACACACACACACACACACACACACACACACACACACAGTGAAGGAAGCACACACACGAACACACGCTTGATCAAATGTGTTTTGTCTGATCCTGTGCCACCGCAACATACCCGAGGTGGGAAGTAATTAAGTAGATTTTCTAAACTGCTGTACTTAAGTGCAATTTTGAGGTAGCATTTTATTGACTTATCGAGAATTTCTATTTTGTGAGATGTCCTACTTTACATTTCAGGCCAACATGAGGTAAATGAGTCTGTTGTTGGATTTAAAAAAAAAAAAAACACTTAAATTTGAGATTTGAGGTTTTTGAACTGACAGTTGAAAAACCTTGTTTTTTTTCAGGGTGTTTCTAGTATTTATCTTAACTAATTAAATTAGCTAAATAACTGAACCTTCTGACAAAAAACACACGTTTTATTATTGCTACTTGAGTACATTTTACTGTTAATAATTTTTTACAATAACCTCCAATATTGACTGATACCGACATTGATATTTAAGAACAAGAAAAATCTGATGATGATCAGTTCACCCTTTTTTAATCTAAACACATAACATGAAAATGTTTGGTATAGATTGCTCAGAATTGTTTGTTTTCAATTGACAAAGATGACAATAAAGATAACAGTAAATTTTGAACAGGAACATTCACAAATTCTCAGGAACAAATTAAAAATAATGTAAAACTGGATAAGAAACAAGGCTTAAATATGCAAACACACACACACACACACATATTGGTCAGTAAACCCACCTGTGTGTACAGAGCAGTTTGCTTTACCTGACTGATGGAGCTTTTGGCTGTTGGAGGCAGAGGAAGGCTTTGTTAAGGTGGATTAGCAGGGTGAGGGTTTGTCAGAGTGAGGCTCAGCTAGCACCAACTGACAGAGGAAAGGTGCACTCTGTCACCCAAAGGTGTTAAACTGAGACTCTCTCTCCTCGACCGCCCGTGAGACGCAGGATGACCTCGCTGTTCAGGTTCAAATGTGCAGGTTCACTCTCAAAGCCAAGAGATTTCCAATGTCGATTACAGCAAATAACAGCAGTAATGTCAAAGTTCCCACAATAGTTTAAAGAGAATATCACAATAACAAACTTTAGTAGCAGTAGTAGTAGTAGTAGTAGTAGTAGTAGTAGTACTCCTTTGATCAGATGTTACTCATGAAGTAAGTGTCAGTTTANAGTAGTAGTAGTAGTAGTAGTAGTACTCCTTTGATCAGATGTTACTCATGAAGTAAGTGTCAGTTTAATCAGGCTGTATCCTCTTAGTTATTCAGTCATTCCTCCATTAAAGGACCATTTCATCAATAAGTGTGTGTTTGAGCCCAATATATACTGTACTGGAACCTGTTATGATTGACAAGGTGCATGAAAAATGTTCAGATCCACATGAAAACAGCAGGGTGTGAGCAGTCATAGTGTTTGAGTCAAAGCTGCTTAATGTATGAAACTAAAGTTCTCACAGAGCTCATTTTTTTGTCGAGGTCCACAATCCTTTAAAGGACCATACCGGCGATCGTGCACGTTTGAGCCCAATATATACAACCCGTTTTTCTAATCTTCCAAAATCAAATGTTCAGATGATACACTGAACTTGAAACTCAGCATTTTGCCTTCTAACATGCATGATTGTAGAAGGGACCTCATTTTAATTTCCATCTTCTCTTGGGACTATATTTCCTGGCGGAGAAATACATCATTTTACATGTAGCTCTATGTTGGATCAGGCAAAAAACTAGTAGAGATCTTGTTCGCTGTGATGGATTACCTATCTCAAGTGTGTTTCAAGCCTCTATAAGTTGATTCTAATAGCGTACTGGGAACTGAAACCAACCGCAGTCTGGAAGGAAGGAAAAACAATTCTAAAATCTACCGCTAAAGTAGTACATTTTGGGAAATGGTTGTTAGTAACGTATATAGGTATTGTATATATTGGGCCCAAACATGCATGGTCACTGGTATTTTCCTTTAAGGTCTTGATTAATGAAGAAACTTTCTGTCGGTGATGATGTCATGATGTTCATTTAGTTTTGTTTGTGTTTTGTAGCGTAACATGAAATATGCTTTAGTGATTATAATAACAGTGGTTGTTGGCTGATGAAAGCCTCCCTGTTGCTGCATAATTGGCTGTTCAGAGAGTAAAAACAGCCTGAGACGTGTTGAGCTCATGGTGTGTGTGTGTGTGTGTGTGTGTGTGTGTGTGTGTGTTGACTGATGCTTGTATGCTTGTTCAGAGTGATTTTAAACTCTGGTCCCCCATTCCTAAACTGTCTTACACACACACATACGCACACACACACACACACAGTTTCTTTCAGTGGGTGCTCATTGACTTGGTGACGTTTGGTTCTCATGCGCGTCAGCCAATCAGCAGTAATATTTAACACATGTCACACTAATGTTTGTTGCTCTGTGTGGCTTAACATAAATATTAATCATAATGTTGATGTCATGTTGCGGTTGTGGTGGTTTGTTGAAGAGCTCATTGATGTTAGATTTTTTTTTTTTTTTCCCAAAGAAATAATAATAATCATAAATTTTGTCAAGTTTTTCTCAAATTTCATTATGACATATTTGTGACAACTGCAGTGCTGAGACTGGATATTTTAAGGTAAAACAGCAAAATAAAAAAAAAAAGTTTATTATCAAACATGACATGTCAAGAAAAATGTCAATTTCAACAGCAAGATCTGCACATTCACTGGAAAGAAGATAATTTATCTGTACATAAAACTGAAAGAAATGATGAAAATATTACCACAGGATTACTCAAGGGTTGATTGATAAGTTCTGAGCCTGCAAATTGCATTATTGTTATGACACTAACAATAATAGTTGTTGTCAATTATGACAATGCCACCTGATTGGCTAGGTTTTTTTTCCAGTTCTGGCAATCTATTCGCTGTTTGAGCCGTCATTAACTTACTGCATTCAAGCACTATTTTCTATCAACTTTATATTGACGTTCTCATTTTTATATCGAAGATTTTTTTTTATATTGCAATGCGATTATATATCATTTAGGCCATCCAGCCCTAGTGCAAGAAATCTTTCACCTATAAAATCAAGACCGTGCTGTTCCTCCTTGTGAAAAGACGAAACATTCCAGGTGAAGGCCTCATCAATCAGTATTTGTTTTCTACCATTGGCTTTGGCAGCACAATTCTAAATCACGACAACTCAATAATTATATTTTGCTATCATCAGTAGGTGCCCCGCCCCGCTCAGATAACACGGTCAGATATTGATTGAGCATTTTGGAGGTCAGCTAATTGGTACAAAGATGAAACTTGCGGCCTTTTTCATAATAGAACGATATCTATAAACCACCACACCATCTGGGGCTCCAAACCTGCCCTCCATCTCCAAACGCTGAATGACAGGATGTACATTAAATGCCAAAGTGCTCAAAGTCATAAAAAGTAATGATAGCCTCTGCTAATGCTAGTAGCCACCGTATAGCATGAGCGTATAGCCCATTATTGGAGGACACAGTGAGAGTGGTTGTATCTTTTTACAGCGTTCTTAATGGTTATGGATGAAGATGATGGCGCGCATGATGACGCTACTGTTTCCACGAGGCGATAATGGCCGAGTCACATTTAGAGCGTCAGGATGGGAGAGAGAGTGCGGTGACAAGAGGCGAACCACTGGAAGTTAATGGAAGAATTCTGTCAAAAATCTAAAAATATGAAAACTGTAATAAGATTTATTCTAGAAATTAAGAAAAAAAAACAATAGTTTACTGTCTGGACTGTAGAATCTATCTAGTTTTTTTTTTTTTTTTNTTTTTTTTTTTTTTTTTTAAAGTATCACTGATCCTTTTCTTATTGATTCTGGAATATTCTTCCTCAGTAGAATGTCATGATCTATTTATTTATTTATTTTTAGTCATCATACTCACCCACCTTCATTTGCAGACTTGACAAATGGTAAATTTTTCTAAAGAAAACATTTTTTACAGTGCAGGTTTTGGCAAATGATGAATAGAATGTGATGAAAAGTTGATGAAAAGTAAAATTGTAATAAAAAATAACAACTTTTGACTCTGGAGGTTAACCATTCTGCAGTTGCTGTGCACATATAATGTAGGAATAAGGAATGAAAAAATGGAATATTGCTGATTTGTGGCGAGCGAGGACTATGAGTGAAATGAGAGTTGTGTTAGTGGAGGAGAGATGGAGAGATGAAGACAAATGTAAAACAAGATGAAGGTCTGGTGATAAAAAAAAATGCACATCAGTCACTGGAGGGAAGCATTTTTATTTTCCAATCCTTCTAAATCTCTCCAACACTCAATGAATACACATCTTTATTCCTGTTCGCACTCTTCCTCACTTCCTCCTTTAAAGCTATCATTTTGTTCCCCTCTCCTCCTTTTTTTTGGATCATTTCATTCATGTTCTCCTCACCTTTTTTCCCCCTCCTCTTTTACATTATTTTCCTTCTGTCTCTGAAATCCTCAAACTCACTTCCTCTTCAGCTTTTTGGCTCATTCAGTCGTCCCTGTGGACATTCTCGCACACTGTATTCCATTTATACAGTTTTCTCTCTCCACTGAGGCTCTCACTCTAAATTTAGGCGTTCCCCAAAATCACCTTCGCTGTCAGCCAATCAGAACGAGTGTTTGTCACCATGCGGATTTTGATACAGATCAAGAGTCAAATAATTATATTTTTAAAACAATATCTTCTTCTTCTTCTTCTTCTTCTTCTTCTTCTTCTTCTTCCCTACATCGACCTATCAAAACAAGGGCTTGTTAACAATGTCATCAATGGCCAGCAGACAGAGAGAGAGAGAGAGAGAGAGAGAGAGAGAGAGAGAGAGAGGTGTTTGGAGTCTGAGCAGCAGGCCTGTATCTCCTCTCCAATAACAATTACATGAAGTGGTGTGTTAAATGAGGCGGCCCGTGGTTCAGCGGTCGGGGCTAATCGCTGCAGTCTGCTCCCCAAAACAGGAGCATAATGATACGCAGAGAGCAGCCATTCAGCGGCTCAACGCTTCATTTAACACGTACACGTACATCAGCATGGACGCATGCAAAAAAACACAGCAGGCAGAGCTGCACTGAGTCCTTTATTTAACTCAAAACGTCAGTGGAACAACAGGAAGTACTCTGTTATTCTTAACAAAGTCCATTAACACCTGCATTCTGTTATTTATTTATTTTATTTTATTTTATTTTTTTAACTTGAAAGACGTATGAGGTGTAAAATGTGCTAAAGTTTACCAGGTGAGTAAGAGTTCAGTTAAGTTGTCTGGTTATAACCTTGTATCTATAGTTTGAGGGATTTTCATATCAGTTTACTGTAAAGAAGGAAGGAAGGAAGGAAGGAAGGAAGATTGGAGAATAGGATGGATGAAAGGAAGGAAGGAAGGAAGGAAGATTGGAGAAAAGGAAGGAAGGAAAGAAGGAAGACTGGAGAATAGGAAGGAAGGAAAGAAGGAAGGAAAACAGAATGGAAGGAAGGAGGGAAAGAAAGGATTGGAAAAATAGGATGGAAGGAAGGAAGATGGGATAATAGGATGGAAGGAGAGAAGGAAGGAATAAGTGAAGGAAGGAAAGAAGATGGGAAAATAGGATGGAAGGAAGGAAAATGCATAATAGGAAGAAAGGAAGGAAGGAGGGAAGGAAGGAATATTGGAAAAATAGGATGGAAGGAAGGAAGATGGGATAACAGGATTGAAGGAACAAAGGAAGACTGGAAAATAGGATGGAAGAAAGGAACGAAGACGAGATAATAGGAAGGAAGGAAGGAAGGAAGGAAGGAAGGAAGGAAAATAACAAAATGAGAGAAGGGGATGAGGTAGAAGGAAAGAGAGTAAGCAAGGAGTGAACTAAACTAAACTAAAAATTAAACTTTTCTTCTTTTTTTCACTTTGTGTACTTAACTGCATTTTAACTTTTGACACTAATTTTAATATTTTTTTAATACTTATATATTTTAATGGAGAACTTATACTGTAAGAGAGTTTTTCACTGTGATATTGCTGCTTTTACCCTTTAAGACTGTCAGCATTTCTTCCTCTACTGCCTCCTAAATCTCATATTATCTCATCTTGTGTGTGTGTGTGTGTGTGTGTATCCACATGTGTTAAACGTTTTGGAGCCCCCCAGAGGCCTGTTTATGCGTGTAGCAGTGGGAAAGCGTTTTATATGCATTAAAATTTGCCGTCGGACGACCCAGCAGATGATGATCTCGTCCCTCGGTGGATCGTGAATGAGGATGGCGGCATCCGCTGGCACTGACACCGGAATGTTTCAGACACCGGAATGTTTCGGATGGCGTGAATATGACATACGATTCACTAGCTCCTCTTAAGGTGGCGTGAGAGAATCTGAGCTCGGCATGTGTGAATCCAAGCCGGGTCTGTCTTAAGGTGGCATGCGGAGATCCTAGCTTCGAGATCCGAGAGCAAGTTTGCAGGGAGATGGACAGACCTGTGGGGGGTATATTTAGGGGGATATGTAATTAGGTACATTTACTCAAGTACTGCTACTATATACTTATGTTCTACCACACTTCATCAGGAAACATTGCACTTTTTACTCCTCAACACCTGGGAGGTCTCAAAAAGTTATGGACAGATTTGGATGAAATTTGGTGGATGGATAGATAATTCTGAGAGGAAGAAGTGATTAAATTTTGGAGGTGTAATTACACTGATGGTGATGTAATAAGCACTTTTACATTTTAACTTTTGAACCGCAAGTTATACAATTAAAACTCTTTTTTCCTCTGGTTTCCTTGGGTCTGGACGCATCCATCCATATAGGCCACGCCCATTTTAGCCATTTTGACTTTTTTTTTCTGGTATTTTTGAGGTTTTAGAATCATAATCCATCATGACATAAATGCTTGTTTGGCAAATTCTTGGATCTGTGCTTCATTTTTGCTTCTTTCTGTGTTTTTTTTTCCTTCCTTCCTTCCTTTATTCTTTCCTTCTTTCATTTCATTTGCTTTTCCCCCCCTTCCTTCTTTCCTACACTTGTTCTTTTTACTTTTGTTCCCTTCTTTCTCTCCTTGCTTTGTTCCTTCCTTCCTTCTTTCCCCTGTTCCTTCCTTTCAGCGTTCCTTTTACTTTCCTTTCTTTTATTGTATCCTTTTCTTCCCTTCTTTCATTCCTTATTCTTTCTTTAAATTGAACATGAAATGTAGACACAAGCTTTTTTGTGTCTTAGCCTCTTTAAGCTTAGTAGTTCACCTTGTACTTTATCTAAAGAGTTTGGGAAAGAGGTAGAAAATGTATGTGACCTGTAGCTGAGCATGTAACCCCTAATCAATTTCCCAAAATACTTAAAATCCCAAATAACCCATTTTTTGGGGGAATTTTCATTATTTAATTCCAAAACCGCACTGATTGGGATGCATTGTCATTCTGTTTGCAGAAAAATCTTGCTTGTCAGATTTGGGGGGATTTTTGTAATTTTTATTCCAAAAATTGTCATTATTTCAACTCAAAGCCTCCACTCAGATTTTTTTTTTTTTTNATTTTTTTTTTTTTGTTTTGTTTTGTTTTTTTTTTCACACTTTTTGTATCTCCAGTTTGGAGGATTTCCTATTTTCTTTACCTGGCACAACAACAATAGCTTCTTTTAGTTTTGACACTACAGTAAGTGTCCCTGCTTATACTGGTTTATTTTTAAAGTTAAATTTTGAATGCATGATTTTTACTGATAAGAAAGTGTTATTCTATTGTAGTATTATTTCTACTTAAAGGACCATACCACCCATTTTTCATGTTTGAGCCTAATATAATCAATTTTCAAACATGTAATGTTACTCACAATCATTTCCCAAAGCATACTACTGGAACGGTGAATTAAAAATGTTTTTCCTACCTTCCAGACCACCATTGGTTTCAGTTCATTCATTCTATGCTATTAAAATCAACTTGTTGATACTTGAAACGTTCTTGGGATAGGTAATCCATCATCACCAACAAGACGTGTATTCAGATTTTTTCAAATTTTTGTAATTTTAGCATTTCAGAGCAATAAAAATCATGGAGTGAGTGTATGCCTCCACTGGGGAATATAGTCCCAAAAGAAGACCTGTGTTTATGGAAAAATTTAAAGGACAATGACTTCATAAGGCTGCGTAACTATTAGCAGGTGAAACATTGATTTTTAAGGTGGGTGTATTGCTTGAATATTTGACTTTGAAAGATTAAGAGATTTTGCAAAATATCAGAAAAGCTAAAATACGGTTTTATCCTTTGGGAAATGATTGTCAGTAACATAACATGTATGAAATTGAATATATTAGGCTCAAACATGCAAAATGGGTGGTATGATCCTTTAAGTAAAGGATTCCTTGCACTGCTTGTGTGTGTCGTGGGTGTGGGTGTGTGTATGTTGTGGGTGTGGAGGTCAGATTGATCGGACCAGGTGGGTGAGCTGGACGTTGGCATGCTTGGCACTCGGGAGGCGCTCTATGTTTAGCCGTGACATGATGTTACATGTGCTGTTTTTTCTGGACCTGTTGTGGGATGTGAAGGGGACAACGCCGCGCTCCCACCAACTGCAACACACACACACACACACACACACACACACACGCACACCCATTTAGTACTTTTACTCAAGTAGTACTGCTACTGACAATTTGTATCTTGATGAAACATATTTGACTTAGAGTAAAGACATTGATAAGATTAAGATGAATCAATCAGTAATTAAAGGTCATTAACAGTTTGATCAAAAGTCACAATTTCTAAAGCCAGGAGATAACGATCATATAATGTTATAATTCCTTTTTTTCCTCCCTCCTTTTGTTCTTTATACTTTATAATTTTTATTTCCTTCCTTGTTCCTTTCATTCCCTCTCCTATTTTTCTTTTTCCTTCCTTCCTTCCTTCCTTCCTTCCTTCCTTCCTTCCTTCCNCATTCCCTCTCCTATTTTTCTTTTTCCTTCCTTCCTTCCTTCCTTCCTTCCTTCCTTCCTTCCTTCCCTCCTTAACTTTATTAACCCCCAGCAAGGAAATTAGTTTCCTTCCTTCTTTCCTTCCCTCATTCAATATTTCCTTCCCTCTTTTTTTCTTTCCTTCCTTTCCTTCGAGTTATCATCCTTCTTATCTTATTTCATTCTTTTGTAATTCTGTTTTTCTTACTTGAATACACTTTAGTATTATGCATGCAGCACCGTTGTTTTTCCATGGTGGTTGACTGGAGTTGAGTGTGTGAGTGTGTGTGTAAGTGTGTGTTAGTGCAGCTCAGCGCTCAGACCTCCCGCTCTGTAACAGGACCTCTGGGAGATCTCAATCATGGAGCTTCTCTCTCTCTCTCTCTCTCATTTTCTCACATCGTTTGGGTTTCTTCTTTCATATTTCTCTCACCATTCCTCTCTCACTCCATCCTTCACCCTGCAAATCTGCCTTTCTTTCTCCTGTCTACACTGCAAAAAAATAATAATCATTTCATCCTAGTTCAGAATCATAATAGCCTCATTTCCATAAAACAGTTTTTAAACAAAATCTTCAGACACATCAACTTGTTTCCAGAATTTCCTACAAATAAGGATCTTAAACGTGATGTAAAAACAGATTTGTATCTACGCTAGCATCCCTGTGAGCCGCTTATGCTCATTATGAATAATATTAATCACCAGAAAACAAAACTGTTGAATAGCTGAAAATTTGAGACCGACATGGATCCTTACCACTAGTGGGGCAAAAAAATAAACAAACAAAAAATGTGCTGAAGGTGATAATGTAAAACCTGTATGAGTTTTAGGACAAACACAGCTTTTAATGCTCAGCTCTAAATGAAACACTTTGTTCAACTTTAATTATCTAAGCTGGACTGCATCAGGCTCAGCTGGATTTAGGCTCGGTGCTTTGAGCTAAATGCTAACATTAATATGCTAACATAGCAACATTTAGTATAATATATAATAACTTTATTTATATAGGGCCTTTCTAAAACATGCAATGTGCTTTCAAATCAAATCGTATTAAAAATAGTGATATTTAATATGCTGTATTTGGCATCTTAGCACAAGATCGTTCATTTGCTTGTTAGCATCGTATGTTAGCTTTTAACTTGTTAGCCTGTAACATGCTAATGTCCAGCCAGCTTCTATGGGAACATGTTAACAAGTTGACACACTAAACATTAACATGCAAACATGTTAAATATTGCATTCTTAATGAAGGCTATTACTGTTGGCATATTAGCATGCTAATGTTAGCATATTGCTAACAAAGCTTCAGCTGCACTTGGAAACTCTTGAAAGTTCATGGTATTTTTGTGCAAAATAGGTAGAAAAAAATCTTACTTTTTTGATTTGAGTTAAGACTAAGATTTTTGAGGTGGATTTTTTTTCAGTGTATAACTTGAATACCCCCCCCCCANCCCCCCACACACACACACACCCTTACTCCTCACAACCTTGAACACAACAAATTTTCCAAGCATGCGTTTTTAGCATTTTACCATCTCCCCACAGAACGTCTATTACTCAACCACGTCAGTCCCCGCCAGCTTTGATGTGTGTGAGACCTCACTGGTGGATAACTCCGGGTGTGTTTGCTGCATGCTTGTGTGTTTGCAAGCATGTGTGTGTGTGTGTATGTGTGTGTGTGTGTGTGCGTGTGTGTGTGCGTGTGTGTGTGTGTGTGTGTGTGTGTGTGTTTTTCAGGCCTGTCATGGGCGGGTGATTGAGTCCAGACGTTGTGGGTTCCTCTCTCTCACCGCAGTTCCCTCCCCCCTGGTTTTGGGTTCACAGCGTGTTTCTGGCCAGGGCGGCTTGGGCTGCTGCTCCCTGGGGTGCAGTAAAGTGATAGGGTGGCCCGGGGGGGTGGCTTAGATGGGGGTGCTGGGATCACCCCTGGGGAGGTAGGTCAAAGGTCACAGTCTCAGCCCTGCAGAGTGTGGATCAGGGCCATGTTAGTCAAATGTGCTTCAGGTGGGGCCTTCCTGTGGAAGTGTTAGAGTGTGTGTGTGTATGTGTGTGCGTGCGTGCGTGCGTGTGTGTGTCACACATGCCAGAGAGCGTGAAGCTGTTGGAAACAATTATTGTTTTTAGGTAGGGACTTTAAGGAATATTAAATACTCTTTCTTTCTTTCTTTCTTTCTTATATAAAATTAAACAAAAATAAATGTTTATCATTTACACTTCTCCAAAAAGAAAATTAAATAAGGAAAATTGTGGGATTTATCAGGATATTTATCTGGATTTATTTTAAAGTTGATGATTGGATTTAAAAAAAAGAAAAATACAAGGCAAAACTTAAAACCAAAATGCTGCAGACTTTAATGAAAACAATGACTTTAAAGAAAAAGGTTTTGCATTTTCTTCCTGCAGCAGCTTTCTGATGCACACTGATGCAAACTAAAAGCAAAGAGCCATAAAATATAGAAGAGCTGAGTATTATTTTTTAAATGATAAGATGCAAGCGTAGTGGGACGATCAGGGAAGAAAGGAATGTGTGTTAGGGAGGAAGAAAAGGAGGGAGCTTTTAAAAGGTGAAGCATTTGATAGATAATTAAGGCTTTTTACAGACTTTTTAAACTTCACCTTCCATCCCTCAACATCCTAAGATGGACGACCTCGAGGTCAGTCCATCACCTGGTCAGACACTGACCAAATACTGAGTCTCAAGCTGAATAATGGGCTGTCAGTGACCTTTGACCTCAGCTGCAGTCTAAGGTGTCAGATCGATATCACCCAGTCTGAGGCGACAGTCACTCAGCGAGGACTCCTTCACATTTAGAGCTCACTCTGTGTGTGTGTGTGTGTGTGCGTGTGCGTGTGCGTGTGTGTGTGTGTTTACAGAAGCTTCAGTGTGTTTCTGAAGAAAGTTCAGGTTTAGTTGCTCATTTCAGCTGAAAAAAACTCATTTAAAATGCTGCAAATAACTTTTTGCATTATTACTTTTCACTGAATTTGTCTTTTATTTTCTACTGTAAAATTTCCCAAACAAATGATTTATGTTGTTTACAGAATGTGAACGACTCAATCAGATGAACCAAATGACAATGTAAGTGTCATTTTCTGAAATAAGGATTGTTTTTCAAGATTTCTTTACTGGATTATTGTGGCAAATCATTTTTCTGGATTTTTTGTTTTGTTTTATATATATAGATATAAATATATATATCTATATCTATATATATAGATATAGATATATATGATTTTTAAATTTTTTTCTGTTACAAATTTTTTCATGTGAAAAAAACAAAAAAAAAAGGAAACAAAAAAGAAACTTTCAAGAATTAAAAGCATTCAAGTTCCGAGAAAACAATAAAAAAAAAAAATTATCGATTCAAGAAAATTCTCTAGAAGAGCTAGATAGCAGTCGATTGCCATGTGATCAGTTTTTTTATCGATCGCTCTGAAACAATAAACGACATGCTTTTGCAGAACTGTTGAGGGAAATTTGGTCATTGTTCATCTCATTTGTTATTTAGAAACGGGCAGAAACGACTTCACAAGCTAAAATTTGTCATCCTGCCTAGAAGATTTTTTTTTACAGAGCAACATTTTAGGAATCAATTTAAACAGCAACAAAGAGACTTTTTGATTCTGAAGAGTCTCTAAGGACTTGTTGCAGTAAAGCGTGGCTGTTGCTGAAAACAGTCAGGTCACATTGGTACAGTCAGGTGCAGGTGTTGAGTGGGATTTTTTTAGTGGGGTTATTTTCACAGGGACAGGTCGGAGNCCCCCCCCCCGGAGTTATGTTGCATCTCAAAAGATCTGTGTGTTTGCGTGTGTGTTCATACACATCCGTGTGCGTGCCTGCGTGCCTGCATGTACGGCACACACTCTCGGGTATGAGCGCTACGTGTTTGTCAAAAGTGTCGATTCTGTGGTGGGAACATTATGTTGCTGAAAACAGGCATCATGGCAACCGGGGTTTATGGTTTATGATTCCGTCTGTCGGCCCCCATGGGGTTTAACACTGAATGAAAGAAAGAAGCTGTGCTGTGTGTGTGTGTGTGTGTGTGTGTGTGTGTGTGAGTGTGTGAGACACTAACCCCATGCTGCTGCTTTGACCCCGACACCAGCTTTGTCAGTACTTAACCTGCAGCAAAGTGTCGTTCAGCAGAAAATCATTCATCACGACTGTCATAAATATCAATTTTTATATGATTCCAATACTCCGTCAGACAGGGACATTTTCCAGCAGAGTGGAGTAAAAATGACTGAACTTTGACTTAAGTCTGAAGTAATTTTTGCAACTTTTATTTTCACTGAATTCATCATGTTTTGCAATCTGAAACTGCTGTAAAACATCTTTTTCAAATTTTTGCTTGTGAAAATTTGTGTGAATCCTTGCCATTTATTTTCGAGGCCTAGTTTGTTCAGAGTGTGAACGACTTCATCCAAGAGGGTCAAGCGTTATGACTGGCCAAGAGTCAAGTGTAGAAGAATTTTCTAGAATAAACCACTTTCCCTCTTTTTATTTATTTATTTTTTTTATTTTTCCCAAGAAATTGTTTTTCCTGATTTTTCGAGACTCTTCTGTTTTCTAGAATAAAGTAGAAAATCAAACTGTATATTTATTTGTTTAAATGATTTCTAGAAACATTTCAAGATTATTGATAGAATTTTATCCTTGTTTCTTTTAGACTCAGAAGCAATAAAATCAAAAAACAAACAAAAAAAACAAGTATAAAAACTGTCAGACTTGACTCAATTTTATGATGGTGTATTAGGGTCATATAAGATGGGAAAAAAACTAGGGGGACATTATTTTGAGTTTTAAAACTGGCAAATCTTCGGTGTTAAAACTCGCACATTTGCGAGTTTGAAAACTCAAAATAATGACCCCCTTGTTTTTTTTGTGTTTTTTTTTTTTTTNTTGTTTTGTTTTGTTTTTTGTCTTATGTGGCCCTAATACACTGTCATACAATTTTCATGATTTTCACAAATAAAAATTTGTCATCGTCTGTCTAGTAAAGTAAAGTAACTTGCTAAAATAAGACAGCAGAGTAAGCTTTACCAAAGCTAAACAGTGCAGCTTTTTCTGTTGTAAGTGATGTTTGAGCCCATCGACAATCAGTATAAACGTTACATTACTGATAACCATTTTCCCAAAATATACAACTTTGGCGGTAAATTTCAGAATGTTTTTCCTACCTTCTAGACTGTCATTAGTTTCAGTTCATTTCAGTATGCTATTAAAATCAACTTGGAGAGACTTGAAACACGCTTGAGATACATAATCCTTCATAGCAAACTAGGGTTTTTTTGTCCAACATGGAGCTGCATGGAAGACAATGTATGTCTCCACTAGGAAATATAGTCCCAGAAAAAGATGACTTTTACCCAGAAATTAAAACGACTGTGCCTTCTACAATCGTACAAAAGTGTTAGCAGTTGAAACATTGAATTTTAAGGTGGATGTATCACATGAACATTAGATTTTGAAAGATTAAAAAATTTTTAAAAAATAACTGGAAAACCTAAATGCGATTTTATGTTTTGGAAAGTGGTTGTCAGTAGCATAACATGTTAATTACAACTCACGGTATGCTCCTTTAAGGTGTTCCTGTGCTTACAGGGATGATTATCGCTTCAGACTTCACATTGCCCCCTAGCGCATGTGTTTCATATTCCACTTTGGCAGAAAGAAAGCAAATACGTGAGCAACACAGCTCGCGTAGCAGCTGTGTGTTTAAACGTGTGTGTAGTTCAACTCAAAAAATAAGGGGAACTTCTGGCCACCGCTGCAGATGTATTGAGTGACTCGTTTGCGATCGGCACAGCAGACCGCAAAGAGCCATAAACAGATAGTTAGTTTTCATTCTTCCATCTTTGTTTCCTCTCTCTCTCTCTCTCTCTTCAGGCTTTTTCATATTTTAAGTATGCGAGGTGCCTACCCACGAGCAGCAATGTGTTTCCAATCTGAGGGCAATTATTCACCTCCCCTGGTTTTGTTCCCAGCAGAAAAAAAAAAAAAAAAAAAANAAAAAAAAAAAAAAAAAAGAGAAAGAGTTGAACTGTCTATATTTTACCGGCTCCTTTTTTCCCATCTCCTTCTGCTGTCAACGCCCAGCCTGACTGAGCCCCACTGGCAGACACATTATGCGTTCAAATGCATTGTGTGTGTTTGTAAGTCCATGGACAGATGTGTGTGTATATAATTAGCCCTCTCAAAGTAATAATGGCTTTAACTTGGCTGCATTTACCACAGCTTCCCAGCGGCGAAGCTATGAGTGATGGGACAGGTGGGGGGGAGAGGGAGAGAGAGAGAGNGAGAGAGAGAGAGAGAGCGAGAGAGAGCTCCCAACCCCGGGGGCAGCAGGACAGATCGTCCCCATCTGGCGAGCTACACATAATCACATCCTTTATTTCAGTAAAAGCAGCATTTATGAAAATACTCCTTAAAAAGTAAAGCCTGAGCATTGTAATTTTTATGAGAGAAAAGTATAAAATTTAGAGTAAAAGTACTGTAATAAGAAAAGAGCAGAATTTAGTTTTGCTGTCAGTTAAAAAAAATCTTATCTCCAGGGTTTTTTGTTTTGTTTTGTTTTGTTTTTTTAATACATTCAAGGCTAATTTGAAAAGGAAACAAAAGAAGAAGCCAAAAAGAGGGGGGTGGGGGGTGTAGGAAAACAAATCAGGCAGAAAAGAAATAAGAAAAAGAGTGGAATGTATAGAAAAGAAAGGAGGACAGAATTCAGAATTGACAGAATGAAGAAAAAGAAAAAACAAGAAAAAACTAAAAGAAAAATAAATAATATATATATAGTATTACATATATAGTATTATATATACTTTCTCTCTCTCTCTCTCTCTCTCTCTGTATATATATATATATATATATATTACTTGTAATACTAGATAGATAGAGTACTACAAGTAAAATTAAACATAGGCAAGAACAGTAAGAAAGAAGGATCATTGAAAGAAGGAAAGAGAGAGAAAGAAGGCGTGAGAGAATGACTGGTGAGATCTGATTAACCCCCACATGTGATGACCACAGCCAGATTCCAGGTTTGTCCGTTAGAGCGCCCCCTGCAGGCGGCTGTGAGAGGCGCGTGGCGTTGTTGAAATGTTTGGTTTGTGGAAGGTAAATTGTGGGATTTGATATGAAGCAGTGTGAGGTCAGCAGGCTGCGGCTTCTGCCTTCTCATCTCCCTCTCTTCAGGAAATGCTACAAGATACCACAGTCTAACCATTGGTGTGTGTGTGTGTGTGTNTGTGTGTGTGTGTGTGTGTGTGTGTGTGTGTGTGTGTGTGTGTGTGTGTGTGTGTGTGTGGCTTCATGTATTTCTGTGGAGTTAAAAACGTGTCTGTTCTTTTCTGTCTTTGTTACAAACCCTGGGAAGCTGCCCCACATCTGACCCTGGCGCTCAGAGAAACAACAGGACAACTTTATCTCTTCTCTTCTTTCCTTTCCTCTTCTCTTCTTTCCTCTTCTTTTCTTTCCTTTCCTCTTCTCTTCTCTTCATTCTTATGCTTTCCACTTGTTTCCTTTTCCTCCTTTCCCCTTCTCATTTTATCTTTTTTCTCTGTTCTTCTCTTGTCTTCTCAGTTCCTTTCCCTGCCATTCGTTTCCTGCTCTCTTCTCTTCTCTTCTCTTCTCTTCTCTTCTCTTCTCTTCGCTTCTCTTCTCTTCTCTTCTCTTCCCTAAAACTAATTTCATCCCCACCACATTTGTTGTTTCCTTTCACCCTCTTCTTTCCTCTCATTTCCTCTTCCTCTTTATTCTCCTCTGCATTTCTCTCTTTTATTTTCATCTTTCTATCTTTCTCAACACCAACAGACACCCAACATCACCAATCCCCCCTCCCCCCCTCTGANTAAAAAAAAAAAAAAAAACACACACACACAACAGATGGAGGACAAGAAAGGAAGAAAAGAAGGATTATCCATACATATGCTTTGTTTTAGACTCCGGTTCCTGATTCATTGATAAGCTCCTCTAACTGGCTTTGAGTAATTTAGCCAATCAGGGATCATTAATCCTCCAGACGAATGGAGTTAGGATTTAACCGCTTTTATTTTTAATGACTCATTTTGTCACATTTCTAACAGATTCTGACCTCGGCCGCTCCAAAAGGAAACACAACAGCAGAAATTGCCTCGATCGGCCCGGCGAGAACTTAATGACTCAGTAAATCGCCTGTAACAACAAAGCCGTTCAGGAAAACAGACGAATAAATCTGGTTAGCGGTGAGAGGAAGAAAGCGCGAGGTGGAAGGCGGATTATGCTGCTCGAGGACGTGAAGTCAAGCCTGCAGGTGGAGAGAAGGTGGTGTTCAAGGAAGAGATTGTGTGGAGGTCAAAGGTCAACTTCTCCCACATCGTCAGGATGGATTTCTAACATTTGCTTCCAGGTGGAATCCACAATGATCTTTCATGATCGATCCGTCCGTCTGTCTCATTAAGGATGTTTGGAGGTAAAATTGTGTGACAGGAAGCAATTTGTGCTTCGTCATCGGAACTTTGAAAAGCTGATAGCCATTATGAGGTTCTCCTCCATCATTTTGTCCTTTCTGTTTACGTCACAGACAGCTATTGTCTCATTGGCTGTTCATTTGTAAGGTCACTGGCCGAGGGGTCAAAGGGTCACTGGCCGAGGGGTTGAATTTGATGGAGTTTATTGCACAACAGCAAAGTGGAGAATTGTTCAAGGTAGCACCACGAGATTGATGCTGCCAGAAGGATTTTTTTAATCTACTTGTGTTATGTAATCTAACTATAAAGCCAGGAATCTCTGCCTGTCTGTCCGTCCATCCATCCGTCCGTCTGTCTGTGGCACCAGTATCTCCAGAAGCCATCACCGTATGAAGGTGAAATTCAGAAGGTTTATTTCTCAGGACCCAAGGACATGCAGTGTCACGTGAGGTTGCTTGGATGAGTGGTTCACAAATTGAATTGTGGTGATAAAAAGTAGTCCGCACGTGGCAGGATATGCTTCTGGCATGGCAGCATATGCTCCACTCCATGCGCATTTATGGCAGGCTGCAGCGCATAGCATAAAGTCCGGCCTGGTCTGAACAGGCAAATTTTCAACAGGCACTGCACTAGTCTAACTATAAAGGCAGAAATCTCTGTTTGTGGCACCAGTATCTTTAGAACCAGCACTGGTTGAAGTTTATATTCGGCAGGTTTATTGTTCAGGATCCAAGAACGTGCAGTGTCACGTTGTGAACTTGTTTGGATGAGCGGTTCTCAAATTAAGCCATGCTGGGAAAAAGTAGTCCATGTGGCAGGATACGCTCTGATCTAGTGGCACGGTCTCAACCCGACCCTGTACAGCAAACAAAGCTAGCTCACAATGACTGGCAGAACTAAATTATGTCAGGCTGCGGCGCACACCATAGTGTCCGGCCCGTTCCAAATAGGCACATTTTGAATGGGTACTGTACTGTACTAGTTCTAGTAAAGCTGTAATGGAATCATCATAAATCATCATACAGATTTGCCTGTAAATATGAATAGTTTGTTCCAAACAGGATCAATTTCATTTTGGCGAACATTTCCCCACCTGTCTGTCAGGAAGTCATTAGTTAGAAACTCAGTTTAATCCCCGTTAATCTGGGCGGTTTGGGTGCAGGTCAGTTTTGTTGACAGGCGGGATGGGAGGACAAAGCTGGCGATCCCTCAGGAAACGATACCATGAGGCGCCTGACCTCTGGGAACAGAGTGATTGAGAGTAAAACAAAAAAAACACGAGGCCTTCAGCTTCACATTAATCAGTGATTAACGTGAAGGAAGTGACAAATACTTTACTTCAGTAAAAGGAGGAAAAACACAAGTAAATACATTTCAAATTTAATGTATGGAAGTATTACAAGTACAGTTAAACATAGGATAGGAAGGAAGCAAAGAATGATAAAAGGAAGGAAGGATGGAGGAAGAATAAAGAGTATATATGTATGTATAAAGAGGGGAAAAATAAAGAAGGTACTTTTGATATTTTATGAATAAAATATGAATCTGCAAAGTAACTAAAGCTGTCAAAAAGTAAAGTACCATGACCTCAAAAAATGGAGTTTAGTGCGATGCTGGTTGACACACACACACACACACACACACACACACACACACACACACACACTCCCCCACACACCCCAGTAGGACGACCACTAATCCTGCAGCACATTTCCAAAGTGTGTGTAGAACCTGATCCCAGCGTGAACACACAGCGGCCTTTATGCTGCTCACGCCTCCTGAAGCCTCGACATGTTCACACCAGCCCCTCCCCCACCCGCTCGCTCACCTGGACTCACACCTGCTCACTCACTTTGCTCACGAGATCCCCACCATCATCATCCAACAAGCAACAATTATCTGATGATGTTTCCTTATAGAAATTGACAAAATAAGAGTTAGAAATTCCTCTCACAAGTTCCAAAAGTGAATATTGCTTTAACAAAAAGCAAAAAATTACAGGAAAGCAAATATTTGACCTATTTTACTCTAGTGATTAAAAAGAAGGTGCAGAAGATGAAGAAGACGATGACATGCGACGTTTTATGTCAGATACAGAGGAAGATCAGGAGTTTTCTGTTCATTTGTCAAAATGTGGCATTTGAAGGAAGTACATGAATGAAAACAAGACAGTGCTCTGCCTGCGGGAGTCTCCCTTTGTGATATTTTGGAGCAATTACAGCGAGGGCAAAGTATCAGAAGCAGAAAAGGCAAAAGTTCAGCTATGAGGCTCTGCACAAAGAAAACCAAGAGCCTGAGTCACCTCATCTTCTGCCTTGCAAGACTTTTTTTTTCTTCTTCTTTCATGAAGGGTGTATAAAATACAAAGTATATAGAGCCTCAATTGTCTAAAGTCTCAAATCAAAGGCATTTTGAAAGTTTTAAAGGACCATACCATCCATTTTGCATGTTTGAGCCTAATGTATTCAATTTTCATACACGTAACGTTACTGACAATCATTTCACAAAGGATACTACTGTATTTCAGTTTTCGTGATATTTTGCAAAATCTCTTAATCTTTCAATGTCAAATATTCAAGTGATACACCCACCTTAAAAATTAATGTTTCTCCTGCTAATAGTGACACAGGCTTATGAAGTCACAGTCATTTAAATTTTTCAATAAATGCAGGTCTTCTTTTGGGACTATATTCTCCAGTGGAGACATACATTCACTCCATGCTTTTTATTGCATTTAAACTCTAAAATTCTGAAACTTTGAAAAAACCTGAATACACGTCTTGTTGGTGATGATGGATTACCTATCCCAAGAACGTTTACAGTATCAACAAGTTGATTTTAATAGCAGAATGAACTGAAACCAATGGAGGTCTGGAAGGTAGGAAAAACATTTTTAATTCACCATTCCAGTAGTATGCTTTGGGGAATGATTATCAGTCACGTTACGTGTATGAAAAGTGAATATATTAGGCTCAAACATGCAAAATGGGTGGTATGGTCCTTTAANTTTTTTTTTTTTTTTTGCAATGCAACTTTTTGTTGACAAGTAAATGAACAGTAAGATTGTAAAAATGATTGAAGTCTCCAGAAGGTTAATATGTTTTTTTATTTTTTATATAACCTGTAAAACACATGATCTGGTTTCTGTTTTCTCCCACGTAAACACAGTCGACGCTCCTCCCGTTCCCTCGATGAGTAACATCTGATCCGGGGAAAGCGGGTCCCGGTCCATCAGGGTAACCCCCCCGGCACCCCACCGAGTTCACCCGTATCAGATCATCGGCGTGCCGCATGCTCCAACACGCCGCGCGTCACCCTGACGGCTCTCGCTGTGTCAATGAACAGAGGCGGAGAATTGAAGACATCCGCAGTAGGACAGCGATACTGAAGTTCAGGCCGTCTGCAGCCGCGGAGACGCAGAACACCAATCTGTCTCCGCTGCAAGTGCAACCGTATCCATCGCCCACGGCAACGGGTCTTTCCTGTGAGGAGGGAATATCTGGCATATCTCAGCCTGGTTTTTTCTTCTCACGTTCGCTCAGTTTACAGCGAAGTAAAAGCAGTAAACAGCAGAAAATACTCTGCCGTGCTGTCAGGTGAAACCTCGTATCTCCACTTCTTGGGGGATTTCCAATGAACTTAAAGGAAATAAGAGGAAAAAAGGGTGGATGGGTGGAGGAGTGCAAAAAATAATGAAAGATAAAAGAAAATAAGGAAGGAAAGATAATTAAGAAGGATAAAGGAATGGAAAAAGAAGTACAGTAGGAACTGAGACAGAAAAGGGGAAGGAAGTAAGGAAGGAAGGTCAGAAATCGATGGAGGAAGGGAAAAGAAAGGAAGCCCATTAGAAATTAAGGCGGAAAAGAGAAAAGACCTGGATAAAGGAAAGGAGGGAAGCGAAAAGGGAAAGTGGGAATCCAGGCAGATCAAGGCAAAGAAAGAAAACAAGGAAGGAAAGGAGGAAATAAGGAAAGGAAGAAATGGATGAATCGATGAAGAACGAAAAAGAATGATTGCAAAAAAGAAAAGTAAAGAAAAAGGAAAATAAGAATTAAGGCAAAAAGAGAAAAAGACTGGACGGAAGCAAGGAAGGAAGGAAGAAAAAAGGATAGCATAGCAAAATGTGCAACCTTTTCCTCTGAACTGTAGTACAGGAAGCATAGAAAGTCTCCAAAATTTAAATACTCGAGTAAAGTACCAGTTAGTCCAGTACCTGATTCTCTCCTCTCTTGCTTACAGTAAAGATCTTGAGCGAAGCTTGGGATCGGGCCCCTTTTCCCAGACTCAGAAATCCCACCAGGAGCTCCCACACCAACGTGCCATGTAGGACTAATGAAAAGCTCATTCTTCTTCTTCTCAAAGCTGCTAGCGGCACATGCTAAGCAGAGGATTAGCCCGCTAACGCCGGGAGACTTTCATTTCAACACGAGCATAAGTCATCGCTAACGCCAGACTGATGTGTGTTATAGGAGGTTTCATCTGGGGGGGNGAATTGGGTTTGAGGATTCGGGTGGGAAGTGTCACGCGGCGTGGGGATGATTGAGACTGACATGATGGGATCCTGTAAGGAAAAGCAGAAGAGCTGCAGCCTGGACGTCTCTGTCCCTCTGTCTTCAGTTTCATCACATGTGGTTAGTTTTTTTTTTTGGAGCACTGCATCACATACATGAAGAATACTTCCTCGNTCATCACATGTGGTTAGTTTTTTTTTTTGGAGCACTGCATCACATACATGAAGAATACTTCCTCGTCCTCAGGCCTTGAAGTAATCAGATCTCTGAGGGAAACATAATGTGGGCGTACTGTTGGCTTTAGGTGGAAAGTAACTGAGTACATATGAGATATTTTATCTACTGTGAAGTATTTGAACTGTCAATAGTTTTTATAATTTGCAGTTTTCAAGTGGAGACCTGCAGTAACTAAGTATATTTACTTGAGTACTGGTATTAGTTTGGAAGACTTTGTGCTTTTTTTTTCTTTTTTACTTTATACATTTATCTGAAAGCTGGTTTGTAAATTCACATTTTGCATTCAGGATCAGAAAAATGTCAAATATCTTTTATCTTATTTTGTTTGTCGCTTTATTTCTCAATTCTTCCCAAAGTCTTTCCTGCTTTTCCTTCCTTCTCTCTTCATTTACTTCCTTCAAATCTAAATCCAAGTTTAAAACCGGATCATATTTTCGCTTTTCGTGAAAGTGGAGTTTTGAAGTTAATTCTCATGAACTTTTTTTCTTTTTTTTTTTTTTNTTTTTTTTTTTTTTGCATTCTTCCGTCAGGTTTTACCGGGGTGATTACCACATCGACGTGTGCATAAATGACTACCTGGACGTGTACTGTCCTCACTACATGGGCCCGGTGTCTGACGAGCGTGCCGAGCGCTACATCCTCTACATGGTGAACTACGATGGCTACAGCTCCTGCGATCACACCGCTAAGGGCTTCAAACGCTGGGAGTGCAACAGGCCCATCTCACCCAACGGACCGCTCAAATTCTCTGAAAAGTTCCAGCTCTTCACGCCGTTCTCCCTGGGCTTTGAGTTCCGCCCCGGCAGAGAGTATTACTACATCTGTGAGTATCCAAACACTCACACTCAGGACTGTGTTTTGCACCGAGGCCCTGTGATCGAAAACAACATTTCTGTTTTTCTATAATACAAATATTATGAGCAAAAATTTTACCAAAAATAGACACTCGTGACACGTTAATGCTGATTTTTAGCTAAAGTAATATGCTGAAGTGAGCGTATGAATTTTCATCTGAAAACTGATTTCTTAATTTCAAAATAATTTCTGGCCTGTAAATTACAAACCAAAGTTTCCTGTTAGGGTTATTAAAGGACCATACCAATGATCGTTCCTTTTGAGCCCAATATATACATGTTATGTTACTGACACCCATTTCTCAGAATATATGAGTTTAGTGATAAGTTCAGGGTTTTTTTTTACCTTCCAGACTATCATTGGATTCAATTCATTCCAGTACGCTATTAACATAAACTTGTAGCGACTTGAAATGTGCTGGAGATACATAATCCATCACAGCAAACAGCATGTCTGTTAGGTTTTTTTGTCAAACTTTATTTAACCGATCCAACAAGGAGCTGCACGGAAGACAATGTATGTCTCCGCCAGGAAATATAGTCCCAGGAGAAGACGGCTTTTACAGAGAAATTAAAATGACCGTGCCTTCTACAATCATGCATAAGTGATAGCAGGCTAAAACGTTGAGTTTTTAAGCTGGGTGTATCAGCTGAACTTTTGCTTTTGAAAGATTAAGTGACTTGAAAAAATAACAGGAAAACTAAAATACTGTTTTATGTTCTGGAAATTGGTTGTCAGTAACGTAGCACATATGCGGGTGTATATATTGGAATAAACATGCGCAATTGCCAGTATGGTCCTTTAATGATTAATCGATTAGTCACACAGAAATCTTGATCAAACATATATTATTCTGATATTGCAAGTTGTGTATTGTTTCACTTCTCGTTTCGCTACTCGTGCTATGCTGCTGTAAAGCAGGACACATGCTGTAAATCCTGCCGTAAACCAGCCAAAACTGCTGAAAAGACAAAAGGGTTAATCTTTATGTGGATTTCAATCAAAATCCACACTATAGGTGAGATCAATGGTGAGCTCTGCTACACAATAAGTTTTAATGATTAATCGATTATTGGTTGTTAAGTTTGTACGAAGTTCAATTAAGGAAATTGCTGAGAATTTGTATGGCGAATACATAGCAAATAGGCAGCGACGATGTTTAATATAGTAATTGTTTATATGGAACAAACCACAACTTGTTAGCGTTTGCTGTAATTATCTCATTATGAAATATTAGAGTAAAATGAAGCTTTAAAAGATCTACATTCATGGGTTGTATAAAGGCTTGTTGGGATGTGAGTGTAACGGTGTTTGAATAAGGGAACCTGAGCTGTGTTATGTCTGAAACATCAACGCCAGCCTCAGTTTTATGGTTTTGGGGAAAGATCATCCTTTGGTGATCTGAGGACAAATGTTTGGAACCCTGAAACAAAAACAACAGTAGTAATGTAAAAATTTTGTTTTTGCGAGTCCTTGGAAGGAGGGCCAAGCCAAAACACGAGCGGGAGGGAGAGAGATTTCTGCTCTCTGAGGTTTGATCTGAAGTTTCTTTTGTTGCTGAGCGGCTGAGCTCAGCTTTCTGCCGCCACCACTCGTGAGAAGCTTCTAGAAAATGAGCGAGAGAGAAGTCGTGTTTTCACGAGTCAAGTCGGAGCCTTGCAGGGGCAGGAGGCAGGATCATCTCAAATACAGCACGCTCTGCGCTACATTTCAGGCTTTTTTCTGACTCCGCCAGGAAATATAGTCCCAGGAGAAGACGGCTTTTACTAAGAAATTAAAATGGCCGTGCCTTCTACAATCATGCATAAGTGTTAGCAGGCGAAACATTGAATTTTAAGGTTGGTTTTACTCTGAGAAGCTTCCAGAAAGCAACAATACTAAAAAAAAAAAAAAANAAAAAAAAAAAAAAAGTTTGAGTCATCAGGTATTACTAGTAATCAACAGGAAAAGTACAAGGTCTGGCAATAAATACACAGTTTTCCACAGGCTGAGAAACGTCTTACTTCACGGATCAGTTTTCATCAGCATTTCAAAAATGCTCACAGTATCATTTTCAGACAATCCTGACTTCTAAAAACATGACGTGACGTATGCTGACATGTGGAATGCTTCCTGTTTTGATGCAAAAACATAATTGATGAAATGGAATGAACTTAAATCAATCATTAGTTTTGATTTCTCCCACACTGCTGTATGATTCTGACCTTTTAAGACATTTTAGGCTGCAGATTTATCAAATGAAAATATTTGATATCTTACACATCATTTGACAGATTTCTCCACAATTTGGCCTGTTTCATAAAATACCATCATATCTGTGGGTGTTTGATTGGGTTAATATTAAAAGATTATTTTTGAGTTGAATGGTTTTAATGTCCCGCATTGTGAGTTTTTTTTTTCTTGTTTGGAGAAAAGCTGACACACTGATGTTAACGGCTGATATTTCCTGTGAAAGCCAAATCAGTATTTAACCCTTCTGTTACTTCATTTAAATTAAAGTTTTATTAGTTCTGTGTTATGTATAGTTATTGATTATTTTAATTTTAAAATCATTTTTAGTGTTAATGTTACTGTTACCTTTTTTTTTTTTACAATTACTGTAATTTATTATTGTAAACTTTGATAAAATGGCTGCTTGTAATTATGCTATATGTTTATTTAAAAGATATAACTAATATTGATCTCGATCATTATCTAATTTTTCTTACTTTTGAATACTGATTCACTAACTTCCCTTCAAAACTCCAGTATTGGTCAGTCTGTAGTTTATTCTTCCCCTTTCTCTCTCTAACTGTCTAATCCTACATAATATGAGACTATTACAGGTGAAAATTAGACAGCCTTGCACATTTATGTTTTGATATTGATTAATGTGCACAGCCCCGATTAAATAAATAACAAAAGGTTTGAGCACGTACATCCAGACCACAATGACCGAGGGAAGTATTACAAACTGGGAAACAAGATCATTCCAAAGACAAAGCCATATTCTTTCTGCAGCATTTTCCATCATGATAAATTACCTTTCACTCGTCCGTCGGATCTCTGATTTCACTAGCTAGCTTTCTCCACTCTGTTGCAACTTTACCTGCTTTTACTATTTGGGGGGAATAGCGGCGTAGTCTTAGCGGTTCCAGGGAACTGTAGCTGTTGCTGCAATCTTTCTGCTGATAGAGGCTGATACCGAGTCACAGATTTCCTCATTCTCCTTTAAACACGCTTTTGGCTCGATGTGGGACTGAATATGATGTTCCTGTAGACTTTGATGATTGATAATCCACAGAGAGAGAGAGAGACAGAGGGCTGGGAGACGGTCCATATGGCCCTGAGCGGTTTGAGTCTGTGTGGACGATCTCTCACTGACTCACGTTCATGACTCATCCATCAGATTCACCACAGTCTTTTTTTGTCTCCTAAGAACTCGGGATGAAATCAGAAAACACACTTCTGGGAACCTACATAAGCCTTCCCGTCAGTCAGTTTCATGATATATCAGTGTTCTCGTGAAAATGTTTCACTTTACAAGGGTTGATTGGTCAATTCTGAGCCTGGAAGTGATATTCTTGAGGTGTTTCTGCACATCGCCTGCATTTGAGCTTAAAGGACCAGACCGGCGATCTTGCACGTTTGAGCCCAATATATATAAACTGCATACGTTACATTACTGACAACTAATTTCCAAAACATGAAACCGGATTTTAGTTTTCCTTTTATTTTTTTCAAGTCCCTTAATCTTTGAAAATCAAATGTTCAGGTGAAACACCCACCTTAAAATTCAATGTTTCACCTGCTAATACTGTACTTTTGCACAATTGTAGAAGGCATGGTCATTTTAATTTCTCGGTAAAAGCCGTCTTCCCCTGGGACTATATTTCCTGGCGGAGTAATACATCATCTTCCGTGCAGCTCTGTGTTGGATCGGTTAGATAAAGTTACTTTGACAGAAAAAACCTAATGTAACATTCGCTGTGATGGATTATGTCTCAAGCGTGTTTCAATGAACTGAAGCCAATGGCAGTCTGGAAGGTAAGAAAGACATTGTGAAATTTACTACTAAATGTACCGTTCTCATTTAATTTTCCCCCCTCAGACTTTCATCTCTTCCCAAACCTGTAAAAGACTTTAGCTGGAACTTTAGCAGATGATGAAGTCATGTCAGCTGTGGAAGATTTTATTGGACAAACTTCAGTTCAGCAAAATCACTTCAGCATCGTTGGCAGCAGTGTGTCAAATTGAAAGGAGATGAAGATGTTCATTCTGTCAAATGAAGTGCAGCAGCAAGCTAGTTCCACACTAGGCTCAGAACTTATCAATCAACAATGTGTCTATTGACCATCATGTGGTGCTTTATTTTAACCCCCAGCATTAAGCAGTTATAAGGCATACACACAGTAAATACTTTGTGAAACATTAAAGTGTCACACATTTCAGGTTTTAGCTCCACTGATTATTAATATTTGCAGTTTACATAAATGACAAAATATACAGTTCATATTTTACTTCTAACAAAAAAGGAGAGGATGTAAAAGAGGAATTAAGAGATTTGTTAGATTTAATCCTTTTTGATCTTGTGTGCTTGAGCTCAGTTCATGTTCGTGCTATGGATACAAAGATTAATGTGATTAAAAAGAAATCATTAAAGGACCATACTACTCATTTTGCATGTTTGAGCCTAATAAATTAAATTTTCATACACATAACATTACTGACAATTATTTCCCAAAGGATAAAACCGTATTTCAGCTTTCCTAATATTTTGCAAAATCTCTTAATCTTTCAAAATCAAATATTCATGTGATACACCCATCTTAAAAATCCATGTTTCACCTGCTAATAGTTACACAGCCTTATGAAGTCACGGTCATTTAAATTTTTCGATAAACACAGGTCTTCTTTTGGGACTATATTCCCTGGCAGAGACAAACATTCACTCTGCACTTTTTATTGCACTTAAACATGAAAATTATGTAACTTCTAGAAAAAACCTTAATATAAGTCTTGTTCACAATGATGGATTACCTATCCCAAGAACGTTTCAAGTATCAATAAGTTGATTTTAATAGCGTACCAGAATGAACTGAAACTAATGGCGGTCTGGAAGATAGGGGAAAAAAAAATTTAAATTCACTGTTCCAGTCGTATCTTTTGGGAAATGATTGTCAGTAACGTTACGTGTGTGAAAATTGAATATATTAGGCTCAAATATGCAAAATGGGAGGTATGGTCCTTTAACAACATCAGAAAAACTGTTGTTAGATTGGATTGTTATCTGGTATCTCAGTGGGTTTGGAGCTCTGTCGCTTCACAGCAAGAAGGTCCTGGGTTCGAATCTGTCTGGGGCCTTTCTGTTCTCCTCGCATGTTGCATGTTCTCCTTGTTCATGCAAAGATTGCTTCTGGCTGCTCTGTTTCCTCCCACAATCCAAAAACATGCAGATTCAGAAATGCTAAATTGATGGTACAGTAGATGTGAATGGGACATGATTGAGTTTGTCTCTATATGTCAGCCCTAGGGTGGACTAGTGATCTGTCCAGGATTTACCTGCTGTAGAGGATGGATGTCTATTGTTAATCAATCTATTATAAAACCTGTTGATCCATTTGAGAATGATCCCTTGTTTCCCATTTTGGTAGTAGTGCGACCATTTTTACTTCTCCATCACAGCTTGTAGCTTTAAAGAATCTTGGTACTTTGTGGACTTGGAACACTAAATGGAACCAACTGAGGTCAAACTGTCAGATAAGAGCGATGTTTCATGCAAAGGGCGATGTGTCTCATGTCTCATAATCTAGCACCACTGTTTTGGACTGATGATCAAACATTTCTTCGTGGAACTTTTATCTTCAACTGACGGACTCTGTAGGATCCTTAACAGAAAGCACCTGATAAATGAACCAAAACACAGCAAGCCTTGTTCTCTTTTGGCTTAAAAATCAGGTTTTATTCCCCGATAGATTCTTGTTTTTAACTCGTCATCCATATCCTGAAAGCCTCGTTGCCTTACAGTAAACCCCGTCGTGTTTTCCACACGGGTATCAGTGTCAAATTGCATGTTCTCAATATGTGTCCTGCCCTAACAAAAGTCCAACAATAGCTGATAGTTAATACCTGTGTTGTAGGTGTAATGTGGCTGGAACATGTTAGCAGGTCGTGTATTAATGACACACAGAAGGAGGGTTATCAGTGTCTGTCTCAGTCAAGACAGACGCTCCTTTGTCCTCCTCTGCGGTGATCGTCCTTCGCCTCAGGCGGGAGGAAGAGGAGGAGGCGGGTCCACGTCAAAGAATGACACCTGCAGTTTGGCTACGAGCCCCCAGACACCCTCAGGAAGCCCAAGTGTGTGAGGAAGTTGAGAGTGTGAAGTGTGGTTTTAAAAAAATGAAAAAATATAAGTTGAAAGTTTAGATGTTAAGATTTAATAACTGCGTCATTCTTATACTGCAGATGAAAATTAGCTGTAAGCTAACTCTGGTACATTACATCAACTGGCAACAGCTGCCTTCTGAATAAATAAAAAATAAAGTATGGAAGCACATTTCTGCCAAAAATAAATAGAAAGTCTTTACTTTAGATTTTAAACTTTAGACTCATTATGTCAATATTATAAGACTCATGTTATAACAAGATACTTAAGTTAAAATGTTGATGCAGAAAGTCAAAATTATGAGATATTAAGTAATAATTAGACTCTACATTTTGTCTTAAATATGCCATAATTATGACTTCTTGTGATGAATTTTATCATTTTTACTTCTGAAGGCAAAAGTTTGGCTTAAATATCTTTGTAATTTTGACTTACTAAGTAGTTTTTTTTCTTAGTACCTGATCATTCTCATTTTTTAAGAAAGTTTGACTTGTGTATCGTTTAATTTTAACTTTGTTAGTCAAAACTTGGACTTTCAAAGTCAAAGTGAAACTTCATGTCCATAATTAAGAAAAAAATATATCTTAGATATATCTCATGATTACGACTGAGTAAAAAAATAAGTACCTCAAAAATGTGACACTAAGTTTTCATTTTGATTTAGTTATTATAATTGAAGCAGAATTTGACTTAGACTATTAATTTACATACAGTACAATATTGAGTATCATATAAAATAGAATGGAACTATAATTGTTTATATACTTTGCCTGTAAATTTGTTGTGTTATACAACATTTGCTCTGCTTCATTGTGTTTTAAGCTGTTTGTTTTCAGTTTCCCACTTTTCCTCAGTCAGAAATCCCAGCATGCAAAGCTGAAACAGCAGATCTGACTCTCAAATGTTTAAATTTTAACTTTAACTTTTGCAAATAAAGCATCTATTAGACACTCTAATCTTAGTTTTAAACTTTTTCACTTTTCACTTCTTACTTCCAACCCTCCAAATGTAAGTTGTAATTTGATGAATTGTGAGCGCAGCGTCTCCTCGTCTTCCTGATGGTGGGATCTGAGCTGCTTGTGGCGGTACAGGAAGGTCAAAGGTCGGCAGGACGAGGCTCCGCGAGCTCCTCAGTGGCATGTTTTTCTAATAGAGACGGGGGAAGCCTGATCCTAATCTCCCAGGATTGAAATCCAATTTTCCGAGGAGACAGTTGAGAGTCTGGCTGGGCCGTGTGACAGAGCTCGCTGTCTGTCCGTAAAGCCTCCGTGCTTCAAAAAGCCGCGTCCAGCTTAGTCCAGCCGCCACGGATCTGCGTGCGAGAGGACGCGAGGCGTTGCATGTACACGGACACTCAGCGTCTTCTGCTGCAGGAAAGACAAAGACGAATCTGATCCTGGAGTATTATATCATTCATTCACCTCTCCGTCTCTCTGTGTGTCTTGTTCTTTTTTTTTTCATACGAGCTTTCTGCCTTTTCTTCTCTACATCTTCCTACATCCCTCGTTTTCTACCTTCTATTGCAAACTTCCTCATTTCTTTCATTCCTCCCTTTTTTCGTCTTTCTATGTCTTTTTCTCCTTTTATTTTTATTTTATTATGTATGTCTTACCTCTTTCCTTCCTTTTCCTCCACCTTTTATAACTTCTTTCCTATCTATTTTCATGGTTTCCTTGCTTCTTTTTTCCATATTTCCTTCCATCCATCCATCCTTCCTTTGCCTTCCTTCACTTTTTCCTTGGTTCCTTCCTTTTCCTTCCTTTCTTCTTTCATATCCTTTCATTTCCTTCCTTCTTTTCTCTAATTATTCTTTCCTTCCTTCCGTTTGGTGCTGAATTAGTGGTCACAAAATTCACAAGGCCGACAGCACGATTTACTGTATGTTTGTGTGTGTGTGTATGAGTGAGTGAGAGAGAGAGAGAGAGAGTGAGCAGGAGGTTTNCTGTATGTTTGTGTGTGTGTGTATGAGTGAGTGAGAGAGAGAGAGAGAGAGTGAGCAGGAGGTTTACGGTCCCGTTGCCATGGTGATGTGGCCCTTTCCTTCATCACACAGGATGACCTGAGTAATGCTTTGTCTACTATTTCAGGCAGAGCTAGGAGGATAGAAAATCCAGACTGACCTGAGAGAGAGAGAGAGAGAGAGAGAGAGAGAGAGAGAGAGAGAGAGAGATGTAATTGTGTATATCTGTGAAAATTAGAGAGATTAAATTAGAGACTCAGACAAAATATGAGAGAGAAATAAAAAATGAGCCCACATCTCTGCCAATTTTTAATTGAAACTAAAACTATAATTAAACACATTTTTAATTATAAAAATTTAAAAACAAATTAGGGGTAAAATATCTAGATAATTTTAAACTGTTTACAAGGAAATTCTGCACATAAACTCTTGATTAATTAGTAATTTCAGACAAAAAATTAGAACATAAATTTAAAAAAAAAAACTTCTACAAAAAACATAAAAGCTACCTAAAGTTTAAAACAATTGATTTCTTTTTTATTTTCTTAAAAGGGGGAAATGTTTAACAATTCTTCGCTTGATTGTATAAAATTAATTGAAACGTGATTGTCGTGATCATTTTTTTAATTGAGCATTTCACATTCGCTCTGTAAATCAAAAAACAAGCAGAAATGGTCACATTTCAAGCAAAAAAAGTTGTTGTCCTATCTACTACATGATTTTTCACTTTTTTAGGGAGTAAATTAGAAACAAATTAAAGGAAAAAAAAAACTGCAAAAAAAGACATCAGACTCCGAAGAGTTAAACGTTGAACAAAGCCGCAGCCTGTTTCACAGAGCAGGTTTACTAAGTTAGCAAGCTAACATGGCTGCAGAAAAACCTGGAACCTCACAAATAAGCAGTGTGGACGAACATTTAAATACTTTTTCTGGGATTTATACAGCAAGGTCATTCAGTAAAATATATAAGAAAGTATTGTTGCCATGGTTACTTGCTTTTTTTATAAAGTGATATGGTGGCCTTGGCTTTGAGTTTTGGACAGAGTGCAGGATGTCTTTTTTGTTCCTCAAAGTAACTTTTACAACGTTGGTGTCCCTGAAATCCTTCGTGCAAGAGCGAAGAATTATTTTTATTAGTGAGAGAGAAAAGACAGGGTGAGAGATGGCAAAGGAGAAGAGAGACATCAGAGAGAGAGAGACTAAGAAAGAGAGAAGTATGAAGGAGAGACTGAAGTCCTGTCCACAGTAATATGGATATTTTACAAAACACATATTTTCCTCTGCGTTTTGGCCTCTCATCCACACACAAACGGNAATATGGATATTTTACAAAACACATATTTTCCTCTGCGTTTTGGCCTCTCATCCACACACAAACGGTGTTTTTGGCCACTAAAACTGAGATTTTTTAAATGGCTTCTGGAGTGTGTATTTCTAAAATTTCTGCTTTCTGTGTATCTGTGTAGACGTCTAAAATGGAGTTTATGGGAAACAATGACGTCAGAACTAAACTCACGCATGCAAACTGTTGCTTTGTGCAGTGAGCATGCACCAGAAACAACATCAACAACAGTGGCAGCGACCGTGTACCGGTTTCTGTACGTTTGGTTAGCAGTTGTAAGTTTACAAGTTAACTTGGCGTCGCTGCTCATTACATTACTGCTCAGAATGTTCTTCTCTGTTATTTGACCTGTTGCTGATTCAGACTTTATCGCCACCTGCTGGCCCGGCATGCGTTTGTAGCCTTTGGAGCGTTCTCATGTGGACAGATATTTTGTAAAATGATGCTTGTGTGAACATAATTTTTTTTTAAACAGTGGAGGAAAACATCCTTTTAAAAAAAATATCCATATTAGTGCGGACTAGGCCTGAGAGAGAGACAGACACACAAAGTGAGACAAAACAGAGTGAGAGAGTAGACAGAATGGGGGACACAGAAAGAGTAATAACAAAGAGATGATAGAAGGAGACTAAGAAAGAGAGAGAGAGAGAGAGAGAGAGAGAGAGAGACCGAAATGGAGAGACAGACGGACCGAATGCGAAACAGAGAATGAGAGAATGAGAAATGGATAAAGAGAGAGAGAGAGATTGACAGAATGAGAGAAAGAGAGAGACATGGAAACAGAGAGAATGAGAAGCATAGAGAGAGAATGAGAAACAGATAGAGAGAGAGAGAGGGCAAGAATGAAATGGAAACAGAAAGAGACAGAATGAGAAGCAGAGAGAGGGAGAGCAGTGTGAAGTCAGTTATTTGATCCTGGCTGACACAGACAGAAGCGTCATGATTGACACGCTTTATTTCCTCCTGCTGCTCCTTCGCTTCCAGCACGACCCTCATCACGGCCGTTAAAGACGCTTTCTGTCTGCTTCAGCCGCACGCCATCCACGCCTTCCCTTTGAAACCAGAACGGATGGCCACTGTGGAAACGCTGACGTGATTTATCATTAACAGGAAGTCACTGCGGGGCCAGAATCCATCAAACGGGCGAAAAGATGTCCGCACACGAACGATGTCTGCGCGTGTGCACAGATGGTCACAATTGAGAAACCGCAAGCATGTACGTGCACGCAAGCGTTGCTACAGTTACAAATATCCAAACGCAGTTGAAAGGTTATGTGTGTGTGTGTATGTGTGTGTGGTCAGATTAAGAGCAGTTTGAGAGTCTCAGCAGGCAACAGGAAATGACAGAGGTCAGAGTTTTGGGGTCCAGAAGTAGAAGGAAAGAGGGGAGATACCGAAAAAAGAAACCACAAGAAAGATTCCGAAGAAAAGTTGGGAAATGATTCCTCACAGCCGGAGACGCCGCCAGCGCTCGATTAGCCGCTTAGTGACTAAAACTAATTAAGCTTTAGTCTGCAAAGCAATGACAGGAATAAAAATGTGTGTTTTTAATTTTTGTCGTTCACAATCAAAGAAACACAGAAAGTGAGGCGTGTTGGCGAACATAATCGCTCGGCGCACAAAGCCGTAATTGACTTTCCGTCTCTAAATTATACTCAGACAGCAGAAGGGCGAAAGAGTTTTGTTGCTGTGAAACGCTCAAAACTCTCTGAGCTGATGAGATTTTAGGGACCGTGTGGAGAATTCCTCTTGAAAACGTAACAGATCTTTGTATATATGAAGGTTTTTCAGAAGAGGTATAAAGATATTAAGGCAGATTTTTCTTCATCTCGCCCCAATTAAAATGAGAAGCATGTTTTTCTTTCTTTCTTTTTTTTTTTTTACTACAACCTGTCCACAGTGCAGCTTTGTTACTGAGCAGAAAACAAAAACAGAACACTTTAAAGGACAATACCAATGATTTTGCACATTTGGGCCCAATATATACAACACGTATACACGTTTCATTACTGGCAACTGTTTCCTAAAACATAAAACTAGAGCGGTAAATATTAAAATTGTTTTTCCTACCTTCCAGACTGCCATTGGTTTCAGTTTGTTCCAGTATGCTATAAAAATCAACTTGTAGAGACATGAAATGTGCTTGAGATATATAATTCATCACAACAAACTGTGTCTAGTAAGTTTTTTGTCAAAGCAACTTTATTGAACTGATCCACACAAAGCCGACAGGAAATAAAGTCCCAGGAGAAGATGGCGTTTACTGAGTAATTAAAATGGCCGTGCCTTCTGCAGTCATACGTGTTATCAAGCGCAACATTGTGATTTTAAGATGGGTGCATCATCACCTGAACTTTTAATTTTGGAAGATTGGAAGATTTGACAAGATGACAGGAAAACTAAAATACGGAGTTATATTTTAGGAAATGGACAGTTATGTAATGAGTATGCCCATAGTATTTGTAGGCCTCAAACAAGCAAAATCACTGGTATGGTCCTTTAAATATCGGCTCACATTTGTAGGTTTTCTTTGCACGCAGCATCTGACGTGACAGACCTCCATGTTGCTGTGAATTGTGGGATAGACGTCATGATGGAAGCATTTTGCACCCTTGCTGGAAGGGAGGAAACCAAGTGAACAAGGGAGGATATTAGTGTCCTTCCTTCCTTCATTTAATTTGGAACCAGATTTCACCTAGTTAAGCAGCCATTGTACATCCAAGCATTCTGGGGATTCTTCCTCTTTTGATTTAGGGAAAGACAATATCAGGAAGCAAACATTTTTGATGGAACCGAGCAAGCAGAGATGGAACATATGCAGCGCTGTGGAGCAGAATTGAAAATCGCTGGTCAAAATTCTACTCCGAAAATACAAGAGATTTGCTGCTTATTATAAAATATGGAGCAGAAGCACTCAACCATTAACATCAGAAGGTTAAAACTCTTGAAGCGCACCAGTGTTTTAAGAACACGAGACGATCGGTGCATCTGGCACAACTGGAAAGTCGTAATGCTACATGTGCTGCGTTTGCAGAAATATGATTAGTAAATTGTGAACTGTCATCAGCTGCAGCTTTTCTGTAAACAGAATCTGACAATGTTCTTATGGAAGAGGATTAGAGTCATGTGGAAAAAATGACTTCTGCTATTAAAACGTTATTTTCTGAGATTAATGGCAGATATCTGAAGCAGTTTGAGGAAAAGGTTTTCTGACATTCTCATATGAAGTCATGGCACTCAGATTAGGCCGACATGCAAATAAATAAATAACTATATATCTATATATATCTATATATATATATATATAGATATATATATGTATGTATGTATATATGTATGTATATATGTATGTATATATATGAATCTACAATGAGATGCATATACAAAAATCAAAGAATTAAAAATGAATTTGACAATTTCCGTATGTTGAAAAATGCTGGAATTATGTAAAGCACATGGAAATTATTCCTGTAGCGTGTATGAGCACATGTTGCTGATTATGTTCTGCTGTGGATTATTATTATTATGGCCTTATGACGGTTACAGCTCCGTGCAAATTCAAGCTTAAAGACATCAAACTCCTCTTTGTTTTCTCAGCCTCCACCACCGACGACAGAGGAAGACGGAGCTGCCTGCGACTCAAAGTCTTCGTCAGGCCTCCAAGTTAGTCTGGACTTCCGGGGTGTTGTTTTGTCTGCTGGTTCCTGTGTTGTGTTACGTTGTGTTACGTTGTGTTACGTTGTGTTACGAGTGCTGTTTGACTCGTATAATCTGTAGTCCCCTCTTTCCTCTTCGTCTTCAGACAATTGCATGAAAAACTCCGGGAACGTGCAGGAAGGAGTCGACTTTGATGAGAGGATCCACAACTCCCTAGAACCCAGCGGTGTGTATGACTCCGTAATACATAGTGTGTGTGTGTCTGTGTGTCTGTGTGCGTGTGTGCGTGCACGTGTGTGCATGTGCGCGTGCGCGCGTGTGTGTGTGTGTGTGTGTGTCTGTTTGTGTGTGATTAATGTCAGAAAGGAATCACTCATCTCTGTTTGTAAACTGTTCTTAAAATATTCATCTTTATATTAATACAATATTTTGTAAGTAAGAAGTACATCAGAATTTTCTAGTAAAAAAAAAGCTTTAAAAGACAGGATGACAAATTTTCCTTGTAAAAATCTGTGTTTTGTTTCCACAGCAAGTATGAAGTGTGAAAATAGAACACGTGACACTCAAGTGGAGAAGAATTTTCTGACTTTTAAAAAATCTTTCCAAAATATTCTTGAATCAGTTGTTTGCTTGAATTTTATTTCTTTTTCCTATTTTTGTTAGATTTGTTTTCCAAACAATTTCCCTGCATATTCTTTGAGACTTTATATTTCTGTTATTTTTATTCCTTAAAAAAAATCATGCTTTTTTTTAATTTAGAATTTTACAGTTCTTTTACACATTTAAAGAATCTTTTGAACACTTTTTCCCCACAGAGATTTTTTGTTATTTTTAAAATTCTATAATTACCCATTTTCTTAAATCAGTTTAAAAAAAAACAAAACAAGACTTTAATAGAATAAAGCATGAAAGAATTTCAGAGAATCAAATCTTTTTCTCGGTTGTTATTAAGCTTAATAGATAAAGATAATTCCACGTTTGAATTCTTATCATCCTTTTTCTCCTCTTCTGCTACAGATGACACCAGCCACGAGTCGGCCGAGCCGTCCCGAGGAGACGTCAACTCCGCGGGACGACGCCAGACTTCAATCCTCCTGCTTAGCTCCGTCCTCCTCCTGCTGGTGGTCATTTTATCTTCATAGCACCCAGGCTGAACAGTTTATGAATTTGGACTGTCCTGATTGGACGACAAGCCGCCCTGATCTGCACCCCCCCGCCCCTCAAGGAGCACTTTTTTTTTGCAAAAACACTGACAGTCTCTCAGAGGAAGGAGAGAGAANTTTGAGACTTTTGGAAATTAAAATACCAACTAGTTTGATTTTTTAACTTTTCAGTTGGACAGAGGCGTCCGTCGGTGAATTTAGGCCGGATGTCTCAACCGCGACGCCTCGCTACCATTCACAGTATGCAGATATTAAACTGTCATTAGACGTGCACACAAACACGCTCCTACACACACACACACACACACACACACACACACACACACACACACAAAGCACAAACTACACAATCATTACTCTTTAGCTTAAACGGCGAAGAAGCACAGCAGGATCCCTCAAAGTTTACGCAGACTTTTACGTTTTTAACATCATTCTGTGTCCAGGAAACATTGCATAACCTCGACGTGTAACACGATCGACTCTCGCATCCGAGCGGAACGCCAGGATGGATGTGATTCTTAACCTTGATAGCACGCGGGCCAATGAGAAGGAAGAAGACGGATGTTTGTTGCTAGGAAACGGCCGCTGAGGGGATGAGCAGGCCTTTTTTGATGACTTCCTCTCAGGTTAACAGTCTGATTTGTCGTCTCGGAGACTGTGTGGGTGGACGCTTGTTGAGTATAAAAAAAAAAAAAAANAAAAAAAAAAAAAAGGAAAATTTGAAAAAAGAAGCACTCGTCTTTTAGTACTTTGTGTCTGGATAGAGGCGACGATTTGATGATTAATGGGGGTTTTTTTGTTGTTTTTTTAATGAATCACGTAAGTCAAGTGTAGCAGCCAACACGGGTGTACAGTATAATATGTGAGCAGAGCGTAGAAGTCCATGTGGTATTTTGCCAGGCAAAATGTATTTTCCTATTTATTGTGAAGTCCTTGTGCTTTTTTTTTTCCTGTTCCGGTTTAGTCTGTAACTACAATAGAAAGGCAATAAAAATGTCCACCTACACGTTTTCATTTAGTTAGCTGCTATTAAACACAGGTCATTTAATACAATCAACACGGAGTACATTATGTATATCTGTTTGGATTTCTCAATGAACCCGCTAGAGTCTAAAGTTAGAGTTGCAGTTTTCCTTTTTATTGACCTTTTTTTTTCATTTGCCACCTAAAAAGCTGCACTGTAAAAAAAAAAAAAAAAAANTAAAAAAAAAAAAAAAAATATATATATATATCCATAACACATTCTGGCCTCTCAAAATAAATTCTGCCAACCTCAAAGCAACAAACAAGGACTTCATTTTCTCCACATTTCTTTTATTTATTTTTTTTAAGATTTTTTTTCTCCAGATATTATGTAGATAGTTGTCATTCTAGTACAGTCTTCATTTTTTTTTTACTTTCAATTCTGCAAAATAAAAATAATAATCTAAAAAAATAGAGAAAATGCTTTCTGATTTTGTTCATAAATTTTTTTTGAACAAAAAATATTCCAGAAATTTCTGAATTGATTAAAAAAAAAAGTCTCAAAGTCTCAATGAACCCAATTCAAAATATTTTCTTGTATTTATAGGAATAAATTTTCCCAAAAGAAATCTAGAAAAAACTGGCTTAAAAATAAAAATCATTCTTGATATTTAAAAAAAAAAGAATATCTCTCAGGAACAATAGTACCAGTAACAAAATTTTTTCTTTCAAAAACATTTATACAATCTCAAAAACATTTATATAAAAAATATATGTTAAAAAAAAAAAATCAGCTTATTCAAAAATCTCTAAAAATATTGGTTCTAGAAAATTCAGTTTGGATTCAGTCCTTCACCCTCAGACATAACAAAATGCTCTGCAAAAACCAGTTTTCACCATCCAAAATGTGTTGTCCTGCTTAGCAAAGCAGGACAACACATTTTTTTTTTTTTTTTTTTTTTGCTATATTTTTTTTCAGTGCACCTTTTTAGATGACAAACAAATAAAATTCAATTAAAAGCACAATTGCAAAAATGACCTTCGACTCTAGACGTGGATTGGATGGATTTGTTTTTAGTAGTGTCCAGGAAAAGAGACTGATGTGTTATCAGGGTGTAGAAAATAGAGAATGTTTGTGTTTGGTCCTAACAAATAACTCAAATGTAGTTTTAATCTACACTATTATGTTTGTGAATCACTTTCATAACACAAATTGTTGTACATAGAAGCAAAATTCAGGGATGCGTCTGTGTTAATCATCATCAGGGGGATCCTTTCCTGAAATGAAAGCAGCACAAGTTTTATGAGGCTAAACATGATTCACTGAGACATGACTTATAGACCCCCCCCCCCCCCCCCCCCCCCNTGTCATCGGGGTGGGGAGGGTTGTATTTGATTTAGTTTCCTTCTTTGATGTCGTGTAAAGTGGCGTCTGTACAGAAAATACACCGGGGGCGCCCACATACGGGTTATTTCTGGAATGAGAAATTGACCACCAAGAGAGATGGGAGANAGAGAGAGAGAGAGAGAGAGAGAGGGAGGGAGAGAGAGAGAGAGTGAGAGAGAGGTGTCCCCTTCCTTTGGGGCAATCTGAAACTCGACCACAGAAGAACCTGAGAGGAAAAGGAAAAGAGAGAGAGAGAGAGAGAGAGATGTGAAGCTTGGCTGGAGCTCCTGCTGAGATCAATAGAAATGTTCTTTTAGCAAACACAGGAACACACGGTAAGCAGATCCCTTCTGTCCCTACGTCATTCAGAACCATCCACACCTTTCCATCCTCTCGCTGCCAAAAACATTCCACGCTGCTGCATCTTCAGCTGGATAAAACGCCTGAAGTACCTGCTGCTCCTCGCTTCAGACAGAAAAAGTGATAAATCAGTCACTAATAGTAGTAATTTCAACCCTTAAGTTAAAATTAGTTCCCTCATATTACATTGTGTGCTAAGTAATCTTTCAGTGTGTAGTTTGTTCCCACAAATTAATGAACTCTGAGCAAAATATTCCTCATTTTTGTTGCTCAGTTTAGTAATTTGTTCCCTCAAATTACTTAACTCCTTCCCTCATATTAATGAATTTTGTGCAAAATGTTCTTATCAATTTATTCATTTGTTCCCTCAGATTGCTAAATTAGTTCCCTCAAATTAAGAAATTGTACGCAAAATACTTTATTTTTCCATCAGTTAAGTAAATAAATTCTATTAAATCATCAATTTAAATTTAATCATTTTTTTCCCATCAAATTGTTCCCTCAAGTAGGTTTCCTTGTGAAATACTTCCACACGTGTCTATCCCTCAATTTTGTAATTTTTATCCCTCAAATGACTGAAAATCCCAATTTTTAATTTGTTTGACACTTGTCGCAAAATTAGGGTGACGGACTTCATCATTTCCACTAGGTGGCAGTGTATCAAAGTGATGGAATTTTTAAAGGCATAGTGCTCATTTTTAAAGAAATGTCAAACTTTTGAGCTTTGGACAGTTGCTACAGCGCCACCATCAGGAAAATTTTACCCATATCTAACTATAAATCATTTGGGAACAAGCTGTTGTGGGCTAAACTGGATGCAGAAATTGGTAATTTGAGGGGACAAATTCTGTGTTGATGGCATGAAGCACTAACCTGATAAAACAATTTATATAAAAAAAAAAAAAAACNAAAAAAAAAAAAAACTCCCCTCTGACCCTCACTGGGCTCTGAACATTAAAAATCCGACAACAGAAATCCACTCTGAACTCATCCACTCAGCCGCGCCACAATGGGAAATACAAATCTGACCGTTTTGTGGATACCGTGTATCCAACAAATAGTATATGTAACATACAGTGTTAGTTTTTCTTTGTTTTTCACACCTTTTGAAGGGCAATTAAACTGAGATACAATATTAAAATTCTTAGCCAGAAAAAGTTAATGTTTGATATAAAAGTGCTTTATTTCATTTTCTACGTCTTTTATATGAAAGAAAAAATACAGGATCAACACTGCACTCTGTCGGTAAATCTAAGATGCCGTGCAGACTTTGCTCATATCAAACATACGACATGGTCAGGTTACAATCATCCACGAATCAAATGACCTGCAGCAAAACGCTGCGTGCTGCTTTCTACTAAACCCGTCATCCCTCCTTTTTCAGCCACTCTTGTACTTTGTATCGTACGCATCCAAACTGTCCTCTGGGTGCGGAGTGTTTTTAAGGTCCTTTGTTTCTGTTTCTAGTCTTTTTTCGCTAATCTTCACCTTGAACTCTTTTTGAGCTACAGTAGCACCAAGCGATATGTTGTCCAAGTGAATTCAGGTGACGTCTTGACTAATATTTGCGTAGAAGCTTGATTGCTACTTTTAATGGGTGAACCTGAGTCAGTTCTTCATGCTGAATTTCAGTGTCTCTTGTTGGTTTTGAACAAACTGTGCTACAAGGAGGGGACGCGATGTCTTATAAGGACTCAACTTTCTTCACCTGATTTTGGAACCATGTAGCCCGAAGCTAACGTCACTGTGTCTGATTTCCTGTTTATTCTTCCTCCCTTGATGCTTGTTCCAAGTTTGCAAGATTTAGTCTTCATCGTCTGTATCTTAAAAAGAGACTGGAACATATTGAATGGTACATATCGATGTTTCTAGCTTTGGGAAAAGTCGCTGTGGCTCTCGGGTTAAACACTTTGGTCCATGGTGAAATATCTTGACAACTATTGGCAGATTATTATGAAATTGATGGTTCCCAGAGGATGAATCTTTATGACTTTCGTGATCATCTGACCTTTAATCTAGCACCACAGTGAGGTAACAGTTTCAATCTTTGCAACAGTATTGACAAAATGTCCTGGTTATGGTTTCCATGAATTTACAGTGCATAATCATGACATTCAGAGGATGACTCCTCCTGATTTTGATGACCTCCTGGCCTTTCCTCAGGTCAGATGGTCGACTTTGCATTAAAAATGTCTAAAAAATACCATAAATTCTCAAATAGTGGGCAGGACCTTTAATTACCACTAGCGTTTCAAGGGCAGAATCCCTTTCCTCCACTTTTATTGTGAAACATCAAGAGGAAGTGTTAAGTTAGACGAACAGCAGCTAAAAAAAAAAACAACCAGTATAAATCCGTGAATGAAAACAGTTTTTCAGCTGTTAAAACTGAATTGGAGCAGTAGAATGATAAATCGGCCATGTTTCCTCTACTGTGGTTGTATTAAGGAATTAAGCCTGTGGAAATGATTATATGACACTAAATTATTACATTATACTAAATTTATCATGACAGCAAATACTGTGAGCTGTAGCCGTTACTTTTGTCATATACTACATATTTATTTGGAATTAATGAGACCCAGCCATTATTTCAATACCTGTTTTTGAGAATTTATGATATGCAGGACAGATTGGCATGACTTGATGAGCAAAATGATTCTCCATCAATAATAAGCTGTTACACAGTCAGGCCATTTTGCCATTTTTTTTTTTCTTGGTGTGTAATGAGCATTATATTCTCAAGGGGCACTAACACTGTAGACTTTAAATCTGTGTCTCAATTCCATACGATGTCCTAATTCAAGGCTTCAACCTGAAATACTAAACTAGCTTGATCTTTGAGGGTGATGAATGTACAGAACAGCTCCAGGATCATTTTGGAAAATAAAAAAATAAAGTATTGCACCTGTAATTGACCAAATTTGTGGTTGGCGGCAGCTTTTAAACATTGCAGTTTAATTGACATCCATCAATCTGAGTCTTGCTTAATTTCCTGTTCTTACAAAATTACAAAAGTACTTGTATTTAAAGAAAAAAAAAACAGTCCACTTTGAAGATTATTACATTTTCGTTTTTATATTAGTGTGGAATTGGTGCACAGATTTAGTTTCCAGTCACACACTCAGTGCGTTTACATGTGCACTATACTCCGATTTATTTGTTTGCGATTAAGGCAAAAAAAAAAAAAAGNAAAAAAAAAAAAAAAGTGCAAATAAACCATATACATGGATGAAATTAAAGGGATTCCATCATTTGTTTAATCTACACGACTCTTTGCTTAATCAGAGTCTGAGTGGAAGCATTCCAGGTGAGGAAACGCATGTGGAGGTGACTCTACGATTATAAAACATCGGATCGTTTACATGCATCAGTAAATCGATTTATAATCTTGTTATTCGGTGTAAGACATTTTCAAGTTAATTAATCATGGTGTTTACATGATGTTTGAAAAAAACAGTTATGGCCTTGATCGGAGCATATTTAAAGTTTTAACATGCATTTAAATGTGCTGACTGTGTTTTCCCAAGCTAGACACATGGATGTGCCAAAAACTCCATCAATTTGAAGTTTTAACGTTGTACTAACTGTACCTCGTGCCTCTATCAGCTCCATTCTCTGCTGTGCTCATTTATTCATTGTGTCTCTAAAATAATCTCATGTTCCCAGTAAAATCAATCCCTCACGAGACTTTTCTACAAAAAAAGGCCATTCTTTGTAAATACACGTGTTGGAGCAGCTATGACTAACAAAAAACCAAAAACAAAAAAAAGATTTAATAAATATTTCTTTGTCGTTGTAACTGCTGTGTTTGGTTTTTTTTTTTTTAATTATTTGTGGAAAAGGCTTTGTTGTGTGTGGTGGGGACAGAAGGAGAAGGTGGATGTTGTTCTCGGCGGCGAGTCGAACACGTAGAATCGCACGGCCTGGCTGCAGGGAAGCGGCTGAACAGCTGTTTCTCAGTAATCTGGAGGTAATTCACAGGCTGAAAAAACAAAAACAGAAACACATTCAATTAATCTTGCGGGAATGTGCAGCAGCTTTTGGGACGGGAGCCAGGAAAAAGCTCTCTCACACGCTCTCTTGCTCCTCTCGCTCCGCTTTGCCTCTCCTTCTCGTCTCTTTCAATTTCTCTGTGTCTGTCTTTCTCTGTCTGTCTCAATCTCTCGCTCTTTCTCGTTCTGTCTGGCTCACCTTGTTGCCTTTTCTGCAGAAAGTTTCAGGTCCTTGTCGCTGCATTTAGTCCAGCGGTTCTCGAAGTGGGAGGCGAAACTCCAGAATCAGCTTGAGATGGGAGCATTTAGCATAGCGCTTTCACGTTAGCAAGGCCATTCATTCGGAGACAAATTGACCACATTTAAAGTACAAACTGGACAGATTTTAAGAAGGAAAATAAAAACATGATGCTTTTGCGGTTTGTGGCACTAATCAAACAAATCTTAGCAAATACAACCCTGTGTTACACACAGCGAAGCACAAACGTCATGGCAGACTGAAGCTGAACTGCATGAGATTTGATTGATGACTGATTTCATCTAAAGAATATGTCTAACAGCAAAAGGATCATCTCCCATCTACTCCTAGCAGTCCATGCACACAAATATCGGCACCCTTGGTAAATAAAAGCACAACGGGCTGTGAAAAAAAATGTCTTCTATTGTTTGTCGTCTAGTTTGCATGTTCTCCCCGTGTCTGCGTGGGTTCCCTCTGGGTGCTCCGGCTTCCTCCCACCTCCAAAGACATGCAGGTCAGGTGAATTGGAAACTCTAAATTGTCCATTGGTGTGAATGTATTTGTCTCTGTGTCAGCCCTGTGATAGACTGGCGATCTGTCTAGGGTGAACCATGCCTCTTGCCTAATGACTGCTGTGATAGGCTCCAGCTCCCCATGACCCTAAACAGAACAAACGGGTTTAGAAAATGGATGGATAGATGTTTATCGTTTTGGTCGTTCATTCAGAATATCAAAAATATAACCATTACGTAAAATGAAATAATTGAAAGGAAAAATAAATTATCATGAAACAAACATTTTTCTCAATCGGCATGGTGGCGTCTGACCGTAGTTTTGGAGACTTTCTGACTTCAAAACCCAACTAACATCTGCATTTCTCCAGCTGTGATGCTTAGAGAATCTTTGTCCACTCGAACCATCATCCTCACTGTGTGTGGAGTCAAGATACACACACACACGTCATCTTCCAGGCCCATTGAGGAAAAATAACGTTATATTACTGACAACCTATTTCCAAAACATAAAAATGTATTTTAATTTTCGTTTTATTTTTTAAATCCCCTAATCTTTCAAAATCAAATGTCCAGGTGTTATACTCACCTTAAAATTCAATGTTTTGCCTTCTAACACTTGTGCACGATTGTTGTTAATTTGTCAGTAAAAGCCGTTTCCTCCTGGGATTATATTTTCTAGATATTTTCAGAGACATACATTGTCTTCCATGCAGCCTCCAGGTTGGATCGGTTAAATAAAGTTACATCAGCCAAAAAAACAAAAAACCTAATAGACATCTTGTTCACTGTGATGGATAACGCACCTCAAGTGTGTTTGAAGCCTCTACAAGTTGAATTTTATTGTGTACTGGAATGAACTGAAACCAATGGCAGTCTGGAAGGTAGGAAAAACAATCTAAAATTTACTGATAAAGTCGTGTATTTTGGGAAATGGTTGTCAGTAATGTATCAGGCTTTGCAGTAAAAGAAGCTATGATCAGACGCCACCAGACCAACTGACAAAAATACGTTTCATGATAACAATTTCTTTTTCCTTTCAATTATTTCACTTTATGTAAAGGTTATTTTTGATAATATTTTGAATGAAAGATCAAGAGGACAAACAACAAAGACATTTTTTTTCATAGCTCATTTTGCTTTTGTATTGGGATTATGCATGATCGCTGGTATAAAACTTCAATCAAGAATCATTTTACAAACTTTTCTTGATCAGCAGCTATCAAGAACGAAATTTCTCTGTTCGGCTCACCTGCTGCTCCTACAGTGTGTCGAGCCTTTAAAGGGCGATGACAGAAAAACTTAAAGAACCACTTACTCAGACTATTTTATCCCCTAGACACAGAACGGAGTGTTCTTAAACAGCAGTTGCTCTTCTGTTTTATCAGAGTTAACAAGGTTCAACTGAGGTTTCTCGCTCAAAGCTCATCCCTGATGTCTGGAAGGAAACGCTGCTGTGTTTCCAGGCAGAAATCTCAATTTACTGCCTTCAGACAGCTTCAGTAATGCTGGAGCCCGAAGCAGAAGTTGACCCCCAGCACATTCCTAAATAAAATAAAATAAAATAGCTGCTCATCTTCTGTCTTATGGAATACATTTGGCTGCCAGAAAGGTTAGCAGGAACAAATACATTAAAAAAGACAACTAAAATTACTTAATGAACACAGGAATTTACATTTAATTACTCATTTATCAAGTGAAAACATCTTATCTTATGCTCTTCAATAGTTTGAAGAAGTCCATGGAGATCTTTAAAAGCCCTTAAAATCCCCTCAAAATCCTTTGGAGAATTAAATATCATCCAACTAAAATAAATAGTTTTCTTACTTCCTAAATATTTGACAATGTGATTTGTAATTCACTGGTCTGAACAACTTATAAAAATCTATTTTCTTCAAAATAGCAATAAAATCTGCAAGTGATCAATTCAACTTGTTTTCAACACAAATCTACTTTTCTCTAATTTTTTAGAATCATTTTTCTTGATTCTAGTGCAATAAGCTCTCTTATTCTGTCTTGTTTAAAGATGACAAAAGTCATTTATAGAATATTATTTAATATGTTTAGACATATTTCTGATATTTTTGATCCTCAGTCAGAAACATGGGTGTGCAATGTGAACAACGAGAGAAAAAAGCAGCTGGAGCAGGAAAAAAGAAGCTCCTGGTTGTCAGTGATCGAGCGGTCGTTACTTTTCCGTGACCTTCTTCACTCTTCTGTAACCACTGTGACACCCAAGCCCACTGCCACACTGCATCTTGGTCCTGAGGGGCTCTCTCCACGTTTCTATTCTCAGACAGTCTGTGGTCTGGTATGCTAACTGAAGGACAGACTGCAGTTCACTCTCAGTCGTTGCACCACGTTTAAAGAAGATGAAGGAGCATTGGTTAGACGGAATGTTACATTTCAATCTGCTGCTTGACTCCAAAATGTCCGGCCTCACCAGGCCTAAACACCGAAACACCAAAACACGACCGACCTCCACCCAGCTAACAGGAACATACTAGGAATGTTTACACGAATGTTCCCTGAAAGTTTCCCTGGAAAGTTTTCCAGAAGGAACTAGATTAATCTCCTGGAACTGTGAACCATTTCTTTTACTAGAAGGAAACATTCTAGGTCTGTCCTGGGAAACTTTCAGGGAACATTTCTAGAAGGAACATTACACAGAAGCTTTCTATGAATGACATTTTAATTTCCTGTATGACTATGACCCCAAGTGTCCAGCCTGCTTTGCCAAAAACATGACTGACATCAACCCAGCTAACAATTTAGGTTCCAGGAACATTCTAGGAATGTTTACTTGAATGTTCCCTGAAGGTTTCCCCAGAAAGTTTTCCAAAAGGAACTAGAATGTTTCTTCAAATGTTTCTTGTTCTTCAATGTTCTTCAATGTTTCTTCACCATTCCCAGAAACTTCTGGGAATGGTGAACCATATATTTTATTAGAAGGGCACATTCTAGATCTGTCTCAGGAAACCTTCAGGGAACATTTCTCAAGAGAATATTACATAGAAACTTTTTATGAATGACATTTGAATCTCCTGTGTAATCAAAAGTGTGTGTCCTGCTTTACCAAAAACACGACTGGCATCAAACCATCTAGCTGTTCTGAGAGGGTGTAACACTTGAATGCTGTGTGTATTTTAGTGTTTCTTCTTCAGGGATGTAGTTCTGTTATAATAACTCCATGACTGCAACAAGCTCGTACTGATAACTTTATTCTCTCGCTTCCTCAACTCTGCCGGAACAACAAAACCAAACTCGCTTCTCACAAAGCCTCATGGGAATTGAAGTCCGTTACCTGAACTAAACCATTTGCTTAAAATAACACATTTCATAAAAAAATACATTTTAAGTATTACATGGAGTTTATATGAGCGTTCCCAGAAAGCTTCCTAGGAATGCTTTCCAAACAGATTGAGAATATTGCCTTTTGGTAAAATATGTGGTTCCTCCAAAGTTCCCAGAAGGTTCCAGGTTCTAAGAAAACTTTCTTGGGAAGCTTTATAGGAACATTCCACATTAGTTCTGTGAAGATTTTACAATATAATGACACAAGAGAGAGTGTAGAACACAGAACACTCCTAAAACTAACAAACCTAACCAATGTTTTCAGAAATTTTATTAAAGGTTATAACTATTATTACCAAAAGGGAACCCTGAGGGAACCATAGGGCAGATTCACAAACAGCTGCACTGTGGCGTTTTATTTTCTCAGATCTGCAACAAGTCATTAACACGGTGAAGATTGAAAAGATCTGAGCCAAGTGAGCAAACAAAAGCTGCTTGAGTGATTAGTGATCATATGTAGATAACAGATGGATCATCCAGCTGAACATTATAAAGTGGTATAGACATTACAGATGCGCTTTATGAAATATTAAAGCTGAAACAACTGAAAACTGTGACATTTCTACCAAACCTGTAATACAAAATACAGCCCTAAACTAAGTGATCTACTGTATTTTAAAACTTTGCGATAATTTAAACAGTAAACAACTACCGGTATTTTGGAATGTAGTCATGTGAAAATGGGTGTGGCCTATATGGTTGAATATGTGTGTAGACCAAAAGAATCCAGAAAAAAAAAAAAATTTTGATTTTGACTTATGATTCAAAAGTTATATGCTAAAATGTAAAAATGGTTGTTACAGCGCCACCATCAGGTCACTCACCTCCAAAATTTAATCACTTCTTCCTCTTGATGTTATCTATCCATCCCCCAAATTTCTACCTTTCGAGAGATCCTGCTAACAAACCAACCAACCAACAGACAAATGCCAGTGATCACATGACCTCCTTGGCAGAAATTTAAAAAAAAAAACAGTCTTTTAAGGTATTGTCTATTTAAAGCTCACCTCCCAAAAATCTTGTTTTGTTCTGATTGGTCAGCTGCATCAGGCCTTACCTGGCAACACCCACAGACTGAGAAACGTGGATGCTGGCCAAACAATGGCTCACTAGCCTCATATTTTATGGGTGTGTCTAACAGGTGTGTAGGCGGGTAAATTCACACGTGTTGCATGTTGATGTAAGCATATCACAGAATCAAAACCAAAGTGTTCAGGGTAGTTCAGGACTATGGATTTTTCTTAACAGACGTATTTCTATAAGCGTCAGCTCCAAGTTTTGTAGCTTTGACAAAGATCAAATGAGGGAAAATAACAAAACAGCAGAATTTGTCCACTTTCAATTCTTCTTGTATTCATTTATTTGAAATAACCCTTTTATAAATTTTTGCAACGTAACACCTTTAAACACTTTTAGTTTCCTCATCCTGCATTGAAAAAAAAACTCACTACTATACCAGACTTATCATGTAACTAACTCTTTCTCCGAAACAGACCTGACTTTCCACCTTCGTAGCCACTTTGTAATTATTTTGTCTGCGTGCCCCAATATCGAAAGTGTTACAACTGCCATCGTAAATTTTGTAAATTGGTGTTTAAACGTGATCAGCTGTGCTTTTCTCTTCAGTGTGTGTGTGTGTGTGGGAGCTCTGCAGTTCTTGCTCTAAGTATTTTCAGGTGTATTTAATCAGAGTGAGTGTATCTAGGTGCTGAGCTGGGGATTAGCTCCTGAGCGTGATGTTCCAAGCAGATGATTGGCTTGCTGCTGGACCGCCGACTACAGAAGAATGGCTGTTCCTCTGAGCCGCATCAACATTCATCTCTACTGACTCACACCAGTTTTCTATGCTGGAAGGTGATAGAGGTAAGGTGAGTGTTTATTTGGTTTCTTTATTTTTTAGTGAGTTTATTCCTTTTGTTTGTTGTTGGCCTTGCCCACTCTGACACAATTTTCTATTCCAGATCTTGTAAATGTCTGTTTTAAAAAAAAAACAGCGGTATAAATCAAGCTTTTGTGTCTCCCGCTCTGGTTTTGGGAGTTGAGGAAGAGAGGCTCCAGTTGTTCGTGTTCCGTCTTGGCCTCCGTTAGACGCGGCGTAACATCAGGTAGTAGATTGTGGGAATGTCTCTTTACTGGACTTCCCACTGATAAGCAGCCTCCTCTTATCAGTATTTTTGGACTTCAGGGAAGTTTGCCACTTCCTGTTTTGTGGATTATTAAAAATACCCATGATGCAACTTCTGATAAAACAGTATGTTATTCTTTCACATCCAGTATGAATTTATGTATAATCTATCAGCAAAAGTTTTAAGACACGAGGCCTGATTGATAAGTTCTGATCTTTTGCTTTTATTTTTCAACATAAGCGCCTTCCAGCTTGACCCACTTCTGCTCAAGATGCTGCAGGGACTTCAGTGGTATTTCTGAATAATCAACAGTCAATGGTTGATTGATAATTCTGAGCCCCATAACGAAATATCTAATCTAGTTTGACTCAACTGCAGTTATGGATACTTCATTACAGGCAGTTTCCAAAAGCATAAATAAAAATGTATGATATTTTTATGTGCAAATAACTACAGTGTTACTTGCTCTATTTTTTTTTTTTTTACAAAGCTTTTACTGTTTCTTTACTGCCTATAAGCGCCAAAAATATAAGTGTTTTCCTAAAAGATCATTGATTGAAGTTCAGTTGTGAGCCGAGCATAGAAAACACTCAGAGGAGATGTAGCTATTTCTTATTTATCTAAGTTATACAGAAGCCTGNAAAAAAAAAAAAAAAATCCTGCATGACTGATATTACATCATCATCTGAGGCCTGCTAGGTTCCAGCTAAAGCCTTTATCGTGCTGAGGAAGAGGTAAAAGTTATCTTGGGTACCTTCATTATAATCTCAGGCTTAGAATTTATCAATCAACACCTGATCATACGTTACAAATGAGTAGGTTACATTTTCGACACTGGGACTGGAGACTTATAGTGTGACTTCATGTCTGGCTATGTGAGAACAACTTTCACTCCACCTTTGAAACTAAAGAGCCAAAGATCATGTGATCTGTCTGGAGAACACGTCAAACCTCTGATCACGTTTGATAAAGCAGGAAGCTGCTCACAAAGGCAGGATTAGCGACAGGCAGAGTCACTGTGCAGCACTGCTGGAATAAAGAAAAGCTGCTGATTATCATGGAGAATGTGTTTGTTCTTACTGATGGAAACGTCCTCGTGACTTCATGCTGATCATCTGAGACAACAGAGACGTCCTCACCTAACAACCATTTAGACTCTTCCCATTTAACAGGAGCTCAAACCACAAGTATTACTGCTTTCCTTCTTTCCTTCTTTCCTTCCTTCCTCCTTTGTGTCCATCCTTCTGTCTCCTTTGTTCCTTCATTAATTTTTCCTTCATTTCTTCATTCATTATTCAGTTAATTATTTTATTTCCTTCCTTCCTTTTCTAGTTTTCATTGGTCTTTCATTGTCTTGACTTTCACTTCCTTCCTTTATCGCTTATTTCTTTTCTTTTAACTTTCAATTCTTCTTCCTCCTCCCTTATATCATTGTGTCCTTCCTTCTGTCTTTCCTGTATTCCTTCATTATCAAATTTCTTTCTTTCTTTTTTTATTATTATCTTCCTTCCTTCCTTTTGTTTTTCCACTGCTCTTTTACTGGTTTGTCTTTCATTTCCCTCTTTTATTCCTTCTGTCTTTCAATTCCTTGCTTCCTCCCTTCATTGTGTCCTTCCTTCTGTCTTTCCTTTTTCCTTCATTCACTTTAATCTAATTTCCTTCTTTTCTTCTTTCTTCTATTTTACTATTATCTTCCTTGTTTCCTTCTTTCCTTCCTTCCTTAAAATGCAGCATTTTTACTGTGGTATGGCCACTTCTACTTAAGGAAAGGGTTAAGTCCATGTCCTCTCTCTCTCTGAGAATCCTTGTGGCGTCAGGTATCTATTATGTTTTCTCTCCTGGTTTTCCTCTGAGGAAGAATTCCCGCTGTAACCGTGAGGCGGTGCCGTGGCGTTCTCCGGTTCTCTCCCAGACCAAACACAGCGACCAACCAGACTCCACTTCCTGTCGCTGACGATTTCTCAAGGTGGCAGCTTTCCTCACAGCTGAGGTAATGACTGCGATGAGCTCGTACCTCCTGCTGCAGCTGAAGAAATGAGCATAAAACGCTGCCTTCATGTGCTGTCCAAAATATTGTATTTACGAGTTGCGTGCACATTAACAGTCAACAGAAATCTGAATTGCCAGTGGGAAACTATTATTCAGGAAAAAAAAAAAAAAAAACNAAAAAAAAAAAAAAAACACAGATGTATAAATGCAATGCTAAAACTGTTGAAAATAGTACATTGCAGCGTTAAAGATAATTACTAAAACACATGAATATCATACTTAGTGTGCATTATCTGCTCATTGTTTTGTTGATGCTTTGGCAATAAAATGTACTGAAGTATCAAAAGTAGTAGTACTCAGAGTGAAGAATCATATGGAGTTTAGTGTCACTATCAAAGAAGTAACAGGGCTGGAAGGAAGTTAGTAAGGAAGATGTGGAAGAAGAAAATCAGTGGGGAAGGAAGGAAGGAAAGAAAGAAGGAAGCAAAGAAGAGCTTGATATTAAAGAAAAATATAGAATGAAGGAAGGTCAGAAGGAAACAAGGAGTGAGAGGAGATTAGAAAGAAGGATAAACAGAAGGAAGGACACAAAGGAAAGAAGTAAGCAGGAAGAAATAAAATCAAGAGATAAAATATATCCTATTCTTTAAGTTTATTTTAAAAATTTAAAAAAAAAAATGAATCTGCAAAGTAACCAGTAATTACTTTGCAGTGCAGTAACAGAATATTTTTCCTGTGGAATATAGGATAGGAAAAGTAAAGCAGAAGTACTCAAGCCTCAGACTTCTTCCTCAGTACCAGGTTAATACTTCATTTCCAGGATAAAAATTGTGAAGCTAGAATGACATTTGGACTGGCACTCACTGTTCTAAAGCAGAAATTGAGATGTGAGTGTGAAGTGAAACTCCCAGTATGCCAGCATGCTTAACAGATTGGTATGTTACCAGTTTGACACCTTCTAACTCATAATCCTTCATTTTCCTGATTAATATTCCTGCCGTCTCGGTCTTAAGAACATCTCCCGTGGCTTGTGTTAATTTGATCTCACAGGGGGGAGCCGCGTAATATCCCCACTTTAATTCTCAACGCTTCTTTCTTCAAACTTTTATTCCTGTCCTCTTCAATTTAGCTGAGGGCTCAAACAGATGGAATTGGGCGACGGAGCGCGGAAAATGAATCGTCGTGGGGGAATGAGATGTAATATCGGCAGCCAAACAATTGGGCCACCTCTTGAGAAGCACTAACCTTTGACTGTGTGGCAACGTAGCCACAAACCCTGAGGACAAACCCGTTTCAGAAATCATCATGGAAACTCGTGCAGGCCGTGTGTGTGTGTATGTGTGTGTGCAGACAGGCAGGGACAGACTGTATTACTGAACTCCTATTCCCATAATGGAGACCACACAATGGCACGCTGGCCAATTCCCCTCTCCGCTCTTAAAAAATGAAGCCTTATTCAGTTTTATGTAGGCCATCTGTAAGTCTACTCAGAAACTAAAAATAAAGATGGAGTGGATCAGAACATATTNCCCCCCTCACGTAGATAGATGCTTTGGAGCTGAATGGCATGTATGAAAAGAATGAGCTGAGCCAGAGAAAACACGGAATAAACTGCTGCGATTAACCCCAATGGCAGCTGAAATTAGCTCAAACTATTATACAAACACTTACAGCTCAGGAAAATAATAATAAAATAAAAAATCAATATGGCCTCCTTTACTGATACAATATAGTATGGAGCAACATGATTGGTCATTATTTTTGCCCATACACCAAAGCTCTAACCCATTTAACATCCTGAAATAATGTTATTTTGTCTGTCATTGATCATCTCTACAACATATAAAGTTATTTCTGATGATATGATGTATTTTTTTGTCATGTTAGAATACCGCATTCATTTTAAGAGTTATGATTCAAATCAATTAACATCTTGAGCCTAGGTCTTCCCTTTAGCTGTGGCTTTGAATTATGACCTAAAAAGATGGACTGTAAAAATAAAAATAATAAAAATATTTATTAAAAAGGAAAATTTAATAGGCTGGATAACAAATTTTAGCGTGTGAAAATGTGGACATCTGCCAATCCTCTACTTGTTTCAATCAACCAATTAATCAATAAAAATCTGTGAGCGAAGAAATTCTAGAAATATATATAACTAAAGCCAGAAATCTCTGTCCGACCATCTGTGGTATCAGTATCTCTAAAACCCAGCACTGTATGAAGTTGAAATTTGGCAGGTTTATTGCTCAGGACTCAAGGATGTGCAGTGTTGCATGCTGTTTGGATGAGCAGTTCTTGAATTGAGCTGTGCTGGTAAAAAGTAGGTGCATGCAGCAGGATACACTCCAGGTGCAGCAGCATCTGCTCCAGTCCACGGGCACTTATGGCAGGCTACGGCTCACACCATAAAGTCCGGCCCGTTCTGAACAGGCACAACAGGCCTGGGAGTTTGAGGGTTCTGTGCAGTATCTTAGCTGTTCCTAGACTGCACTCTTCTCAGACCTCAAGTGTTGTTCCTGAAATCTGCTGGAGCCAATCTCCCAGTGGGTCACAGTCCCTATAGTGCTCATGTTACTACTGGGACCACTGTGGACTTCACCTTCCACATACAGTCCAATTTTTTGTTAATCCCTTGGTATTTCTCTAGCTTCTCGTGCTTTCTTCCTGATGTTGCATCACTGGGGATTGCTGCATCGATCACTACTGCGCTCTTCTGCTCCTTGTTAACCACCATGTCTGGTTGGTTAGCAGCACCTGCTTCTCGCTCTGGAACTTGAAGCCCCACAGGATCTTAGCTCTGACATTCTCAATCACCTTGGTGGTGTCTCCCATTTGGACTTAGGGACTTCCAGCATGAATTCAGCACAGATGTTCCTGTACACTATCCCAGCCACTTGGTCATGAGTCTCAGTGTACACTGTCCCAGCTAGCATCTTATACCCTGCTACCAAGTGCTAGACTATCTCAGGGGCATCTTTGCACAGCCTGCACATTGGGTCTTATCTAGTGTGGTAGAGCCCTGCCTCTATGGATCTGGTGCTGAGGGCCTGTTCTTGCGCTGCCATGATGAGAGCCTCTGTGCTCCTTCAGACCAGCCTTTTCTAGCCACTGGTAGGATTTCTTAATATTGGTGAAACAGGGAATCAGGACAACCTGATGAGAAACAGGCTACTGTGTGTACGTGTGTGTGTGAATTTGCGTGCCATATACATTGTATATATACAGTACATGTGTATATATATACACACACAGGGTGTCCCAAAAAATGTATACACACTTTGAATGATTATAACTCACTCAAACTTTCTTTTTTTACAGGTGCAACTGATTTTTAAGTAATGGCAAGACTAAGAAAAAGATTCTACACTTGTCTTCTTTAACTTGGATTATAAAACCTAGATATATCTTAATAAACATTGTNAGATTCTACACTTGTCTTCTTTAACTTGGATTATAAAACCTAGATATATCTTAATAAACATTGTATAATCATTCAGAGTGTGTATACATTTTATATATACTGTATATATATGGCAAAATATGTGGCAAAAGAGCCATGGCAAACCTATGGCTCTTTTTCTGCACTCTTTTTCTCATCATATCATGTTCAAAATGTTGAATTTTAAGGTATATCACCTGAACAGTTGAATTTGAATGACTGGAGGATTTAAACAACTAAAATACAGTTTTATATTTTGGAAAATAGTTGTCAATAACAAAATATGTATGCGTAAACATACCCAATTGCCGGTATGGTCTTTTAAACCCCTTGTTCATTTTCTCATGACTCAGGCTCAGAACTTATCAGTCAACCCTCATAGTTTTAGCATGCAGGTTGGACATTGTGGAGCTGTACTGTGTTCAGTCTCTGAATGTGTCCATGCTGCCTTCAGCAGCAGCTTTCAGCAACACACACACATACACACACACGTGCACACACACACAGACACAGACACACACAATAACAACATGTAGCTGAAATGCCGATGCCTCCAGGCGGTGGGGAGGCAGGTGTTCCTCCCCACCCGGGGCCCCCAGGGGCCGCCTGGCACACAAATTCACACACACACATACACACACTCACTGACAAATGGAACTACATGAGTCCCAGGAGCCGGCGCATAGAACAGGCACACACACACACACACATACACACACACACACAAGCATTGGTGTTTGGTCTCTTAAAGGAACATACCGGTGATTATCATGTTTGAGACAAATATATACAATCCACATACATGTTACTGACAATATTTCCCAAAGGCGATATACTGATTTTTAGCGGTAAATTTTAGATTGTTTTTCCTACGTTTCAGACAGTCATTGGTTTCTGTTCATTCCAATATGCTATAAAAATCAATTTGAAACATGCTTGTAATACATAGTTATGGTAAACAAGATATGTATTAGGTTTTTTTTGTCAAAGTAACTTTAGTTAACCGATCCAACATGGAACATGATGTATTTCTCCACCAGGAAATAATATAGTCCCAGGAAAAGATGACTTTTACCAATAAATTAAAATGACGGTGCCTTCTACAATTATGCATAAGTGTTACAAGGTGAACACTGAATGCTGAATTTTATGGTGGGTGTATCACCTGAGCTTTTGATTTTGAAAGATTAGTGGATTTGAAAAAAAAATGACAGGAAAACTAAAATAAGGTTTTGTATTTTTGAAATTGTCAGTAACATATATGTGGGTTGTATATATTGGGCTCAAATGCGCACAATTTTCGGTATGGTCCTTTAAATTCCTTTCTTTGTAACCTGGAATTCCTCTTCTTCCCGTTGTTTGACATTCCTCCCATTCACACGGCTGCTCTGTGTTAATTAGTGTGAATGTTTTTGCTGCTTAGCTAATTAGCGTAGCTTTGCGGCGAGGTGACACCTGGCGTAGCCGCAGCAGACAGACAGAAAGGCTGCAGACATTAAGCAGACCAGAGTCCAGCTGTGTGTGTGTGGTGTGATGGATGAGCAGCTTTGCTTCATTACTCCCGCAGCGCACGGGGCAGGTAGAAGAGCCGATAATCACCGATGAAATATGACAGTCTGGAAGGAAAGAGTTCATTTCCACAATTACTGTACTGTAGTTATTTATCAGCCTGTTTTTTTTTTTTTTTTNAAAAAAAAAAAAAAAAAAAAAATAGCAGAAGGAAAAAAAATATGTGAAATTTGTGAGATCATGCAATACTTTTTGCGTTATTTTGTGAAAAGTTTTGCATTATCTCATAAAATTATTGCATATCAGCGTCATCTCAGCTACGCATTAGTGGGTTTTGCATGTTTTTGCCCTTTTTTGTTCCTTTACAACATGAGTGTCAAATTCAATCACAGAGGGGGCCAAAATTAAAAACTGGGGCCAAGTCAAGGGCCAAATAGGGTCAGCCTTTATTGAAAATAGACTTAAATTGGCCTCATTTTCATCAAAGGCGATAAAAATTATTCATACATTAAAATGAACTTCACTTTAACTGCTGCCCCCAAGACATCTTATAGAATTCAGAACAAACCAGAGGTGTGGAAAAACATAGACAAATGAGAGATCAAATTCAAAATAAACGACACATCAGCATCATTCATTTTTTTAAATGTCTTCCTCTCTATCAGCAGTGTTTCACTGATTCATTTCCAATGAAAAAGTTTTATCGCAGGCATCAGAAATAGCCAGAAAATTGTAATTTTTCTCAAGGAAAATCTAAAATCACTCTTAGTTTTTCATTAACACCAACAAGAAAAATGAGAATAATATTTTAAATGTGATCATGCCTTCTCATGTTATATTCTTTAATTATAACCACATCAGTGCTGCTAACAAGGCTAGCAGGTTTATCTCTAACAGCAGCAAACAGTTTCTGTAACTCCACCTGTGCTGAAAGCCTGTTTTCAGAGTCCACCTTTCCTTTGGCCATTTCTTCCGTGGACTAGTTTAAAGTTCATTAAAAGTGACTGAATGGAGGTAGAGGAGGGGCGCTGGTGCTTACAGGTGTTGATTGACATGCTGGCTGTTGCAGTGCATTCTGGGATTTGTAGTATCTGTAAAGTGCGTGCTATATACTGGCCAGTTATTATAAAAATTAGCTATTATCTCGTGGGCCGGATATAATTGTACCTCAGGCCGGATGTGGCCCACGGGCCTTTAATTTGAAATATGTGCTTTACAACAATTCCATTAATATGGCAGACCCTAAGGGAACATTGAGAGGGGTAAATAATGAGTCCTTTTGCAAGATACTGCAAAAGTTTTGTGAGATTATGCAATACTTTAGCTACCAAAATGACCTAGACCCAAGCACCAGCTGAAGGTCTTTATGTTTTAGTCCAAGCTCCAAGTAAAACACGACAAAATGCTCCATTGTTGATTAACAATGGAGCATTAGAGTGACCCGGATATACTGTCACACTTCCGCTCAATGAAGGGTCAAGTTTTGCATTTCTCTCCTGCAAAACATTTGCATTATAATGCAAAAGAACTCGCCATGTTTTTCCTTCCACAGTGTTGTTGTTTTTACTCCCATGTCCCTTTAGGGGTTCTGTACTTTTCATGATCTTCTTGCTATATTTTATTTCAGATAATGTATGTAGGGCAGCACTTCCTAGAATGTTTCCTTTTTTTTACATTTTAAAGTTGCATTTAGTGCTGCTCGCACTAGATGAACATGGCCTGATGACTTCATGTGACCCGGGAATTACCCGTCTGTGTTTCAGCATTTGCATGAAATAAACAAAAACTTTATTTCACTAGAATTTACAAATCAAATCCCAATGATTGTCACTGGATCCAGCTGAAACATGACATATTATGTACATATCACACATAATGAGCCTGGTAAAAGATTAAAAAACATTCCTTAATAAGCTGAGATGCATGTTATCCATCATGTCAACTTTTTACTTCTTCAAATGCGTCTCCACGCTGCAGAGGAGAATTCAGAAACTTCCATTAAATGTTCCTCTGCAGTCTCACTCAGGAAAAATGCACAAGAAAGGTACGGGATAAAAACTTCAAAAAATTCTAATTCATGCAAAATTACAGAGACTTCTGTAATTTCGCATATGCTGTTTGCTGTGATGGATTATTTATCTCAGATATGTTTCAAGTCTCTATAAGTTGACTTTAATAGCGTGCTGGAATGAACTGAAACCAATGGCAGTCTTGAAGATAGGAAAAGTCTAAACTTTACCTTTAAAGTCATATATTTTGAGGAAATGGTTGTCAGTAACGTAGCGTGTGAATACTTTCAGCTCAAATATGCACGATCGCCGGTATGGTCCTTTAAGTAATTTGTGGTGGAATATTTGGACAGTCATCCTCAACAATCCATCCATCCATCCATTCTTTCATCCATCTGTCCATTTGACCTGCTCCATCAAGGCCACACAAATCTAAACAAAATTTGTCCTGTTCAAATACTACAATATACTGGCCTAAAGAAAGACAAAAATAAAAATATTTTTCTGGATCTATCTCTGTAACTACGCACAATTTATCAAAACTGAAACAGCATCATCTCAGCTACACATTAGTGGGGTTTGCATGTTTTTGCCCTTTTTGTTCCATTACAGCAATTCCATTAATGTGTCCTCCTGTCCAAGCATTTATTTTATTAGGCTAGTCTATGATAGACTAGCATATATATGCCTTTTTTTTCATTGAGATTGGTGTATGAAGAAATTGATTTTTATTTATTTATTTATTTATTAAATACCCTATCATCAGATATTATTATTTTTTTAAGTTCCTGTATCCACCTCTGGATCAGGATCCACACCAAAATTTAATGGGTTCTTTCCTGGGACATGTCAGATTTATTGTCATTCATATAAGTGTCTGTCTGTGTGAATGTGAGTGTGCACTTTGTCTGGTGTGTGTTTATGTATGTGTGTGTCCAATCTTTGTGTGTTTTTCTTTCTCTTTAATTAAGTTTAGTGTAATCTAAGTTTGGGAAACTGCGCATACAGTTTTCAGGAGGAGAATCTTGCATGGAAAATAATCTGCTAGGACAATAAAGGTTTATATATCGTAACATTTTGATAAAAAGAAGTTATTAAAATTAAATTTACAAAGATCAGATTTGCCAAAATGACAGATAATGTTTCCACGGATGTCAGAAACACAGTACCAGCAGGAAATGATTCTGGCATTTAAAGAAGGGCAATAAATCAGAATTCAAACATGTTTCAGTCAACATACAAGAAATTATGAACAAAATGAGTCAATTAAATTTTGATAAATAAAAATATAACTACATTAACAAATTGTTCTGACATTTTGAAAAACAAATGCGCCTAAATGGCCAAAATATTACTGAGCACTCTATTTGTACACTGAGAGCATTAAAGGTACAATGGTTGATTGATAAGTTCTGAGCCTCTCAGGGAAAGCTTGCTCTCAGGTATTGCAGTTATTTATTTTCCAAGGTTGCTGGAGAGATTTCATAAAATATTTTTAGAGAAGTCCTTTTAATATAAACAATCTCAGTAGTTGATATGATGTCATCATATCAGATATTATATAATTGTTCACGTTTGGGAAGAGGTGAAAGTCCGAGAGGTCAAATCAGCTCAAAGCCAAAATCATGTAGCAGCCAGCAAATACATAATCAGTACACACTGGTCAAGTTTATCCATGTTGTCCTCAGAGCTTTGAGAAACTCCGGAACCTGAAGGAGAATCGCTGAGCTACAATGAATGCAGCCGAGATGTAAAAATACCTCAAGAAGTATATTACTGCCACAAAAAGACAGCATTCACTGACTTAAAAGACCACTGGCGGTCATGCATATTTGAGCCCGATACAGTCCGCATATATGTTATGTTACTGACAATTTCCAAAACATAAAACCTTATTTTAGTTTTCCTGTATTTTTTTTTTTCAAATACTCTAATCTTTCTAAATGAAATGTTCAGCAATTCACCTTACAATTCAATGTTTCGCCTGCTAACACTTAGGCATGATTGTAGAAGGCATGGTCGTTTTCATTTCTCTGTAAAAGCCATCTTCTCCTGGGACTATATTTCCTGGAAAAGACATACATTGTCTTCCGTGCAGCTCTGTGTTGGATCAGTTAAATAAAGTTACTTCAGCATGAAAAACTAATAGACATGGTGTTCTCATCACAGTTCAAATGTAATCTGGTGTCAGAAACACAGTAAACATTTAAATATTCAAATTTTTTTCACAATTGTGTGGCACACCATGATAAATGGAAGGATCCAATGGACCCATCTGTGATGGATTACAAATCTCCAGCATGTTTCAAGTCTCTACAAGTTGATTTTAATAGTGTACTGGAATGAACTGAAACCAATGGCGGTCTGGAAGGTAGGAAAAGCAATTCTGAAATTTACTGCGGAAGTAGTATATTTTGGGAAATGGTTGTCAGTAAGACAACGTGTATACAGGTTGTATGTAGGCTCAAACATGCACGATCGCCAGTATGATTCTTTAACATGTTGGGCTCAGAATTTATCAGTCTGCCTTGTATCATGACTTACTTGCATAGCCAAAGGTTTATGTTCAAAGTGTATCTGAGTAGCAACTCAGATACTCAAAACAGGATTTTTACTGGATCAGTTTCTGCAGTAGCTCCTCACTTTTTCCTTTTTTAGTGGAAAGTTGCTAAAGCTCTGACAAGAGCTTAAATCTGCTGGACTTCAGTTCACATTTAAACGTCAGAAAGCGGTTTAGACCCACAAGTGTTATGGACAAATCCTCAACTATTTGAGAAGAGAACAGGTCTGCTCTAAAACCTTTGACAAGGCCACTTTTCACCAAACCTTTTCAATTATACGTTCCAAAAGACGTCTGTTAGAAAGATGGTCAAAGGTCACATCAGATGTTTACTTGCATCTAAGCTTTATACTTATACTACATATAGGACCGATTACTTTCTGCTTTATTTTTCAGAAAGAAGAGGAAAACACTGGAGAAAGTCAGAAGAATAAATAAATAACAGACAAATTGTTGTGGAAAGTGGATTATAATAACAGCATGTGCAGTGCATATACTGTATTAGTCCAAAAATTTTTACTTCAAGAAACTCTGAAGCATAATTATGAAGTTTTTTCTCCTGATATGAAACACAAGTTCAGGGTCTGTGGAAATAAAATCCAGGTGGCAATTAAATAGTTTAAACCAATTTATATATTAATTCACAAACAAAATACAGCATATAAAAAGCTTACCCTCATTGATTCATCACAAAAAAAGAGCATCATGGTTCAAATGCAATCTGGTGTATGTCAGAAACACAGTAAACATTTAAATATTCAAATTTTTTCACAAGTGTGTGTGCACCATGATAAAATGTCACAGACACTTTAGAATTTCAACATCTTACACCACTTTCACTGGTGCTGATGCAGCTCTGGCGATGGAGACAGACTGAATGAGTGTTTGATGAGACGCTAAGGAGCGTTTTCCACTCTTCCTGCAGTGGGGTGGTCAGCTGGTGGAGGGTTCTCAGTTGGGGCGTCCCTACGCTGCCCACCTGGTCCTACAGGTGCTCAGTGGGTGAGAAGTCGGGAAAGCGTGAAGGCCTCAACAGTGCATAGACACAGTGATCACTGAGGGTGCACAGCACATTTGACAGGCCACGGCTTCAAGTAGGCTGACAGCTCGATTCCGATCTGCATCTTTAGTTGGGGCATTTGAAACTTATTTTAATGTTATCCCTTATTCCTATTGTGTTATTGTGTGTATGAGGAGAAGCCACAGGAAATTCCTTCTGTGTGACAGCATATTGTACTTTGGCCAATAAACTTGAAACTTGAAGCAACTCAAGAAAACCTTCAAAAGACTTGAGATTTTTTGATTCGAATGACACAAATGATTCATCCTGAGCATCATTTATCACCACCATGCCCGTCCTTCAAACCTTCAAATATGCATGCCCAGGTGGTGAGCAGGATTATTGTGCAAAGTAACACCCTTAACCCATAACATTTATACAAAGCAGATCTAACACGGAGTCAACAATAAGCATCAGTTATCTGTGTGTGGGGTCATGTCCCAGAAAATCTCCATTATTTTCAAAGCTCAAAGTTGACAGGTATGTACTGAGTTCACAACTGAGTTAATGTGCGGTCCTTTGACCGTGAGAATGAAATTTTATTGGCCCCCGTTTTCATCAAAGTTGCCCATCCCTGATATATATAGATATGTGGTCCCCTGATTTAATTTGTCTGGCTGAAACCTTTGCTATTTTTTTCCTCTGCGTCTTTCTGCAGTAGAATACGAAAGCTTTATGAGAGGTTCCGGTACTCCCGAAAATGTCCCAATACTCTGCAATGAAAATCACAGAGATCCCGGTACTGCATACCAGTGAGTACCGGCCTACTTCACGCACTGTGTGTACGGTGTTAAAGAGTATAAATATGTTTCAGGTTGTCATAACCAGAGAAATTTGTAAAATATGCACCACTGGCTCCACACCTTCATCGTCTCACACACCAACTAAATCTACTGCTGGGTTGTGTTTAAAACATAAAACCAGCGGAAGATTTTTTTGAATTGATGCAGGTGTTATACAATATTTTTGTACCTCACCAACTTTTTTCTTAAAACAACAAAAGGAAATCAAGCCAGCACAAGCTCTGGACTTAAAAAGGCCCCAGCTCTAAGCAGCGCTGAGGACCCTTCATGATTTGGTAAATTCCCTTCAATAAAAATCATTTTAAAAATCTTAAACAGCATCTGAGAACTTTTGGGATTCATTAAATTCTTATCCAAATATTTTCACCTTCAACTGCTGCTTTGCTTTACACTCTTCACTTTTAGCAGAGGGTGTGTTTTCTGTCAAACAGCAGGTTACCGGGGTAACGGAGGTCTTTCCTCGTCACGGCACGGAGAGAACGCCTCCAGCAGTCTCTGGAGGGGCGTTAGAGGATTTGGAGAGCGCCAAGCTGGGATTTGGACTCTCGGAGGAGCAGCATGAGGTAACTGTAGCATGAAGCTCTTTCCTAATGACAGCCAGTCGTTTCGCTGGAGAATTGCAGGAGTTTCGTTTCAAGGACGTGCCAGTAGCTGGAATGTTTTTGCTCCTTCGTGAAGGCGGCACGTGTAAAATGTCTCTCACAGCAAGTGTTAACGATCAACGCCGCGCAGCCGCAGCAAGGCCTTCATACGTCTAAAACAGATTCAGCTCATTAACCCTCAGGAGTTATTGTACTTTTTCTTTAACTGATTTGTGGCTTTGTCTTATAAGCTGCACTGAATTTAAAAAAAAAAAAAAAAAAAAATGGTGGACATTTCTACCAAGTCTGTCAATTTTCTGCTTGTTTCTCCAAAAACCTTGATGCTAGAGGAAAAAATCTGTTAGGGATGAGCATCCAGAAATAAATCTATTTTAAAAATTCAGAATCTAAAATAAATTATTAATTCTAGAAAATTCAAGAAAGTTCAATGAAATTATTGAAAAAATCTAAAAAAAAAAAAAAAAAAANAAAAAAAAAAAAAAAAAAAGGCAAAAATAATAATAATAAAAAACTCAAAACTGCAAAAACTTCTAGAAAAAAGCATTGGCTCTCTACAATTGATGATTCTAGGATTTTTTTTAATTAGGTTCTAGAATATTCTTCACTTGATTGTGAACTTTGCTTGTGATTTAACAGCATGTTACTTCAGAAATCAAACATTAGCTTAACAAGAACATTTAAAAATGACTGTTTTTGTGACATAAAGCAATTCCTATGATTATTATTATTATTATTATTATTATTATTATTATTATTATTATCATTGTTATTATTACATTTGACAGGAGGCACATTCATGGAATTGCTGTACAGAAACAAATAGGACATAGCCCATAACTGCTAACGTAGCTGAGATGATGCTAATTCAGTAGCATGAGCATCATGTGATGTGACTTTAATAGTTACAGAGACAGATGTAGGGAAAAAATGTTATTTTAGTTATTTCTTTCTCATTACAACCAGTTTATTATTAGAAGAAGACACGTTTTGTCTCTGGGAAAAACATATGCATCTTCACACGTGGACACGTTTCCAGCTCCCTGTTGAAGATCTTTATGTCAGGAACTAAATGACATTTGTTTTCAGAGGAGTTGAAGCAGGCAGAATGTTCCAGAGTGTTTCCACGCCGTGCTGTCAGACTGCAGCCGATAATCCAAACGCACAGAGAGAACGGGAATATTTGTTTTGGCTTCCAACGTGTCAGGAAGAAAATTAGCTGTGTGTTAGGATAACAGCACATGTCACAGCGCTGCAGCAATGTAACGAGTGTTTGAAAGGATGTTGGAATCACATCGCGTGCTGTCAGCCCTCTGGCATTTAGGTAGCATGTAGTCAGGGTCAAAGGTCAAATACTTCCTTAAACCAATATTTCCTGCTATACCACACACATGGACTCTTCATCTACACCTCTGACCCCAAAACCAAAAGACTGATGGGAGAAAAGTTTGGCTCAGTTGGTGGAAGAAGTATAACAAACATAATGAAGTATCCATAGTACTGCGAGTGTTTTTCTCTTTTGTCTTTGGCTCGCCAGAAATCCAGAAATCTGTTACGGTATGTTAGAACCTGAAATAGTTCCTGTGTTCCCACAGTGGTTCTTGGAAAGGAAAGGGATTAAAACATCAAACATGGCAGCACCATTAAAGGACCATTAAAGCAACTGTGCATGTTTGAGCCCAATATATACAATCTATATATGTTAAATTACTGACAGCCATTTCCCAAAATATACTACTTTAGCGGTTTTCTTACTCTCCAGACTGCTTGGTTTCACTTCATTCCAGTACGCTATTAAAATCAAATTTTGGAGACTTGAAAGGTGCTTGAGAAACATAATCCATCACAGCGAACAAGGTGTCTATTAGGTTTTTTTTTTTTATTTGTTTTTGCCAAAATAATGTTATTTATCTGATCCAACATGGAGGTATTTCTCCAGGAAAGATCGTCCCAGGAGAAGACGGCTTTTACTGAGAAAGTAAAATGTTATAAGTGTTAGAAGGAGAAACACTGAACTTTAAGGTGGGAGTTCCACCTGAACATTTGATTTTGAAATATCAGGGGATTTGAAAAAATAACAGGAAAACTGAAATACGGTTTTATGTTTTGGAAATTGTTGTCAGTAATGTAACATGTATTCAAGTGGCATATATTTATTGGGGCTCAAACATGCACAATCACCGGTACGGTCCTTTAAAGTCACATTTGTCAAAGCTAAGTTATTTTGGATCAGTTAGAACAGTCAGAAAAGCCACAGATTTTTTTTTGTTTTTTTTCCAGGAACTAACATCAGGAATTATAGCACCTGTTGAAACTTTTTCAGGAACTTTCCTTTGTTTCACTCCAAGGAACCCGGGTTGCATTCAGTTCCACCAACAACGATTGCTTCTCAATTTTGTCTTCCTCAAAAATGCAATGATGCAAGATGGCCACCAAACCAAGTGAAATTCAGTTCCAAATTAAGTAAAGGAAAGGCGCTGCTGATTTGCTCGGTTTTCCTCCCTTCCATTGTTTTGCCTAAAACGAAAGGTGCTAATGCACTGTAAAACATTTGAAAACAGTTGCATGTGAGTGTAATTTGCAGGAGGCACGTTGGTATTTTGATTTCTGCTTGATCTCCTGGATTACGAGCGTCTTTACACGGCGGAGCATGTCGGCGAGGAAGACTGACTTCCGACCAACTCCATCAGATAGTCGCAGTCAGATTCTGTGTCAGCGGAGTCTCGGGTTTCTTTTATCCGTCTGCGCAGGATGCAGGCAGGGCAGGAAAGCGGGTCTCCTACCAGTATCAAAGATGCTTCTGGCTCTCTGTCAAGGCGAAGACGTAATGAGATCTTTGCTGCGAGTCGCCCCAGAGACGTTCCCTTGCCAAATGTCTGAGGCCAGCCGCAGGTCAGCCTGGCTCGGTGATTTATGTTCTTCTTTATCAGACGTAATGACTGTTCTCACAATTAGCCCGAGACATGCTATCAGAGTCCAAATGACCCACAGACGCAGCTGCCTCTTAATGACGGCAGGGCCACACCCGGGACTTTTTCCTTTTAATGGCCGGAAATCGCAGCTCGGGCCTCTGCAGCCGCAGCTCATTACGCCACCTCACGAGAACAGCTCTCACCTCGTCACCGCCAAGCCTCGCCACCATCCTGCTGTGACCTTTAAGGATTTAAGGGGCTTGTACATTGACTTTCTTAGTACCTGTTGGTGTCAATGACAATCATTAAAAAAAAAAAGTATTTATGTCTCAGCGTAAATTCAGGTTCTACAAGAGTAACATTAACTTTATCTAATCATCATCAACCAAAACTTAGTGGTGTTCATCTCAAAAGGAGCAGTACTACTAAATTAGAGTTATTCTCAGTGGAGAAAAAGTACAAGTTCTGGATGCAGATTCACAAAAGTAAGAGTTAAGGAGTATAAACTCAAATATCAAAGTAAAAGTACGGTGAAGTGTGAAGATGAATAGGGTTAAATCTTTATGTTGGATGGAAATCTTGTAAATACTATTTTGGGGATTGTCATCTTTTCAGATATGTGAAGGAAGGAAGGAAGGAAGGAAGGAAATTATAAAAAGTCAGAAACAAGGAAGAAAAAAGAAGAAAAGTAGGAAACAGATCAAGTAGATATGAAAGAAGGAAACAAGTAAAGAACTAAGGAAGAAATGAGAAGAGATCAAAGAAGGAAACAAATAGAGAATAAAGAAGGAAACAAGTAAAGCACAGAAGGAAGAGACAGAAGTAAAGTAGATAAAAAAGAGAAAGAAAGAAAGAAAGAAAGAAAAAAGAAAGAAAATATTTGGGTTTTTTTGATAAACAGCAAAACACACTAAATACGCTTGTTGTAAAGCCACATTTCTTTTCTTTTTACATAAACGACACATCAGTCTTGTTCAGTATAATAATTCAGCAGAAAAATAACATCTCAGATTCAAGCTGAATACCCAAGAGGAAAAACCTTTCAAAGGAAATATTAACGTTACAAAATAAAAATCAAAACCTCAATCTGTATCTGTGGATGAAAGCAGATGAAAACATGCGGATGCATTTTTATGAAACAATTTAGAGCACAAAGAAATCCAATTTAAGTTTACTGCAAATGTGAAACTTGATGTTGTGTGCCGGCATGCAGAAAACAATTTAATGAAGCCTTGTATAAAAATAAAAAAAAAAAAAAGAAAAATTAATAACAGCGTCAACTTTTTAATACTCCACAAACAAGCCAGCTTATTTGTTCAGGGATCTGAGTATTTCCTGTTTCATCTTTCCATTATAACGGTAATATTAGATTCTCATAAGTGCTTTTAAAAATTACAGGTGGCTTAATGTTTTTAATCAAAGCAGGTACAAAGGATTATGTTTCAAAATATGATATATATGCAGGATATTAAAGCAATTTTGTCAACCAGAGGGTTGAAGTTACCCAATACCCATTAAAATATAATTCAATTAGCTCAGAATTCTGCCATCGATCATTTTAAAGAGGCTGATGCCACATTTTTAAACATTCTGTTAGAACAAAGGGAGTAAATAAAATGGTTTAAAGGCTTTGTGACGCTCAGCTCTGTCGTTTCCTCTGAGCTCATTAACGTCCGTGTGCCTCGAGCTCCCAGCATGCATCACTGCATGTAGTCCACAGAGCCAAACTTCCTGTGGGAAGTGGGAGTATATTATAGGGTCTCTCACACACACACACACACACACACACACACACACACACACACGCATATGCTTTGAGTCTCTGCGGTTCGACTTTTGCATCGTAAAATTTAATTTTAGATGCACGTTCGCTGTGATTTGCAGCTTTTTTTCTTCACTTGTCGATATAGATTTCTCTTAAAGCGACAGCGCGTGAACAGAGTGGAATGGTGGAAATCCTGCTCTCTGCTCACGGGTCACGGTTTCTTTTTTCCTGCTGTGTCGCTCAACATTCAATTCTGCTCCCAAATTGTTCCAATATGATGAATTGCTGTAATGATTGTGATAAACTTTTGGTTTTCTAAAAATAGCTCTCAGTCCTCTAATAGGGACACAGGCTTCTGTGAAAGTTGTTTTATTGTGGCAAATTAATTCTCAAATTCTTGACTGTTTTAATTTAATTGTTATTCTCTTTTAGTTAAGAATGAGATTTTTGTGGACCTTTGTGTAGTTTGTGCTTACTCTGCACTGTTCTGCATGGATCTGTAACTTTTCATGCTTATACTGTAAACTTCTCAACTTCAGTGCAGAATAACAAGGATTTTCTGTGATTTTTTTTCTTATATTTGGCTTGTTGGTGAATCGGTACTGTTACGAGTTAAAGTCAAGGTAATCAGCAACTCGTTACGGCTAAGTTTGTTGATACTAATATCAACAAATTAAACAGAAAGGAATTAACACCAGCACAGAGGAAACGTATGGTGGCAATATGGACAGCCCTTTGGTCTTCTGGGTTTTTCCTCTCCATGGCTGGACTGGTCAGGTACAGCTCACCTGTTGCTAGCTTCTCTTGCAGTTCACAAAGTGTTATGTTCTAAATGTAGTGCCAGACACATACTGTATTTACAGTGTTTCCCAAAAAACAAAATTCCTACTGAGAAGACCATGTGGCACATTAATGAGCGCTGTCAGTCAAATCCAAACCTTCTCCAAAATTGGTCCAGAATGACTTGGCATTATAAATAATTGATCCCTCACAAACCGGAGTTACTTCCGAACGCTGCAGACCACTTGTCCCAAAGTATGAGCTCAATGGCAAACAAAATAGAAACATAAACACACACACCTGCAACACAGGGATGTTTAATAGTTCCTTCACCAATCCCACAAAGTACAGCGGCCAATCAGAAGATCCCACAGCCCCACTTCCTGTGACACCATGCGTGCCATGGGCCATGTTGCCCTCAGTGCACGACACAAAACAAATAAATAAATAGCAGTACTTTCTATGGTAGGCTCAGAACTTATCAATCTACCTCATAGGGTTGTGGTTTAAGGTTAGCACCACAATACAAATACTAGCTTTAGGTTTTTTTTTTGTCTTACTCGGCCTCTGATAAAAATCCCACTGTGTCCATGTTGGATTTTAGCAATGTTCCATGGATATAAAATGTCTGGCTGTCTTTCCTGTGGGGACATTCCGTGTCCTCCTCTGACTCACAGCCTCGCCGCTCTCAGATTTCCACTGATTCAAGCCTGCATTAACCACAGAGCACAAACTGCTCTTTTTAGACCGGCCAGGGCTTTGATGGGATGATTGGTTGTATGACGGTCGGACATGGGCGATGGTCATAACTCAGCAACGCGGCCGCACGGCGAAACTCCTCCCGCAGCATTTAGCAGCTAATAATGATTGAGCAGACAGTCTCTGACATAGATAAACACAAACCTCCTTCTACAGAAAGGGAAGCTACTAATTACATCATATCCAGGCAGAGACAGAGTCTGTTTCAACATGAGGGTAAATAAAGGCCCGCATATGTCTTCCATATGGCGGGCNGGGCCGAGCCTCGGGCTGCTGCTCTGCCCCTGGATGACGCGGAGAAAAAAACAGACGACGGCGAATCGAAGATGACAATTTCCAGCAGAGACGGGTTTGAGCTGGCTTTGATCATTATGAGTAAAAAACGTTTTTTATTTATGAAAGAAAAAAAAAGCTGTTTGCCGATTTCATTTATGATCATCAAAGGCTGATCAGTAAACAAAATGCTGCAAAGACGCACAAGCCAAGTTTCATTATTTGGAATCTGTTTTCACTTTTTTTTTTTTTTAAGATGAAGATTTTCAGATTCACAGCAGCAGAACATTTACTTTAAGGACATATTATACTGATTTCCATGTTCTTATTTTCACTTATGGGCTTATTTTAATCCTCTGTAATGCTTTAAAGTGCAAAATACACAGTGATTCTGCATCTAATTCTGCCCTCACTGGCTGCAGCATCACTGAGCACACTGATTAATAACATTTTAGAAACTGTTTCATACTGGTGATCGAACGTGTTCGAACATCGAACATGCCTCATATACAAGACGTATATTACTGACAATCATTTCCCAAAATATACGACCTTAGCGCTGAATTTCAGGGGTTTTTTTCTCTCACCTTCCAGACTGCATTGATTTCAGTTTATTCAAATACAATATTAAAATTAACTTGTAGAGACTTGAAACACGCTTGAGATACGTAATCCATCACAGCAAACATTATGTTTATTAGGTTTCTTGTCAAAGTAACTTTATTTAACTGATCCAACACAGAGCTGCACGGAAGATGATGTATGTCTCCACCAGGAAATATAGTCCCAGAGAAGACGGCTTTTACCAAGAAATCAAACTGGCCTTGCCTTCTACAATCATGCATAGAATAGAATAGAATAGAATAGAATAGAACTTTATTGTCCACCATAGGTGGAAATTTGTCTTCGGCACACCGTTAAGAATCAGAACAAGCACACTTCATACATACGTTAATGATGACCAGACGAAAACACCAATGATGCTGGAGGTAGGGCGAATATGTTCATAATTGTCTGCTATTTCTCCTTGCCAAGAAAATTATGAAAGAAAAAAAATGATGTTTGTTTAGTTTAACTTAAATTTAATTGATGCTTTCAGCCCTGCGATAGACTGGCAGTCTGTCCAGGGTGAACCCCGCCTTTCGCCTGGTGGCCTCTGGGATAGGCTCAGCTCCCCCATGACCCTCAACAGGACAAACGGGTACAGAAAATGGATGGATGCATGGATAATTAATATTTTATTGTGCAGTGGCCATAGGCCAGCCCACCAATGGCTGCAGCCCACTGGGAAAAGCCCTGCCTCTCCCGATGACCAATCTGACCCTGTCCAGAACAATGCCAACAAGCTGAAATAAATAGAAGTCACCAAGCTGTCCATATCATAAGAAAAACTTAGTGAATTCCTGCTGGGTCATAGATCTGACAGTCTGATTATCTGATGATTTGAAAATCTTCATATGAAGATTTCAGCTGAGCAGGTTTTTCTGTCCTCACCTCAGGGTTCTGTGGATGTTGTTCAAAACAGCGGCTTTGTCTCATAGTGATGTTTTACATCACCATTCTTTATGATGTGTTGGTGCATAACAGGCACATTGCTTTGCTGCTGGACTTAGAGTTTTCTGTCCATTCCTCTTTGAATTCTTTGTTTTCCAGATCAACTTTCCTGTTTTTGCTAGCGCTAACTTTGAGAGCAACATGTTGCGGCTGGTATTAGCTTACCTGACAGTGGCAACTGGAGGTCAGGTTAACATTAGCGCTGTGATTGGACCAAGTGAATGAACAGAAATGGGCTACGGGCACGCTCACACACAACAAGTGACAGTGTAGCCCCGCTGCAATGCACATTACATAGTGTACGCAGCTTAACACGGCATGTTGAGTCACACTAGCAGCACGTATCAAGGAAGAAATCAAGGAAGAAAAGAACAAAAGTGGGAAACAGATAAAGTAGATAAGAAAGCAGCTAACAGCATTTTCAGTCACACTAGCAGCACAGAGAAGTTGGTGAACACAAGGAAGCACAAACATAACAGTCCGGTCCGGACTGATTTGCAGTGTGATCCGGATGCGGACCTTGGTCCGGACTTTGAGAAGCCCTGATCTAGAGCTGCTGTCACTCGCTCACCTGGTCACATGACTCACACACCTGTTGCCAATCCCTCTCATCAGCCCTGCAGGAAACACTGCTGTGCTTCCTCTTATTCAGATCCTCGTGAGTTTTCCGCAGCATCTTTCCATTATCCTGTTTCCGTTTCCTGTTTACCAATCTTAGGCCTGTTTTATGATTTTGAGATTTTCAGCCCTATTTTATTTTTATTTATTTATTTTTTATTTGTTTTTTGCCTCAATTCTCTTTTGCTCTGTTCACCAGTTTACCCAACTGCATCCAGTTTCTCTCTGACTGTTTTACTGGTTTTTATGATTATTATCTGTTTTTTATGATTTACTGGATGTTTGCCACATCTCCTGTTGTCTGTGACTTCATCCTGACTGCCTACCTGATCTGACATATTAAAGACCAATTCATCCACATTTACCTGTCTGCCTGCCTGCAATTGAGTCCTCAGCCCGTAGCTGTCCCTGTCATAAAAATAATGAAAATTGCTCTGTCTGCCGATGTTAAGAAATAAGTTTTTTAAAACTCCCTCTATGCTGCTGCTGGATCCAGATCAGTGCCAACTTTTAATGGGATCCTCTCTGGGTCACGCTCAACCCTTTTACCAAATTCTATCAAATCTTAACTTTTTGAGTAACCTTGCTAACAGACAGTTCTGGATCCAGATTCACAAAAGTAAACATTAAGAAGTATAAACTCATATATCAAAGTGTGAAGTTGAATAGAGTTTAATGTTGATGTTGGATGGAAATCTTGTATTTCCTGCAATGGGGATCTTCATCTGAGAAGATGAAGGAAGGAAGGAAATGGACAGTCAGAAACAAGGAAGAAAAAGGGAAAAAAGTAGGAATCAAGGAATAAAAGAACAAAAGTGGGAAACAGATAAAGTAGATAAGAAAAAAGGGAACAAGCACAGAACAACTCTTACCAAATTTCATAAATCTTAACTTTTGAGTAATCCCACTAACAAACAAACAGATATTATGAAAACGTAACCTCCTTGGTGGAAGTAATCAGGAAAAATAACAACATTTGCAAAAATTACGTTAAAACTTTGCTAAGTTAATCTTCTGTAATGAAATCTTCTGTAATGAAAAAGAAGCAGCTGGTGCTTCTGGGTCCTGAGCAGCCATTTTGTTTGCTTAACCTTTGCTCCAGCATCGCAGAGAAATGTAAATGTTTTTTCTACAAATATTCTAAATCATTTTAATCTTAAAATTGAACAGTTATAAGTCTGGAATGATTATCGTATTATTCGGCAGACATGTTTAGATACAGTACATCATTGGTTTTCTTGCTTGCTTTGAAACCATTGATTCCTGTCGGCGAGGTGATGGCTCCTCGTTCTCACTTCACTCGCTCCTCCTATGGAAGGAAAAATTGCCAACATTATCATCATCAAAGTGGGAGTAAATAACGTGAGCAGAATCTTTATTTTCTGTGGAATTTCCTGGCTTAAACCCTCTAAAAGTCCAGTTTTCATTAACAGTTCCTGCTCATAAATTCATGAATGACTTATCTGTAATATGTAGAAATAAGTGCAAAAAAAAAAAAAAAAAAANAAAAAAAAAAAAAAAAAAATACAGAAAAAAGTGCTGATTCAGACATTTGAAGGTCATCTTACACAAACTAGAAACAATATCTCTCTTCTTTTTCTAAAAAATCTGTTTTTTATGTCAAATTTTGAGTTGTTGGTGAAATCAAAGAAAATTATTTATCTCACACTGTTGTATCTCCATGGCCATAATTTGATGGATTTTTTTGTATGAATAAAGTTGTGCTGAAGTAAAAACTCCCATCATGCAGCGCTGGAAGCCTGAAACTGTCTCTGCTCTCAGTATGATGAAGCTCAGCGCTGTGGTTTGGAAATCCACCCACTCGTTTTTCTGATTTGTCTGCTCTGTAATGATTTTGACAGACCACCCAGGACAAAATATTTCCACCAGGCAGCAGCAACTGCAGGCATATTCAGGATGACAGTTGGTGAATGATTGAATCATAGTATTTTGATATGAAAATTTTACTTTTGAAATTTTGAATTTAATATGATTTTTGCATCATTCGTTGCTTTGTGAGCAGTCATTGTGATTTTCTGTTTTGTTACTGTAACTTATGTGAAAAGTCATTTCTTTATTTTTGGAGATGTGATATGTGAAATTTTTATCTTTTTGTGTTTTTCTAAATATGGTTTAATTTTATTTATTTATTTATTTTTTACTGTTTCTGAGGAAGTGGTTTGTGGAATATTTTTAGATTTGTGGATATGATTTCCAAATTTTATTTATTTATTTATTTGATGTGTTTTATGAAACACTGTTTACTATTTTATTTTTGTTTTGTGAAATGTCACTTTTTGTTTTGTTGATTTGGTTAATAAAAGATTGGTGTGTTTTCTGTAATTTTTTTTTTTTTTTGNATTTTTTTTTTTTTTTGGCTGTCGTATTTCCATAAAAGTAACCAACTGTAACCAACTATACCACTTTACAGGTTTTCCTCTGTTTATAAAATGTAATTTATTCATTCTTGATAATATGATCTTCAAATATTGTTTGTCTTTCGTTAATCTAGTTTGAAAGTTTTGCACCTCGGGGTTGCCACATTTGAGCAAACTTGCAAAACAATAAACCTGCAATAAAGCTCATAAAAAAAAAAATCAAAGAACCTTCCTGTTTTTTTGTTTTTTTTCAGATCAGACCTGACTTTAACTCTAAATGCATCAGTCTCTCCAAAAAATCCAGAAGAGACTAATTTATTACATAGGAGGTTTGCACGTGTCACTGCAGCAGGTTGCTCTACAAATTGTCTGGATTTAGTCATAATTACTCATTTTAACCAGACAAAACATGAACGTTTGGAGTGGTGCTCCTGCTGGCTACTGAGCTTTTACTCACATTCCTGCTTAATCCCGTCACGTTTTGCTAACTAGCCAGATTTAAGCCAAGTCCACCGGGACCCGAGTCCAGACCCTCTGCAGGAGCCTGAGTGGCACATTAACCTGTAAACACGCCAAAACTTTTCCCCTTCTGGAAGTCTTTGCAGAGAGATCAGATCTGTCAGCGGGATCAGGAACAACTGAAAACACCATCGAGAGAAGAAGGAGGGAGAGAACAAAGGAGAGAGGAGGAAGAGAGAGGAGATGGGGGAGAGAGGAAAAGGGGAAAGGAGACCTGTACTGGTGATTCAAACTCTGCCACACTGTAAAAAATAATGTGTTTCTCCAGGTTTTAAAAAATGAGTTAATATTTTGTACTTATTATATCTTTCAAAAAATATTTTAGTAATTATATTATAGTTCAATTTTGGGGCTTTTATTTATAGTTGGATTGGCCATAAAAACAAATTGGGAGTTTTTTTTTTCAACTTCGGTGCCTTTTTAAAGTCCTTAGTCACTGTAGTTTTCTGGAAAGTTCTTAAATAATTGAATAAAGTTCTTGATTCATTTAATTCTAGAAAATAAAAGGGAAAAAACTCTAAATTTACTTAAAAACATAAACCGATTTTAGAGTAAATATACTGATTCTAGACAATTCTTAGCAAAATTTTTTAAGATATCAACAGTTCTTCACTTGATCCCTGAAAATTAAGCCACCCTTGTTGATTGTCTTGTCATAAATTCTGAATCGAGTTTTCGCGGCTTCATTTGTTGTTTACGAGTTTGTCCGACAAATTTGGTTTCACATTTCGACAAATTTTGGTTTCACAAACCAAAATTTATCATCCTCTCATGTAAAGGATGTTTTTTACAGTACAGCTTTTCCTGCAATGAATAGAACCAAAACTACTTTAGACTCCAGAACTTTAAGAGTCCACAATGGCACTTTTTACAGTGTAAACAGGGGGAAAGGAGTATATATTCCACCTTTATCCAGCCTGAACTGTAAAAAGAAAAGTAAGGGGTTTGGGAAATAACCTTTTTTTTAAAAAAAAAAAAAAAGATATTACTATAAGTGGAATTAATTTTTACCTGCTGAGCGCCTGGACATCCCAGGTGTTACTGTGAAAATATCATCTGGCTCATTAATTGGAGTTATTCCAGACGATTATTGATGCCCCCGAGGAGCACGGTCCACTCTCTCTCTCTCTGCATGCATATTGAATTTCATAAATAAGACACCAACACGTCTCACCTATGGGGCAAGCAGCTCAACCACCGGCCTGTTTTTATGGGCGAACATCGATTATCAACACTTCGAGGTGGTTTATGCATATTGAGCCCTATTCACAGGTGGAGCGGGAAATGAACCCTTTGGTGCAAAAATGAGAAAGAACAGAAAAGCCTTTTGGGTATCCAAACAATGTAAATGGAATCTTTATCTCAGGTACACATCCACAAAGATTTGTGATTGAAATGTGTTTATTGGAGTTTGTTGTGGCGGCTGAAAATTACTGTCGTTATCTGCCAGCACATAAAGTGATTGTGAAGCACCTGAGATAATTGGAAAGTTCGACAGCAAATTGGCTACAATGACACAAACAACGTGTGAGAATCAGGATTCAGCTAAATATGAAAATAAAGTAATGAAAAGAGGAAGTAAAGGTGCGTAAGAGATAAGTTCTGTTTAAGAAAGGTGAAAACCACAAGGAGGCAAGAAGAGAAAGATGATTATAAATGATTTTATTATATTCTACTTTTAAAGTGAGAATGATGGCAGGAAGTAAAGCGTAGAGACTTGAACCATGCTTGTGATAGGTCATTCATCACAGCAACAGCATGTCGTTTGTGCATGATTCTAGAAAGCATGGTCATTTATGTTTCTGGGTAAAAGACGTCTTGTCCTGGGACTATATTCCCCGGCAGAGTCACACATTGTCTTCTGTGCAGATCTGTGGTTAAATAAAGTTACTTCAGCAAAAAACCTAATAGATTTGTTGTTTGCTGTGATGGATTACATATCTCAAGTGTGTTTCAAATCTCTTCAAGTTGATTGATTGATTGATTGATTGATTGATTGATTGATTGATTGATTGATTGATTGATTGATTGATTGATTGATTTTAATCATGTACTGGAATGAACTGAAATCAATGGCATTCTGGAAGGTAGGAAAAACATTCTGAAATTTACTGCTGAAGTAGCAGCTTTTTGAAGAAGGTTGTGAGTAACTAACATGTATAAGGATTGTTTATATTGGGCTCAAACCTGCACGATCACCGGTATGACCCTTTAAAAAGACATGTAGCATATATGCTTGTAGTAGCACATATGGATGCTCATCAAGCTAATATTAAAGCTAATGTTTCACATTCTGTATTGTCATGTAATGTGTAAAGAAGACACTAAAGAGATGTGAACTTGCTCACAGCTGATCCATCCTCTCGTCTTGTCCTCATGTCTCATGTATGAGGGACAGAGACATGAATGAGGGGAAACATGGAGACAATTAAGGGAACTGGAATGTATATGTCCTTTGTGGCGTTTGATTAGAGTTCTGCCCCCGACCTCTGGAACTGAGCGAAGGCCATCGGCTCTCTCAACCTTTAACCTCAGTACTTAGCTGTGACCTCTAGAGGGCCATGGTGTCGTGTTTTTGCTCCGTTCACAAAACGAAGCCATTTTTTTTTTTTTAATTTTTGTGGACTCTTAGTCTGGATGAAGCCAAAATAACTAAATAAATAATTTTTTGTTGTTATACATGGGAGTCCACTCATGTCATAATCCTCAAGAGACCAAAGTCATTTCTGCTATTTTTTTTTCGCTGAATTTGTGTTTCATTTGCCACCTAAAAAGCTGCACTGTAAAATAATGATAATAATAATAATTTACTCAACATGATGAAAAATCTTCCCTTTTTGCTCAAATTTTTCAGTCAATTTCCAAAATGTCATGTCAAAGTTTTCAAAAGCCAAAAACTCTTGTTCTTGTCTAATGGGGTCCAACCAATACTGGATGTTATTTGATGCTGATACTAATGTCGATATCTTAGTACATAAGCAAAATCTAATTATATTAATTTTTTTTAATAACATAACCATTTCTGGCAAATTTGTTTTTTAAGACTTGCGACAACTGGAGTCCTGAGACTTTAAATTTAAAGTTGATTTTCAACAGTGGTTGTAACGGTAAAGGTAGCAGTCAATTTTCAACACTAAAACTGAGAAATACACTTATTAAAATATAAAATGTAGCCTGCAAAAGATTTTATGACCCTTAACCCTGTAAAGCCTGACACATTAAATAATTATCAGAAAACTATATATATTTTTGCAATTTATTTCTTTATTGTACCCTTTAACAAATTTCCCCTCCAAAAAAATCAGAAAATATTTTTGCATATATGAATTTTTTTTTTTTTTTTTTTNTTTTTTTTTTTTTTTTTTGATATTAGACATTTATTTAACTCAACAGGAATTAAACTGGAACTTTTTTTTATGATATAATAGTGTTTTGGTCAATAACTGATCATGTTGATGATGTAGAGCCTCAGAAATCACAAATGTGACACAAATGGTGTTATAGGATTAACTTCTTGTTGCATAGCTGCACATATATGCCAACAAATATATATATATATATCTGTGATAAGCAAACAATCCAAAAACTTCAACTTGCCTATATTTTGTTCAGGCTTGAAATTTCCAACATTTTTTACAGTGGAGTTTATTGAAAAAGTAAAATTACAAAAATAACTTATAAGTCGACCAAAGAGAAGCATCAAAAGTCTCACATTTTCACTTTGTGTTTTTGGAGCAGGATGGAGAGATGAAGGACTCAATAACTGATTCAACAGATAATCAATACGATTACAGACAAATAATCAATCGTGCGGAGCCTGAATCATCTGTTGGGTGAACGATGGTGACACTTATAATTGGATTCACTCTGAGAAACAACGGAACAGCCCAGAAAAAAAATGAGACAATTATATCCAACGTTAATGCAGCGAACAAACTCATATTTATTCTGAGGGGTGTGTGTGTGTGTGTGTGTGTGTGTGATNGAACAAACTCATATTTATTCTGAGGGGTGTGTGTGTGTGTGTGTGTGTGTGTGATGGATAGAACAGATAGAGGAAGGGATTGGTTGTGGGAGAAGAAGGAAACAGCATGACAAATTCAATAAAACACCTCTGAAGAGAAAGCTGCCCCCCCACCCACACACACACACACACTTAAAATGATGGGTTTCTCCCTGCACCCCAGGGCTCGGTCGACCCCTGCGCCAGATTAAATCTGACNGGATGTTAAGTTTGGGGGTGACAGACTAATGAGGGTTTTCCTGCATGAAGCTTTATTTTCATATTTACTCCTGAGCACCAAAGGGCCAAACAGCACTCTCAGCCTGGATTACAGAGTTTACACACACTGACAGCTGTTAGAGCCACATAACCCACTCTACCCACTCTACCCACTCAACACTGGGAAACAGAAGGCTGAAGGTGCATCCTGTCCTCCCTTCCTCCCTCCTCCTCTTCTTGTCTCCATTCGTACAGGGGACGCGGTGGTTGAGGAGAGGTTGGAAGGAGATATTTTGGGCAATTTAAGACGCAACAAGACACTTGTTTAAAGACAAGAGCATTTACCATCCAACTGGAAAAGAATGGCGCCCTCTGTTGGTTAAAATAAGTACAATCAGCCATTGATCTGATTGAGACGGACAATATGTGTATTTCCAGATGTATCCTGATGTGGAGCGAAGAAATACTGACAATATCTGAGCAGAGTGACATATTTCTGATAGCATAAAGTGTGTTTGTGCATTACTGTTTTATTTCAAGGTGCAACAGGAGAGAAAGAAACATAGTTTTGGTGGAAAGTCAGGGAATGTAATTTTAGTTGTTCATGCAAATTCAGTTCCAGTAGCATGCTGCCATTTATACGGCCCCTTACATTATGGCTAATATCAGACTTGACTGGTAAGATCTGAACCATGACAGCATTGTCAGGGTTAGAAACCATCATGCTAATTAAAGGGAGATTCAGATCTCGGTTTGCTTCAGATGAAGTGCCTGTCTGATATCAGATCCCAGCTGAAACCATCTTTTCCCTCTGTTGACAGCGACTGTTCAGATATATTGAGCTGTGAAAGTAGGGAGGGTATCAATTTCTCTCTCACACTCTTTTATTTCTTCACAAAAGTACTTAGGTCACTGACAGCGCTTACAGCTTCTACAGCATGAGTACCTTTGAAGAGAAAATTGAAAGTGTGGGGCATCTATATGATTCTTGGTGTCAAGATTATAAAGAGACACAGAAGCTGCAGCAACTCCTCCTCCTCCTCCTCTTCCTACATGGCTTTCCATCCCACCATGACATGGAAGCATTCTGAACAGGCACAAACATGGGTACTTTTCAGCATCACGTTGCACGACCTAGATCTTTTGAAACATAATCTGGCCTTTGCAGCATGAGTTGTCACCTTAAACACAACGTACGCCTTCAACGACAGATTCTAGCATTAAATTAAAGGTGTTACAGTCGTTTAAAATTGCAATAAACATGTGGGTTTACTCATGTTCTTACACCACCATAATATATTATAGTGTGTCACATGAGGGGTTACAATAACAAATCTCTCTATAAGGGATAATTCACTGTTGATTGATAAGTTGTGAGCCTTATCAATCATGTACTTAATCCTTCCAGCTCAACATTTCTGCCAATAATAGTGGAAGGATTTTATTTCAGTTTCATAGAAGTCCTTTTCAAGCTGTGCAATGTGTGTGTGTGTGTGCATGTATATATATATATATATATATATATCCTCCACTGCTGATATGTGATATATAATCAAACGAAGCAAACAAGTTAACCTACTTGTAGCATCCTAGCAGAATAAAGCACTTTAGACTGGTGGTTGGTTCAAAGAAATTTAATTTGTGCTTCCTTTTTTGTTTTTTAACACCACTAAGCTGTCCATTAAACCCACAACAAACATAACAAACATAACAAATAACATATCAACAAAGGGAAATAAAAAACTATGCTGCCTTATCACAACCTTAGCATGTTAGCAGGCTCAATATCAGTTAATTAACTTTTACACTTGATAGTATTGCCTTAATTAGCAACCACAAAAACAACACATTAGCAGCCAAACTTACACAATAAAATAAAATTTAAAATCCTTTAAAACATGCTTTCAGAATGAGCACACCATGTTAGCTCTTTGGTTGCGGCTTAATTAAATATACACCACCTTCAGTTATTCTCAATATACACAATAGCATGCTGTAGCTATCTTGTAATTTTCCTCTTTTTCCCCCCCTTTTTTTTTTTCCAAAACTGCTGGATAACTACAGACTACATTCCTTCAAAATAAGACTTCATTTGTGTCAGGAAGTAGTGAAAAATAAAGGCTGTTCACTGGTTGCCTTAAACTTTATGTTCAGATTAAATTGTATTTCAGTCCAGATCCAGACGTACTGAGGGTGCAGGTTATAGAATTTTACAAGGCACATATCTATCTACCTTATCTATTTACCTACCTGCCTGCCTGTCTGTCTGATCAATATAAACTTAAAATGGGTTGTTACAATAAACTGCCACCCTAAAGGATGATGTGTGCCATTGATTGATAAGTTATGAGCCTAGCATACAAAACCCTGACTCAAAGGTTTTGCAGTCATTTCAAACATAATTTTCCTCCAGCTTGACCCAGTTCTGCCCATGATGCTGGAGGGATTTTATCCCAGTATTCATGGAAATGCTTATCTGTGCTCTGCAAAAAAAAAAAAAAAANAAAAAAAAAAAAAAAAAATTAATAAAAAAATAATAATAATAAATTAAAAGTCCTCCACAGCTGATATGATGTCGTCAGATGCAGCCAAACAGGTTCCACATATAACTTTTTGTTATATTTGGGAAGAGGTGAAATTCTGAGGGGCCAATTGAGGTGAGCAGTCTGGGTGCTGAGCCAGTTCAAAGCCACAATCATGGACATCAGCCAACAAGTATATTATGGCTGGCCTCTTTTAGCCATCTCATACAACTCAGAGTCTCAGTACATCTGGAAATTTTACATTAGGATCACTGAGCTCAAATAAATGCAGAGGAACTGTTTCATTTTGACAAAAATTTTACAGCCGTCGCTCACTTCCTTACACACCAGGCTCAGAACTTATCAGTCAACCCTTGCATGTTGTTTGGTTGTAGATTCAACATTTTATGCTGTATGTGTGTATGTGTGTGTGTGTGTGTGTGTGTGTGTGTAATTCATTCTATACTCTTCTGTCACACATAAGGAAAATAATTTCAGATGTTGTACTGAACGTATATAATCGCTGCAGATAATTTATTACTATGCATGTTCTGCTGCAGCTGTAGAGGAAACAGTGTTGAGTGACCATCAGTGTGTGTGTGTGTGTGTGTACCATGAGAAGAAAACACTGAGATGAGGTCATTTTAATAGTATATCACATTAAAGACCCCACCCCACATCCCCTGTGGGAGCACACGAGTGGTGCACAAGCATATTAAGGTGGTTTTCACTGTGAAATATTGAATGTACAACATGTTACTTTTCCATGAATCACAATACATCCATTTCCTCTGTTGCAGTTTGCGACGGATCTCTCCCAAAGGATAATTACAGCCTCTACAGTTTAGCTTTTCTCCGGTGATTTCCTGCCCCGCGAAAATTAGGCCTCGCCAGGTCCATTTATCATCCCATTACCACAGTCCTGCTCCCTAAATATAGATGCAGCGCTGGCAACGGCGCCAACAACAATACCATGCAATCACACAATCACACACTTGCACAATCGCACAATCACGCAGACGGTCAACACCTCTTGATTGAAGCTGCACGGTTGAAAACAAGCGTCATCAGTTTTATTCTTTCCTGTGATTTGAGTGATCTTGCCAAGGTGAAAAACACAAAAATACAAAACTTAGTCATCTTACAAGGACACTGTAGCATTTTGTCCGTGATTTTATTGATTATTTATTCATTTATTTGTTTCTGTGTTGTTTATGAAGAAAATTTAATGACAAGGTGAGATCCTTTTTTTAGGCAGTTTTCTGATAATTATGAAATTCATTTCTATTAAATGGATTTCTTTTGCACATATCTGGAACACGTTCATAGTGCTGGCATACGTGATGGGAGGAAGGGTCACCACTTTGATTGCTGTAACAAATCAATCAGATGCCATGACATGATCATAACATGTCGAGTTTACCAAACACGGCTTCAGATAACCATGTTAAAAGTTAGGTGTCTTATCAGCTGTGTCATCCTGGAAGGCAGCACATCTAGAGACATCTTTCCTGTTTTGATTTTGTTTTAGCCTCCAGACAGCTCTAAGCCAATCAGCAGAGAGAATATGGCTTTTATTGATATTTTGGCTTTTTTTTTTTTTTTTANTTTTTTTTTTTTTTTTATATTTTCTGTGTAAAATCAATAATAGTAACAACTCACTCACTGATTCAAACCAGAAAAAAAATGGACTGCAGGCTTTATTTTGTCTTTCATTTTGAAAAAACAGACTTAATGGTTGTTTGAATTTTTGTCACCTTATTTTTTAAATATTTGACTGAGGTCACATTTTCATATATAAAGGACCATACTCGCTATTGTGCACGTTTGAGCCCAATATATACAATTCATATACACATTATTTTACTGATAGCCATTTCCCAAAATATTCAACTTTAGTGGTAAATTTTAGAATTGTTTTTCCTACCTTCCAGTCTGTCATTGGTTTCAGTTCATTCCAGTACGCTATAAAAATCAACCTCCAAGAGGCTTGAAACATGCTTGAGATAAATAATCCATCACAACAAAGATGATTTATTTATATTAGGTTTTTTGTGGAAGTAACTATATTTAACTGATTCAACATGGAGCTGCACGGAAGACGATGTCTGTCTCCACCAGGAAATATAGTCCCAGGAGAAGATGGCTTTTACCAAGAAATTAAAATGACTGTGACCTCAACAATTGTATGTAAGAGTTAGAGGGCAAAATATTGAATTTTAAAGTGGATGTATCACCTGAATATTTCATTTTTGAAAGATTAAGAAATGTGAAAAACAACAGGAAAACTAAAATATGGTTTTATGTTTTGGAAATGGGTTGTCAGTAATGTAACATGTATGCGGCTCAAGAATGCACAATCATCGGTATGGTCCTTTAAAGAGTAATTGGGAGATGTAGTGGTGAGGTGTGGAGTATGAGTTTCCTTTTAATTTATTGCAAAAAGATACTTTTCCATTTGTAATGATAGACTGCAGCAAAGAACAGGATCAGTCATAACATGAGTCATAACCTCAGCACAAAGCGGCTGTGGAGATTAATAATCACTCAGCTGGAGGTTTTCTCTCAGTGTGGATGTGTTCCAGATATGTGCACAAGAAATCAAAATGCTGACATTACTTCTGATCCCTGCTTCTGTCTGTAATTGGTCAAATATCACATGACGTGTTGCATTTCCAGTGTGCGTCCAGTGGGCGGAGCTCAGTCAACTTTGTAGCCATTATGATACCAAAAGAACCTGTGGGTTCATTTTATGTTTTATTGTTGCACATAAGATGATTTAAAGGCTGTAATTTTTCATAAAATGTTCCTTTGGCAAGATGATTACCAAAGGCTTGACTTGTGTTTAGGATGGGAACCTTCTTTGTGGAAGACTTTTTGTGTAAAGCTGAGAGAAGACAAAATCCTAGTTTATATAATAAGTTAAGTTTTTAATGTAATTTTGAATGTCCTGACTGTATACTTGACAGTTTTTGTCTCATGTGGCCTGGTCACGTTTGTGTGCATGACAAAAAATAAAAAATATATAAAATCAAAATCAATCAGAACCTGAATCATTGCATCTTGAGTCTTGCAAAACGTCATTGTCCTGAAAGTTCAACTTTTTATGAATTAAAGGACCATACCAACCATTTTGCATGTTTGAGCCTAATATATTCAATTTTCATACATGTAACGTTACTGACAATCATTTCCCAAAGCATACTACTGGAATGGTGAATT